>CM069908.1:5168288-5671394 GCA_036172215.1 Camellia granthamiana | reverse complement strand
ATTTATTTGATCAACTCCAGGGAGCCCAAGTATTCTCTAAAATTGATCTTAGATCTGGGTACCATCAGTTGAAGGTTAATAAAGAAGATATAGAGAAAACTGCCTTTCAAACTAAATATGGATATTATGAATTCCTAGTAATGCCATTTGGAGTAACAAATGCACCTGCCGCCTTCATGGACCTAATGAATAGGGCGTTTTAAACCATATCTGGATGAGTTTTGTTGTTACATTTATTGATGATATTTTGATGTACTCCAAAAGCAGAGAAGATCATGAAAATCTTTTGAGAACCGTGTTACAGATTCTGAGAGAAAGGAAATTGTATGCAAAACTCTCTAAATGTGAGTTTTGGCTTGACAGTGTGACCTTTCTGGGGCATGTAATTAACAAGGATGGCATATCGGTTTGACCAGCAGAAAATTGAAGCTATTGTAAATTGGCCAAGACCAACAAATGTATTAGAAGTTAGAAGTTTTCTGGGGCTTGCTAGTTATTACAGAGGATTTGTAAAAGATTTCTCTAAACTTGCCATGCCATTAACACAGTCAACGCAGAAAAATGTATCGTTTGATTCAAATGATCAAAGAGAGTCCGCTTATCAAGAATCGAAGACTAGACTAGTGACTGCACTAATTCTGACTCTACCTAATGGTACCGACGGATTTCAAATTTACAGTGACGCTTCATACAAAGGTTTGGGGTTGTGTACTAATGCAAAATGGTAAAGTGATTACTCATGCTTCTCTTCAACTCCGACCACATGAGAAGAATTATCCGATCCATGACCTTGAACTCGCAGCTGTGGTTTTTGCTTTGAAAATCTGGCGCCATTATCTATATGGAGTGACTTGTGAGGTGTATACAGACCACAAAAGTCTAAAATATTTCTTCATCAAAAAAGAACTAAACATGAGACAGAGAAGATGGGTAGAGTTGATAAAAGACTATGATTTGCATATTTTGTACCATCCTGGAAAGGCAAATACAATTGCAGATGCTTTGAGCCGAAAATCTACTAGGAATTTGGCATGTTTGCTTCCGCTAGCCCCTGTATTTTGTTTAATTTGTTCAAAGGCCTTTGGTAATCCCAGAATTACTGGTCGGTTACGATGCTAAACCTATATGGGCAGGTCATGACATTATTAATAGCCACAAAGATACCATTTTGGTTCACTACAACAAATATACTATTTTAATAACATAGAAAGACTGATCTAATATACAAAGACCCACACTATTTTAACAAATAGACAAATTTTCATTAATCAAACAAATTTTCATTAATCAAATTCCCAAGTTTAGAGAGAAATTAGAAGAGAGAAGTTATTTGGAGTGATTTTGATTTTGTTGTTGCCTCAAGAAATTTGACTGTGTTGAAATAGACAAATTTTCATGAATCAAATTCCCAAGTTTAGAGAGAAATTAGAAGAGAGAAATTAAATTAGGGCCAATCTAATTTGTTATTCCAAGTAGGTAACCCAAGAAGGAGGGTGAATTAGGTTATTAAAAAATTTACAATGTTAAAAAAAAAATAAACACAATACTCAAAATTTTAATAAATAAAAAACAGAATAATAATTATCAATATAAAAGTAAGAAAGATAGGAAGAGAAAATCAAACATTGAGATTTATAGTGGTTCGGCACGCCGGGCCTATGTCCACTCCCCAATGAACCTCCTTGAGAATTTCTTTACTATCAAAATAAATCAATACACCACCAAGGCTTCATCAAGCCTGTGGATTTTCCACAGGTCTCATTTTTATCTATTGAGCCTTACTCAACAATAAATTCCTCACTTTAACAAAATTCCTTCACAAAATAATAAATAAGGATAAGAGGTACTCAACCTTCTTTTACAATAATTCTCTCACAGAGAGTAGATAGGAAAGTGTAAGAACAAAGACTACACTTAGATCTGAAAGTAAAAGAGCAGAATACAATACACTCAGAATTTTGGAGCACACAGATTTTTTTTCTTTAAGTTCTTGATTTTTCTTCACACAAAACACTTCTATTTATACCCAAAAATATACCCGTTGGAGAGGCAGACGCTCCTCTAACAAATCACGAGGCATCTACTTATTTTCAACTTTTCATCATGTGGCACCCTTTCCTTTTGTCAAACATTGTGGCTGAAAGTTGAACAAAACTTACTGACATGTGGATTTTGACTAATATATATTGTATATATATATAAAGAAATGAGGTTAAAAAAAATATGCCTGCAAAGTCCACATTAATTTATATAAAGATGTAGTTACAACATTTCAATTTTAAACTACAACATGTGAAATACGCTGCAACTTTGCAACAATTTCTTTTTATATTATATCAAATGTGTGTATATCTATATATATGCAAAGGATGTAAAAAAAAAAATATACTGCACCGCTCCGCCATGCCACTTTATATAATTAATAGATTTTATATAAGATGCAATTCCCAACTCAGCTAACTATATATTATATAATATATTTAAAGGACATAAAATAAGTCCACATGATACTCATTATGTGAGTATGTTTTACATACAAAAACTATGCAAAATTATTTTGAATTTAGTGCAATATGTATCAAAAAGATATAATACAATTTTATTCAAAAGAGACAATCACATCAATTTTGTCAAAAGATGAATAGTGATCAACCGAATTCTTCAAAACATGAATAGTAAAATTTTCAAAATATTTTTATATATATAACAAATGTATCATGCAAAATATATTTTAAACAGATAATATTTTGTGTCAAATAATATAAAATATGAATATTAATTACAAATTTTTAATTAATATTTTGGATTTCATCAAAATTAAACAACATAATTAACAATCTCCCCTTTTTTATGATGGCAATACATGAATATATTTGACACAAAATTAAAATAAAAAAAAATATTTGATAACTTTGCAACATGTAATTAAATCACATTAAAGCACAAGCACAACAATTCAAAATCATAGTTTTCTCCCCCTTTGACATCATCAAAACACAATACGGAGACAAGAAGGTTTCAGTGATCAAAACAAAAATCAGATAAACACATTTGAGAAAATAATCTGAGAGGCCAAAAAATATAATAATGGTTCTTATGTCTTGTCGGGATCATTGTGGAGATTTTGGAGCATCTCTTGAAAAATGGAGTAGTGGCGCCCAAAATGTTGAACAACAAGAGATTTGAGCAAATATGCATCGAGTATTGGATCGGTGGAGTGTATAAAAAGTGACAAAGATGATAGGCAGAGATATGAAATTGTCAAGTTTTGTTAGAGAAAAATTTGTTTTACCTTATTGTGTAATCATGTCATTCCTTACCTTAGCCATCAATGGTTCTGACATGCATAAGGTGCCTGTAATTCAGGCAAGTGAAAGGTTATCGATAGTGCATTCGCACGCTATTCTTGTAAATGAGAGTCTTAGTGTTTTTGGTAATCGGAATGATATCGATGCTATTAATAACACTATGGCTCTTAGTACACAGGCGACGACATCGGTTTCCAATATGGCTCGACAACTTCAAGCAAGAGTACAAGAAAATTAGCAATTGATAGATGAGGTGAGCTTGTTAAAACAACAACTAGCTAATACTCGTCAGGAGAAGAGAGAGCTAGAAAGGAAAAATTCTCAGTTGGAGAATGTGGTGCAATATTATGCAACAGTGATAATGCCAAGACTCATAGAAGTCGAAAACAGAGAGAGGCATGTAAAAGAGGCTCATAAAAAACCGTTAAGAGAAGTTAAACGCAAAAAATCTGTGAAGCCTTCTGAAAACTTACATATAATCGAGTAATATTTTCTCCTTCTGAAATAAAATTGCAAGCATTTTACCTTTGAAACATTTTTCTATCTTTGCACAAAAAAAAAAAAAAAAAATTGTTGGTGCAGATAAAGAGTGAAAAAAAAATTATATATACTCTCTCTAAAATTATGCATAGAATATACAAACACCCCTGAAGATTATGCCTCCTTTTTTCTTTTTTTTTAATTGTATTAATCTCAAAATATTGCATAATACGAGTCTCCCCTAAATTAATGCACTAAAAATTATACAAATTGTAATAAACATATTACCAATTTATAATACCAAGGGCCATTAAAATTCGGAAAAAAACAACTACACCAAGTGCACTAGCATAAAAAGAGAAAATACAAATAAAAACAATTTCTTCATACCAGGTAGAAGTAATTGTTATTAAATCCAAGAAAGTTTGGAGCACATACAACCATATAAAAAATATAACACAGTGTAAAAATATTTTTAACATGTTGATCAGCGATGATGTTGATGATTGGAAAGAATGAAGAAGATTGGGGATGGATTTTTGTAGATCAGTGATGGATCTTGGTGGATCAGTTATGGATCTTGATGGATCGGTAATGAAACTTAAGGAATCGAAAATGATGTCAAAGATCGGTGATGAAGATTTTGCAGAGAGCAGTGATGGATCTTGGTAGATTGGTGAGGGTTTTGGATGGATGATGGTAGTGATGAAAGTGATGGATAATGGTGGTGATGGAGCTAGTGGTGGACGATGGTAAGGATGAAGATGGTGTCTGAGGATGAGAGGAAGAAAGAGAGAGCGAGAGAGTGAAAAAAAGAGAGAAAGAGAGAATCAGAGCGATAGCGAGAGACAGAGAGAGAGAGAGAGAGTGAGAGAGAGAATATATAAAATAAATATATTTATATATATATATATTTTTTTTTAATTTAATTTTAATTTTATTTATTTATTTATATTTAAGAGAATAAAACATCATATAAGAGTATTCATCATACCAAGTTCAGTTCTAATATAACAAAATTGTTCTTTATTAAGAGGCTTGGTAAATATGTCAGCTAATTGACGATTTGTAGGCACAAATTTGAGTTCAACGTCACCTTTGAGTACATGATCTCTTAGAAAATGATGTCTTATTTCAATGTGTTTAGTGCGTGAGTGTTGAATAGGATTTTTTGAAAGATTAATAGCACTTGTGTTGTTACATTTTATAGGAATATGATCATAGTGAAGTCCAAAATCTTCAAGTTGTTGTTTCATCCAAGGCAATTGTGCGCAACACCCAACGGTGGCAATGTATTCTGCTTCAGCAGTTGACAGAGCCACTGAGTTTTGTTTTTTGCAAAACCAAGAAGTGAGTGAGTGTCTAAGAAAGTGACAAATACCACTTGTGCTTTTTCGATCAAGTCTACATCCCATAAAGTCGGCATTCGAGTAACCAAAAAGTTCAAAAGTGGTTCTCAAAATTGGAGTGCCAACAAGATATTTAAAAATACGTTTGACTGCAGTGGTGTGTGACTCTTTTGGTGTGGATTGAAAACGTGCACACATACAAACACTAAACATTATATTAGGTTTACTTGTAGTAAGATAGAGTAAAGAACCAATCATACCTCGATATTTCTTTTCATCTACAGGTTTACCTTGCTCATCTTTGTCTATTTTTGTTGATATGCTCATTGGAGTTGCTACAAGCTTTGATGATTCCATTTCAAGCCTTTTGCGTAGATCCTTGATATATTTCATTTGATTTGAATGGATTCCATCATTAGTTTGTTTAATTTGTAGACCAAGGAAGTAATTTAACTCCCCCATTATACTCATTTCAAATTCACCTTACATATCTTTAGCAAATTCTTTGCACAAATTTTCATTAGTAGCACCAAAAATAATATCAGCAACATAAATTTGAACAATTAGCATATCCTCCTTTTTTATTTTTATAAAAAGTGTTGTATCAATTTTTCCTTTAGAAAATTTTTTGTCAAGTAGAAAATTATTTAATCTTTTATACCACGCTCTTGGAGCTTGTTTTAAACCATATAAAGCTTCTGAAAGTTTGAAAACATGATCTGGGTATTTATGATTTTCAAAATTGGGAGGTTGTTCAACATAAACTTTCTCTGAAATGTATCCATTTAAGAAGCACTTTTAACATCCATTTGATACAATTTGAAATCTTTAAAACATGCAAAAGAAAGTAACATTCTAATAGTTTCAAGTCTAGCAACCGGTGCAAAAGTTTCATCAAAATCAATGCATTCTTCTTGATTATAACCTTGGGTTACTAATCTAGCTTTATTTCTAGTAACAACTCCAGATTCATCCATTTTGTTTCGAAAAACCCATTTTGTTCCAATAACTGGATGATCCTTAGGCTGAGGAGTCAAAAACCAAACTTCATTTCTTTCAAATTGATTTAATTCTTCTTGCATTGCTAAAATCCAATTTTCATCTTTTTCAGCATCTAAAAACGATTTTGGTTCAATTTGTGAAACAAATGTTAAGTTACTACATACATTTCTAATAGAGGAACGCCTTTTTATACCTTCTGCTGCATCACCTATGATAAGGTCTTTAGGGTGGCCTGAGCATACTTCCAATCCTTTGGTAGATTTAATTCATTTTCTGGACGAGCATATTCTTCTTGAAGATTTTCATTGTGATTTCTTCTTTTTGTTCAGGAGATGGATTTTCTTCATTTGTTATGTAAATGCTCTCTATTCTTGGATGTGTTTCTGCAGTGTCATTACTTACAAGATTCTTGGAAACAACATTGTTAGATTCATCAAAGGCAACGTGTACAGATTCTTCAATAAGTAAAGTTCTTTTATTGAATACTCTATAAGCTTTACTAGAATTCGAATAACCAAGAAATACAGCTTCGTCCGATTTAACATCAAATTTTCCTAAGTTATCTTTATTATTATTTAATACAAAGCATTTACAACTAAAAGCATCCAAGTGGCTAATATTAGGCTTTCTACATTTCCAAAGTTTATAAGGGGTTTTCTTAAGAATAGGTCTGTAGACACCCCATTTTTGACCGCCCTCAAGACTTGGACGTCACCGTTTGAACACTCAATGATCATCCATGCTCGTGTTCGTTTTGAGTTCCCGAAGGTCTCGGCTGCACGCCTTGCCTTAAGATCTCTCAACTCGACTGTTTTGTGCTTGGTTGTGGACCAAGGACTTGTGGTTTTTGCACCTGAGGGTAAGAGGGTGGCTTGTTTGCCATTTCCTTAACCCACTGGCCGTGACCTGAAGTCACCGGCCATGTTTTCTTTCCACCGGCCAAGTGTATTGGCCGACCAGCACTGTATTTGGTCGGCCGGCCATTTGTGTTGGTCGACCGGCCCCTTTTCTGGCCGAGCCCTTTTCTTTGCCTTTTTTAGGCATTGTGCATGCCAGCTGGTGAGCACAAATCTTGCCCTCCATACACGTGTATGGAGGGATTTCATCCTTACACTTAGCTTCTTTTGGAAGCTTGGATTTGCATTGCCTATAAGAGGAGGGTCTCCCCTCCCTTTTCAGGGGTTGAACAATATGAGATATAAGATATATATCCCTCTCTCTCTATATTTGTGTGTGTAGTAGTGTTCTAAAGGGTGCTTTTGTTCATATTTTTGCACTAAGGCACCTAGTATTACACCATACTTTGATTACTAAGGTGTTGAGAGGTTGATTTCAGAGTTTTTGAGTTGGTTTTGATCAGAAGGAGGTGCTGGAGTTGATGTTCTTGAAGTGTTCTTCAAGGGTGAGAACTACCCCTTTTATTCCCCATTTTGCCTTGAGCTTTTAGCCTATCTTGCATGCTGTTTTAAGCTTAGTGTATAACTGATAAAAGTTCTGTATTTTCATTCTTAAGGTGTTTGCTTAAGGTTACTTTTGGGTTGGGGGTTGTCTACCCCTTCTTAGGCCTTGTTTGGCCTCTTTTTGTGACCTTCTTCTTGAGCTTTGGACCCCTTTTATTTCAACCTTCTCACCACTGAAATCCAGAGGATTTTCAGTGGTGGAGAAATGGTTTTGAGGTCTTGTATAGGGGAGGGACACCCCTCTCCCCTTGTGACTCATTTGCTTGCATTTGGGGCTCATAAAGGTAGCATGTTTGCATAGCTTTATTTGGCTCCATTTCAGAGGGTATTTGGTGTTAGTTTATCATGTTAGACCTCTGTTTCATATTGGTTTGATGGCCTATTGTATGCATCATGCACTTGCTTTGTAATCCCCTCTATTGTCATAACAGGTACCATGCATTTAGACCATCATGCTTGCATGTTTTAGTTTGACTTCATGAAGCTTTTAGCCATGTTGTAACATTTTTAAGCTCTGTTTGGTGTTGATTCAGTCATGTTTGCCATGTTTTGTATAGCCACCATGTATCCTAGCTTGTTAGCTTTGAGTGTACGAGTCATGAGCATGCTTTATTTGGGTTATTTCAGTGATTTGGAATCAAGTATCATGCCATTTCAGTCCATGCCCCATGTTTGTATGCTTGCATTTACCCTCTTTTCAATGCCTTGAAGAGTTGTTCTTTTGTACTTTAAAATAGGTCATTGTGCATGCCTCTTTGTTTAAGTCCTTAGGCTGCCATATCAGTGGGTTTCGGGGCTCCTTTTGGCACATTATAACTCTGATTTTCCTTGATTAAGTCATGTCATGCTTGGTTGTAATGGGTGTAGTGCAATTCCCTCTTTTGGCCTTGTGTACGCTTTGTTTTGTACTCGCCTTTCTTAGCATGTTTTGGCCTTATTCCATGCATGCTCTAGCCTTATTTTGGTCTGCCCTAAGACAGTTTTAAGTCATCTTGGCTCTTTGGGGCTTGGTTGATATGGCCATGGTTTGATCCCCTTTATTAGTCTTGAGTTTTGGGCTTTGTTGCATGCCTTACTTGCATGGCTTGTTTGATTTGGCATCATCCTTTACACATTTTCAGAGCTTTTCATGTTTGTGATTGGTCCATATTTGTCTCTTCTTAATGTGCTTGAGAGTCGACTCTTTTCATGCCTAAGTGTTGGGCCTTCACATGTGCACATTTGGGTGTGTTTTGTCCATCAGTTCTTGGCACTTTGGCCACTGTTTTGGACACGGCTGAGGCCTATCCATCCTTAGTGTAAGTCCATGGATCATGCATTTATGTATTGTTGCAAGCTTACCGCATTGCATGCCGTTGCATCCTTGTGGTTGGTATCATTGTTGCATGCCTATGACTTTGTGTAATCCCATATCTAGGTTGCATTGTAGTATTGCATACTTGTTGCATTGCCATGATGTTTGCATGTTAGGTTGTATCACATTGTATTGACGTACTTATGTTGCATTGCCTTACATTCCCATGTTGCATTGCATTGGTTACATGCTTTGCATTGTATATGGCATACATACATTGCATTATGTTTGGTTTGGGGTGTCAAACCAAACATGAGGAATGAGGGACGTTCGTACTTGAAGTGACGAAACGCACCTCAATCCTCGGTCTCCGACACTCTTGATTCAACATGATAGAGTGTGTAGCATTCATTTGTTTTGTTGCATTCATTCATATTGATTTGCACCTTTGACACCTTTGGCCATCATGCATCGAAATGCGTGATTGGTGGCCCGAGGGTTGGGAGCCATACTCCCTTGAGTTCTTAGTATGATAGGGAGGGTGGTCGTGCATACATTTGGCTTGTAAATTCCATGCCATGCACTGTCTGTCCTTTGTTGCAGCAAAACCAGTATTCTGCAGGAAGAAATGGCCGGTCGGCCATTTTTAGTGCCGGCCGACTACCAATACCCAGCCGATGGCCCCATATTTGGTCGATGACCATCCTTCCATGGCCGGTATCCATGCCTCTTAGCCGGTGACCTCCCGCAATGCTCAGGGAGTGGTTCAGAAGCAACCTTGGGATTTGTGCAGCTTTCAGAGGCATGAAACAGTACAAACAGAGGCAACAGTTGGCATGGCAACGGGTTTCCGAGCGAGGCGAATCGAGCATGCATCATCCAATCATTTCGAGGCGGAGCTGTGGCGGCCTCTTTAATTTCACACTTAGATTGTTTTGTAATTAATTTATTAATTAATTAAGGGCTTTGTAATATTTAATTAGTTAGGGTAGTTGATTAATCATTCGGCCTGTATTATTTATTTGGACCCTCCGCGAGAGGGCGAACTTTGTAATAAGTGTGCGTGTGTGTGATGCATGTCTTCCAACCCCACGTCTTTCTCCCTTTTATTTTACCAACTTATGATGGTTAGTTTTAGGGCATATTTCAATTAGCATCTATATGTTCGCATGTTTGCATTCATTCATCTGTCTTGCATGCACCGGGCTCGGCGCATCATACTAACTGCATTGTATTTCAATTCCGAGTTGAATACATGTTATCTGTAGCATCTCATATGCCATCTTAGAATAGCCGAGCCTATCTTAGTTGCATTTTGTATGTGTTGCATTAGCCATCTTAACATGAACTAGGATCATACATTGATTACTAACTAGTTTCTGTTTTGGCTTGGAGTACTCGGTGAGTATTTATGCTTTAGCATCCTTGCATGTGTGTAAGTGACTGCCATGATAGCATGCTTACCATGAGGCTATGTGCTTATGTGATATAACTGCTTGAATGCCTGTAGGTGAAGGTTGGGTTGCTTAAGTTGGAATAATTCGTCGAAACCCGTGTTTTAGCCTACTTGCGAGTAGCAAATTTCAATCCATTTTCAAAACAAATGGATATGTGATGCTTTGTTCCAAATTAGGCAATCCAGTCTATACTTGTATGCTGTGCGCATCACATAGTAATTCTAGGCTAATAAACCGGAATAAGAGCACATGTGTTTTCAAAAACTCGATATCATGCTTAGTAGTGGTCGATCTTTGATCGGGCGAGCGGGGGTGCTCATGAAATGACATTCCCCAATCGTACCCAAGTTCCCGAGCCGAGGTAACTTTGGTGATGACGGACACGTGGCCTTAGGCACGAGTCAGGGTTTCCTAAATTCCCCTAAAATAAAATATTTAGGTGGTGACTTTGTATCTGGCAAAGCAGTCCGTGTTTGGCACTTCTTTCTAAAAATCAGTTTTTCAAAACGATTTGTCGGATTTGGACTCTTTGGTGATTTATCGATCTTGCATTGCACTTTGCGGGATTAGATTCAGAACCGTGACATTTGAGTCCGAATTGTAGTGAGCCCAATGAACAAAACGGGATTTTCTCCCGGGACGTTCGGGGACGTCTACAAGGTCTAATCATGGCACGGTTTACAATATAACATGTAGTGAAAACGGCTTCAGCCCAAAAATATCTAGATAAATTATTTTTCACAAAGCATAGTATGGGCCATTTTTTCAAGAGTTCTATTTTTTCTTTCAACCACATCGTTTTTTTGAAGAGTTCTAGGGTTTGAGAAATTATGATCTATTCCTAAGTCATCACAAAACATAATGAAATCATAATTTTCAAATTCTCTACCATGATCACTTCTAATACTACAAATATTAAGATTTTTTTTCATTTTGAATTCTTTTACAAAGTCTTGAGAAATTATAAAAAGTTTCATTTTTGTGTGCTAAAAATAATACCCATGTATATCTAGTATAATCATCAACACAAACAAGAGCATACGATTTTCCTCCTAAACTTAATGTTCTAGATCCGAATAAATCAATATGCAAGAGTTGAAGCGGTTTAGTAGTTGAAACGATATTTTTGGATTTAAAAGAAATTCTAGTTTGTTTTCCAAATTGACATGCATCACAAAGTTTGTCTTTTTCAAAAATAATTTTTGGTAAACCAATGACTAACTCATTTTTTGAAAGTTTGGAAATTAAATCAAAATGAGCATGTCCTAACCTTCTATGCCAAAATCAACCATTATCATTTATAGCAGATAAATATTTAATATTAAAATGAGAAGACAAATTATGCAAATCAAACACATATACATTCTCATGTCTATAACTTACAAATAAAGTATTGTTTTCTAGGGTGTTCTTAATAGTGCAATGAGTTTTCTCAAAAATAACTCTATAACATTTATCACATAATTGACTAATACTAAGCAAGTTATGTTTTAAACCTTCAACAAGTAAAAGATTTTCAATAATAGGAGAATGATTTTTACCAATACTTCCTACACCAATGATTTTACCTTTGCTATTGTCGTCGAAAGTCACATATTCACCATCCTTTGGTTGGAGTGTGGTGAACATAGCTTTATTTCCAATCGTGTGCCTCAAACATATGCTGTCGAGATACCATCTATCGTTACTAGATTTTGCCTTGAAACATACTTACAAAAATTTGATTTTTCTATTGGTACCCATATTTTCTTGGGTCCAGAAAAGTCAGAATTTGACACTCTTGAAATATCTTTAGGGACCCACATCTTTTTTATTTTAGCAAAAAGATTTCTTTTAACAGGACATGAAGGTGAAATATGACCTTTGTACCACAAAAATGACATGTGAGATGAGAGTGACTAGAAGATAAATACACAAAACCATTTTTGATAGTTTTTACTTTTGAAAAAAGTTTATATCCAATTTTGGCTCTACCAAAAGTATTATTTTGACTTTTAAGAATTTTATTTGCAATCTCTCTACCTTGAGTGAATTTTGAAAAAGTATTTTTCAAGTCTTCAATATTTTATTTCAAAACAATTTATTCCTTTTTTAAAGACTCATTTTCATTTTGCAATACAACTAATTTTTTTTTCTAGAAATTAAAGACTCTTTTCGAATTAAAATCTCATTTTCTTTTTTTATTCTCATGGCTTCATTTTCTAAAGCATTTCTCTTGGAAGTTAAGGATTCATTTTATTTTGATAAACTTGAAATCACTTTCTTTTGACAGTTACTTTTCAAACTAAGTGTCTTAAATTTGGCATTTAATTTATCAAAAGCTGATTGTAATTCATCAAACGTAAAAGATTCGTCATTTACCTCATCTTCGTTTCCAAGTGCCATTAAGCATAGGTTAGCAACCTCATTTTTGTAAACTTCAATTTCTGAGTCGCTTTCATCGCTATCTTCTCCCCATGTTGCAATCATGGCTTTCTTCTTGTCCTTCTTGAATTGTTTCTTAAGTTCCGGACATTCTGATTTGTAGTATCCAAGTGTGGCTCCCCTTTTTCGCCCCCCCTTTCGGAAGGTTTGGAAGAAAGGCCTCACAGTTCGGACTCATGCGGTTCTGAATCTAATCTCACAAGTGCAATGTGAAACTGATAAACAGCAAAGAGTCTAAATCCGGCAAATCATTTTGGAAAATTGATTTTAAATCAAATAATGCCAAAATTAGACTGCTTTGCCAGATATAGAGTCGCCACCTAAATATTTTTGTTTTGGGGAAATTTAGGAAATCCTGACTCGTGCCAAAGGCCACGTGTCCGTCATCACCAAAGTTGCCTCAGCTCAGGAACTTAGGTACGAGAGGGAAAGGTCATGAATTGAGCACCCCCACTCGCTCGATCAAAGATCGACCTCTACTAATCATGATATGATATTTATAAACATTATGTGCTCTTGTTCTAGTTATTAGACTAGCTTTACTATGTGATGCGTACAAGCAAGTATAGACTACTTTGCAAGACTTGGAACAATTCAACTCATGTTTGTTTGCGAAAATAGTTTGAATTTGCCACCTCAAGTGGGCTTAAAGTTTGCGGATTTGCCACCAAACATAGTGGGCTTAAAACATGATTTACCACTCAACAAAGTGGGCTTAAAACGCACATTTGTTGAATTGTTCCAATTCAAACAACAAGCCTTCATCCACAGGCATTCAAGCAGTTTAGCATTTAAGCACATAGCCTTATGGCAAGCATGCTAATCATGTCATCATTCACACTTATGCAAGTATGTTAAAGCGTAAAAACTCACCTAGTACTTCAAGCTAGGAAAACATGAGTTAGTAAAATATGCATGATTCCTAACTATGTTAAGTGTCTAATGCAACACATGCAATATGCAATTAATAGGCTCAACTACTAATATGGCATATGAATCGATTAGATAACATGCGGTTAAACACATATTCAAAGAAGTATTGAAATAGCGATGCAGTTTGAATGATGTGCCGAGCCTCGGTGCATACAATACGAATGAATGGATGCAAGCATAAGGTTTGTAATTTGAAACATGATGCTCCTATTCTAACCATCAAAAGCGATTAAATAAAAAGGAGAAAGACGTGGGGTTGGAAAACATACACACATGCACGAACACTTATTACAACATTGCGCCCTCGCGAAGGAGGGTCCGAATGAATAAAAGCTAACCAACTAGCTACACTAATTAAGCTAACTAATTATTACAAAATTCGAATTAATTAACTATTCTAGCTAACTAATTATTACAAACCGAAATCGAATAATTAGTTAAATTAACTAATTAATTACAACTCTTAATTAGCTACAACTAATTAATTACAACACATATTTAAGCTAGATATTTAAACGTTAAATAAGCTTGAAATACAAGGGAGGCTCATGCACGTGCTCGGTCTCCACCCGAGAAGTTGATGCTTTGTTGCTGCAAGCATCTGTTTGTACATTTGAGCATTGACAATGCTACCAACTTCCAGAACACCTCTGCTCCATCTTACCAACACACTGTGCAAATTTCATTGGTGGCTGACAAGGGGCCGGTCGGCTACCAATGGTGGCCGGCCGGCTACCATTGGTGGCCGGTCGACTACTGGTGGTAGTCGGTCGGCCACTGGTAGTGGCTGTCGGCCAGTGCTGTCCTGAACTTCCTTGCTACAATAGAGAGCAAAACAGAGCAAAATAGTGTATTTTCCAAGGGTTGTTTGCACACTTTGCCTCTCCTTTTCATGGGGAAATCAAATGAGGGACAAAATTTGGTTCATAAACCATCAATCGAGCAATTTCATTGCATGATGACTTGTGAAACCAATTGTGTAAGTTAATAAATGCAAAATGAGACCAAAATGTCCATCACCCTATCATGCATGATCAAGGGCAATGGAGACCAAGGAAAGTGGCACATTTCATCACTTTTGAGTATGAAATGTCCCATTTTCCTTGTGTTCAAATTAACGTCCGATTTGAACACATGCAATGCAACACAAAGAATGCTTATCTTGCCTCTTTTACTTGCCAATTTTGTTTACTCATTTTAATTACCAAATCATTCCTTAATCCATTAAGTTCATTGGTGAGTGTCCTCTAATGGAAAGAAGGCTTAAACCAAAGGTTGTTTTAGGCATGAAAGAGACCTCATGCCATTGGTAATGAACCCCAAAAGGGATTAAACCATTAAGCACAAACACCTCAATTTCATGCTTTAAACAAACAAATGGTTTGAACCACTTTCAAAGCAAAAATAAAATCAAGAAAGGAGGGAGGGAGGTTGCAGAGATGATTAAGTGCTGGAAATGAGTGATAAAAGCACTGAAACATGCAACCAACTCAAACCAATGGTGGTTAAAGCCTTAAAACATTAAGCTAGTGAAGGAACTTACACTACGACCATGCCATACAAGGCTCAAATGGCACCAAACAGCCAAAACAGTGGCAAAACAGAGTGTAAAACATGCGGGACTTGAGCCACAAAAAGCTAAAACATTAAGCTAATACATGGGGCTAACTAGGCATACAAACAAGACACAAGGAAGGGAGGCTAACCCCTCCAATTTTAGACTTCAAAATAAGTTTTTTTCTATTGAAAAACCTCTGAAATTTAGTGGTTAAAAGGCCCAAAAAAGTTAGTTTGAAAGTGATGAATAAAGGCACAAAAACTTGACAAACTAAGAAGCAAGAAGGGTGAACCACCCCCTAACTAAAAAAGGGTTCAAACCACCACTTTTAAGCCACAAAAACAAAAAAATTTACAATTTAAAGCCAGCCCCAAAATAGCAAGAAAAGATGGTAAAACAAGTATATTGAAACAAAGTAAACAAGGCAAGCGTTATACCTTTGAAGCAAAACTCAAGATTAGGCACCAAACCAAGCTAAAACCACTTGCTAGAGCTCAAAAAGGGTCTAAAATAACCTTAGCCCAAAGAGAAGCAACTTTGATTAAGGTAGTGCATGTAAGAGTGTAGAGAAAACAAGCAACTGAGCACAAAATTGCGAGAGAGAGAAAGAGAGAAATCAAGAGAGAGAGAGATTTTTTGTTCCAAAATTTCTAGCCCCCCAAAATGGGGGAGGAACCCCCATACATATAAAAAAATATGCCTTGAGCTTAGAAACATCTCACTATACACGTGTAGGGAGATGCAGCTCAATGTGCTAACAGCTGGCACAGCTGTCAACAAATATCTGGAAAGAAACACTGGTGGCCGACCGGCCACACCAATAGCCGACAACCAAGAACCATGGCTGACAGCCTATGGTGGTGGCTGACAGGTCACCAAAAGGTTCCAGACAACAAGTTTTGGTCCAAAACAAGGCATAGAAAAGACAAGGTTTAAGGGCTCAAAGACAGGGCGTTTCGTCGAGGACTTCGGGCACTCAAAACGAACACATGCAATCACAATCATCATATGCACTAGTGATGACGTCCAAGTCTTGAGAACGGTAAAAAATGGGATGTCTACAGTTGCCCCTCTTTGATAGAACTCGGAAGTCATGAAGTGACGGGAGTGAATGTCAAAGCCTAGAGATGACCCATTTTGACAAGGCCGAAGACTTGGACAAACAAACAAGCAAGACAAAAACGGTTGCGCCTGCAGGCTGCCTACGTATCTCTTTGCAAGGAATCAAACCAACGTAGTTCTAGGGCAAGATGCAAGTGATATGCACGATGCAAGAACATAAATTATGATCATGCAATAAGGCTGTAATGAAACATTTTGATGCAAATGCTATGCAATGAAAATGCCACATTCAAACAAACCGAAACAAGGTATAGCAACCTCAAACATGAAAATAAGTGATTAAATAAACACGCCACGCACGAGAAACACAAACCAGACTACAATTCATGCAGAAAGGATGTAAGAAAATTATGCAAGCTTAATTACGCGACGCGCAGGAAAGGCAAAGAGCGAAATAACCATCGGGCGCACTTAAGGTCTCAACTGAGATGCTAACGCGTCGCACACGAAAGGAGAAAAGATGGTGTAAACACCGGGATGCACCCGAATGCTCTTAACCAAAGGAGTGATGTGAACACCGGGGCACACCCAAATGTTTTTATCCAAAAAGGGTGGTGTGAACACCGGGACGCACTCGAACGTTTTTAACCGAAAGGAGTGGTGTGAACACCGGGACACACCCAAATGTTTTTAACCAAAAGGAAGGGTGTAAACACCGGGATACACCCGAATGTTTTTAACCGAAAGGAGTGGTGTAAACACTGGAACGCACTCGAATGTTTTTAACTAAAAGGGGGGGTGTAAACACCCAGATGCACCTGAATGTTTTTAACCGAAAGAAGTGGTGTAAACACCGGGACGTACCTAAACGTTTTTAACCAAAAGGAGTGGTCCTAACGCGTCTTACGCGCAAGGAGAGGGAGTAAAAGGAAGCGATTGAATGAACCGTAAACCGTACATACAATACAATATCGTTCAGCGGAGTTCCGAGTGATTAAGCTTGCACAAATGATTTCACTCGGAACTCCGCTGAATGAACCGTACATACAATATCGTGTGATTGTGTTAGCTCATCTAAATAAACCGCACATACAATATCGTGCCTGCGTAAGAAAGAAACTCAGCAAGTACAACAAAGTAATGGTGCATGTTTTATGCACGATTACAATAATGTAAGCGTGTTCTATGCAAACGTGTTGACAGCATGTTCTATGCAAATGTATTGACAACATGTTCTATGCAAATATATTGACAACATGTTCTATGCAAATATATTAACAACATGTTCTATGCAAAACAAATTGGATAGCATCTTCCGATTTACCTCTTGAAAGAGTTGCAACATGTTTTAAAAAGATACACCTCATTCATGTTGATTAGCAATGAACATCATGCACTGAAGACACGGTTTGCAGCTCCCACAGAGGCAATCCGAACTTCAAAGTGAACTTTCCTTGCACTTCTTGAGAAATAAGGACTCAAAACAACATCAAGACTCAATGGAGAAGCACTGGGAGTTGGACGGCCACAAGGGGAGGGTGTCGGCCACCTTTGAACATTGTCGGCCACCAATGGGGCCTATCATCCACCAGTGGTGGCCGATCGGCCACTGATGGTAGATCGGGCCAAAATGGTCTTTTCACACATGGGTCTTTAAATATAAAGCTTGGGGCTTCATTTCCACACACCAAGACATTTGAAATTTCACCCTCTCTCTCTCTAGACCTTTCTTCTCTCTAGATCCGTGCTTTCTACGCGTTTGCCAACGTCCCACGCGAAGTTGATTCGCTAAATCCTCTTGATTTCCTTCATTTTGAACCGATTGAAATTTGATTTCGGTGTTTTTTTCTTCATTTTCACCACTTGAAGCTTGTTCCTCTTGAGTTTCTCTCAAGTTCGATGCACTTTTCCCGACTTTGATTTTTTCTCCATTTTCTCTCTTTTAGGGTTTGACATTTTTCAAGTTTACCCTATTTCCTCCATTTTCTTCACTTTTCATTGACTTTTCACCCATATTCTAGATGGTAGACGATATACCACATGATGGAGCTCCTCTAGAGGCAGAGTTCGAGGCAGAGTTTGATTCGAAGGGTGAGCCGGAGCCATTACTATTGAGGGTACGACCCTTCGACCCAGCGAGATACCACCCCCAGACACACATCTTCCCTGCCGGAGGTATTAGACGCTTTACTGATTTTACTCTCGGTGCATCGGAGGATCTCCTATTGAGGGAGCCAGCCTTGCATCTTTCAACCATTGCCGTTGAGGTATGAGTTCTACCCGTTGTATTTAAGCTGCATTTCTTGCGCTGTCTTTCATCTAACTGTACTTTCATGACTGCTTTATCTGATTCATCTCTACTTGAGCTATTTGCATATGTTATTTGCCACAAGGTGAGTCCTATGCCTTCATAGGCTATGGTACTACTACCGAATGGGATTAATATGATGAGCTCCCCACAGGAGTACACCATATCATCGACGGGGCCGGCTTCGGCCTTTTCTACTCTGGCCTGACGAGAGTCATAGCTAGCCGTCCTCTTCTGGGGGCCCTTGTGGAGAGATGGTGGGACACCACCAACTCTTTCCATTTCTCCACAGCCGGGGAGATGACGATAACTCCCTACGACTTTGCCATTAACACTAGTTTAGGCGTAGGGGGTGATCCGATCCCACTTGATCCAGACATGGTAGAGTGGGAGGCAGCTTGGGTCAAGCTACTAGGGGCGCGTCCACCTTTGTACCAGCCAGGCATGGTTAGATACAATTGGTTCGCGGATCAGTTCCAGGGGACCGAACCAAAGACAGTTGAGGAAACAGAGCAGTACGCTCGGGGCTTTCTGATGTTCCTATTCGGTACCACCCTATTTGCAAACAGGGCAAACACGGTAGGATTATACTTGCTGAGTGCATTGGTGACCCTTCCCCGGGTGAGTTCTTATGATTTGGACGGAGTTGGTCTCGCCATTCTATACGGCTATATGAGCTCGACCTCCCGACAGAAGAGAAACTTACTCGAAGGCTACTAGCGAGCCTGGGAGGTACTCATCTCAATTATTTCTTTGCATTTTTACATTTTTTGTTCAGCATTTCCTACTTTGTATATGTTCAACACATGTACTTTTGTAGACACCTCATTTTTGACCGTCCTCAAGACTTGGACATCATCGTTTGAACACCTGATGATCATCCATGTTCATGTTCGTCTTAAGTTCTCGGAGGTTTCGATCGCGCGCCTTGCCTCAAGACTTCTCGACTTGTTTGTTTTGTGTTTGGTTTTGCACCAAACACTTGTTGTTTTGCTTCTGAGGGTGGGAAATAGCTTTTTGGCCATCCCCACACCTCACCGGCCATGGCTTGAGGCCACCGACCCTGTTTTCTTGCTACCGGCCAAAAGTGTTGGCCGGTCGGCAATGTTTTTGGTCGGCTAGCCATTTTTTTGATCAATCGGCCACTTTTTCTGGCCGAGACCTTTTCTTGGGGAGGCTTGGCCCTTTTGCACCCTTGTTTTAGCTTCTTGAGGAAGCTTGAACCTTTCGAACCCTTGTTTTAGCTTCTTGAGGAAGCTTGAACCTTTTGCACCCTTGTTTTAGCTTCTTGAGGAAGCTTGAACCTTTTGAACCTTTGTTTTAGCTTCTTGAGGAAGCTTGAACCTTTTGAACCCCTGTTTTAGCTTCTTGAGGAAGCTTGAACCTTGTGAACCTTTTTTTAGCTTCTTGGAGAAGCTTGAACCTTTTTTTATCTTCTTGTAGAAGCTTGAACCTTTTTAGCTTCTTGAAGAAGCTTGAACCTTTTTTTAGCTTCTTGAAGAAGCTTGAACTTTTTTAGCTTCTCCAAGAAGCTTGAACCTTTCTAGCTTCTCCAAGAAGCTTGCACCTTTGTTCCTCTATAAAAGAAGAGCTCCTCTTCCATTGCAAGGGTTCCAAAAATTTTGCTAAGGCAAAAACCATACATATCTCACTACTTTGAGCTCCAAAGTCCATAGTTCTTGGCCCCTTTGCACACCAACTCTTAGCCTAACACCTCCATCATCAACCTAAGGATCTTGGAAGCCATTTTCAGAGGCTAAGGGACTGGTTTTCTAGACCAAGAAGCTGCTGTCCCCTTTTGGCTACAAGGGTAACACACTTTACCCTCTTTTGGTCTTTATTTTGCTTCATATTTTAGCCTTACTTGTAAGCATTTTCGAGTTTTGTCATAAACTAAAAAAAGTCTTATTTTGAGCTCCTTTTTAAGTTTGTTTAAGGTCACTTTTGTGTTTGGGATTGTTTACCCCCTCTTAGGCCTTATTTGGCCTCATTTTTATGTCTTTTTTGTGAGCTTCAGGACCACCTTGTATTGGCCTTCTCACCACTGAAATCCAGAGGGATTTTAGTGGTGGAGATGGTGTTTTGAGGTCCTAAGAAGGAGAGGGGTGACCCTCTCCCTTGTTGTCTTATTTTCTAGCAGTTTTGGCCTTCCAAAGGGGCTCCTATTTGCATGTTTCAAAGCCATATTTCAGGCCTTTTTTGGTGAGTTTTAAGGTCTACATAGGCTCTGTCTAGAGCCCATTTTTCCATATAAAGTGTCTATTATGCATGTGTAGAGTAATCCTCCTCAAGGCCTTTCAAAGGGGCCTTTACTTGTATGCTTCCATGGCTCATTCCAGGCCCCTTTTTAGTGAGTTTTAGGGCTGTCATAACCTCTTTCTAGAGGTGATTTTGGCATTTTGTATGTCTATCATGTATGTGTAGAACAACCCTTTGCATGGCCTTCCAAAGGAGCACTTCATTCTAACATGTATTGACTGAGTTTCAGTGGTTATTTGGGCATATTTTGGCATGGCATACTTCTGTTTTTGGCTGGTTTGGTGACCTCTCATATGCTTCATATAGTTGTAGTGCAAACTATGCTTACTAGCTCACTTTGCATGCTTTGGTGACCCTTGATTCTAGCACTTTTTGACCATGCCATAAACTAATTTTGTGCGTATTTTGGACTACCCTAGCTCTATTTTGGGGTCTCATGGTCGAATGTTTCTTGCTATGCATGGTTGTAGTTCAATATCCTTGCTTGGCTTCGAGTTTTGGAGCCTATTGCATGCCTATGTTGAGGTGTTTCTGTGTTTTGGCATCATTGTGCATCATATTTCAGAGCTTATATGTATGCCATATTCCCATGTTTTCCACTCTTTAAATGCGTTTGAGAGTTATGCATGAATACCTCATTTTTGGACCATTACATGAGCTTCATTTTGGTGCATGTCAAGCCATCATTTTAGCACATTTGGCCACTGATTTTAGACATGGCTGAGGCTTGTCCATATTAGTTTAAGTCCACCTTTTGCATTTTGCTCAAATGTTGTTACATTACTTCATGTTTGCATGCTCATTACTTGCATTGTTGATACATGCTTAGCCATATTGCATTTTGTTGCATTGCTTGAGCTAGATGACATGTTGTTGCATGCTTAGGTTGTAATACATTTGGCATGTATTCTCTCTTTTAGCCACTTAACATGTTGTTACATGTTTGTGTGTTGTTCATGTTGCATGTTTGCATTGCTTGCCCTCATGTTCATGGTGCATACTTAGCTTGCATGCCTAGGTTGCGTTGCATTTTGCATGCATGCCTTGCCTCTTGAAATCACCATGATTGAGGTTGGGCCTTATGTGTTTGTTTGGTGTGCATTACATTTGACATCAAAATGCACAACTCGGCTCTTTTGGCCATCATGCATTGAAATGCGTGATTGGTGGCCTGAGGGTCGAGAACCATACTCCCTTGAGTTCATGACATGATAGGGAGGGTGGTTGTGCATACATTGCTTTGAAAATGCATTGCCATGCTCTGTTTGCCCTCTGCTGCTGTCAAATAGGATTCTGCAGAAAGAGATGGTCGGTCGGCCATCTTCAGTGCCGGCTTGCTATCCATTTTTAGCCGAGAGCACAATTTTTGGTCGATGGCCTGTTTCACTTGGCCGGTGGTCCCATCTCATGGCCGATGGCCTCTCAGCATGTCTCCAAGATGTTTCAAAGGTGTCACAGAGGTTGGCACAGTTTTCAAAAGAGCAGAGCAGTGTAAACAGAGGCAATTGTGGCATGGCGATGGATTTCCGAGCAAAGCCGACCGAGCATGCATGCATCCCTCTTCCCGAGGCTGTTTTACTGCTTTGGTAGACTAATTGATCTGTTAATTAGTTAAGTGGTTTTGTAATTAATTAATTAGCTCATGAGTTGGTTAATTAGGTGATTTGTATTATTCTTTCGGACCCTCCGAGAGAGGGCAATGTTGTAATAAGCGTGCGTGTGTGTGATGCATGTCTTCCAACCCCCATTTCTTTCTGCTTTTTATTTAACCACTTACGATGGTTAGATTTGGGGCATATTTCAATTAGCATCCTTATGCTATGCATGTTTGCATCATTCATATGTCTTGCATGGACCGGGCTCGGCGCATCATACTAACTGCATTGTATTTCAATTCCAAGTTGAATACGTGTTAGTTGTAGCATCTCACATGCCATCTTAGAATAGCCGAGCTTATCTTAGTTGCATTTTGCATGTGTTGCATTAGCCATCTTAACATGAACTAGGATCATGCATTGATTGCTAACTAGTTTTTGTTTTGGCTCGGAGTACTCGGTAAGTGTTTATACTTTAGCATCCTTGCATGCGTGTGAGTGATTGCCATGATAGCATGCTTACCATGAGGCTATATGCTTATGTGATATAACTGCCTGAATGCTTGTGGGTGAAAGTTGGGTTGCTTGAGTTGGAATAATTCGTCGAAACCCGTGTTTTAGCCTACTTGCGAGTAGCAAACTTCAATCCATTTTTCGAAACAAACGGATATACGATGCTTTGTTCCAACTTAGGCAATCCAGTCTATACTTGTTTTGCTGTGCGCATCACGTAGTAAATCTAGGCTAATAACCGGAATAAGAGCACATAATGTTTTCAAAACTCGATATCATGGTTAGTAGAGGCCGATCTTTGATCGGGCGAGCGGGGGTGCTCACGAAGTGACCTTCCCCAATCGTACCCAAGTTCCCGAGCCGAGGCAACTTTGGTGATGACGGACACGTGGCCTTAAGCAATGAGTCAGGGTTTCCTAAATTTTCCAAAATAAAATATTTAGGTGGCGACTCTGTATCTGGCAAAGCAGTCCATGTTTGGCACTTCTTCCAAAAAAAAATCTGTTTTCAAAAACGATTTGCCGGATTTGGACTCTTTGATGATTCATCGGTCTTGCATTGCACTCTGCGAGATTAGATACAAGACCGTGACATTGAGTCCTAAACTGTAGTGAGCCCAAATGAACAAAATGGGATTCCCTCCTAGGACGTTTGGGGATGTCTACGACTTTCTGCTTTGCACTTTCTGTATATGTTTATGCTTTCTGCTTTGCATTTTCTGTATCTGTTCAGATTCATGGTCAATCACATATCACTGCACTTTCCTTATAGCTATGGGTGTATGCATACTTTCCGACTCTGGCCCCAGAGCCTATAGTAGAGCTCTCATTGGCGATCCCTTATTCACGGAGATATGATGGCCAGCTCCACCGTAGGACCCGCGAGTCCTTTTTATTCTTTAGACACTATTTCAACACGGTAGCTGCCTATGAGATAACCCAAAACACAATTATTTTTGCTCTACAACTGTTCTGATTCACATATTAGCAATTGACAACAGCTAATAACCTGTTCACCTTCTACTTGCAGATCACGTGGCAGCCATGCGCCACACTGCCGACAGGAATTCAGGGCTAGTATAATGCGGCCCGGGGCATTTCTCATTATCGCATCCTACTCAAGGGCCCAGTTTGCCGAGCCTAGTTCCTGGGCGAGCGAGTCATGCGTCAGACCATGGGCCTACCTACCCCAATCATACCGAAGGCGCCACCAGAGTCCATGAGGTTAGCAAACAGCCTATCTGCTGATGAGGTTATTGAGTTCATGGTGGGCCTAGAGGCGAACTACTTCCGAGTCGAGGGCGATTATACAGTCTTCATTCAGACATACCTTATGCCACCTCTGACCGATGTCCGTGGGGGTAAGGAAGCGAGAGCTCCTGCTGCGAGGGCGGTGCCTAGAACGACTAGAGCGACCAGGGCCCATGGGAGAGGGGCTTCTCAAGCGAGACAGATGACTGGTTGGCCAGAGCTTCCCACTACACTTACCTGTTGGCAGCATACGGGGGAGGCTTACCAGATCCCTATTGAGCCTGCACCAGCCGGGTACGAGCTTGTCGGGGTTCAAGGCCCGACTCCAGTATGTACCACACTTGTCAAATTCATTTCAGTTATGGTTATAGAACAACTGATCACCTCAACGCACTTGCAAGCATCTATAGAGTACACCAAGGACACTCTCGAGCTAGCGGCTTCCCTAATGGGAATGGTGTAAAGGAGCATGAGTCTGCTCAACCTGTATGGAATTCAGGTAATTTTCTTCAGTTTACGTTTCATGCCATCAAACTTTCTACTGATACACTAGCATTTTAACTATAATCTGTTCCACACTGCACTAATCTGATACACTGCACTCAAACGCTGCATTCATATACTGTAATTGTACATTGTATTTGACTTTTGCCTACACTCATGCTGTATACCATATTTGCATCTGATACTTATACTGAGACTAATATATTGACAACTGCCCTTTTCAGATCCCAGCCATACCGGTCGCGCCAGCGGGAGTAGCACCAGGACCACCAATACCTCCTCCATCAGTAAGGACAGTAAGGAGGAGAGAGAGACAGGCTCTAGCACATCGCCGAAGTAGAGCCAGGGGCACCCGAGATGAGAGTGGTCCTTTAGAGCCCATTCTGAGCGATGACGACGCTGAGATTAGTGTCTCCGAAGAGGTAGTGAGTCCACAGTCTGAGTCCTCTGAGAGTGAAGACGACGACGACTCTAGATTTGAGACTGGAGGTGATGTTGAGCTGGGCTCTGAGGCAGAGAGCGGCGATGATTCTGGTTCTGGTTCTGGTTCGGCATCTGGTTCAGACAGCAGTGCAGATGGAGATAGCTCTAAATCCTCACCCAGGAAGAGGACGAAGAGGGCCTCTCGAGCCTGAGACGACTGGCGTCGATTTTTTGTATTATTTTGTTTAGTTTCTTTTTGTTAGTAGTGTTAGCACATTGTATAGCTTTAGACAGGTTTTACTTGCTTTAAAAACTTGTACCATACATTTTGTAACAAAAACTTCCATGATCGAAATGAAAACCGGTTTTCATTTGAAAAAGTGTTGTAAAGCACCGCATTGCATGAAAATGAGATCGATTCTGATACTGAAAACTGAACACTTGTATTGGCACAACAATCTAAATCGGGTAATGAACCAACTAACAACTAACAAACAAAACAATACAACTCGATAAACAAAACAACGACACCTCAATAAACAAAATAATAATAACTCGATAAACAAAACAACACAAATACAACTTGATAATAAAAAAAAAACCACTCAAATACAATTCAACAAACTTGCTAAAACTAGAAGGACTCAAAACAAGACCTCAAAATGCACAAAGAACAGGACAAAACACATACATTTAGCATTCTCAACACATAGGTGAACAGGAGGACAAGCAAAACAGCCGTTGACCATGAGTCGGCCATGAATAGAGGCTGTCGGCCATCACCAATGGCTGGTCGGCCATTAATGTGAAGAACCTTTAGATTGTTGCCACCTGGCTTCCATTCATTGTTTTATCTTCTACAAAAGCCTGAGCTTCAGAGTTTCTTCATTTTAGCTGCAAATTCTTCACAAAATAGAGCCATTCTTTGCTGAAAAACTCTCGAATTGGATTGCAACTTTAGATGGCTCGAAAAAGCTGAATTTTCGGGGTTTCAGCATAAATGCACTATTCCCGCTGAGTCATACTCCCCTTTGTTTTTCGTTCCTTCAAGCCACGGCTAGATGTTGGAACCCAATTACACATGTTTTTAGCTTCGGAGAACAAGAGATATGCCCGACAATCGAAGAATTTCAAGTGCTAATGGAATCCTGGTGCGACGAGAAAATCTTGCCTCAGCCCCGTTTTGGTCACATCCAAGCTTTGGGATGGATGTGCGGGCTTACTTTACATGAGGCCCGATCCTTGGTTCACAATGGAGAGCTAGACATTCCCAGTCTGATTCATCAATTTTCTAAAGTTGGGGACTGAAGCAATCTTCTTTGGCGGGGTTTTCGACAACACGCCCTTTGTTTGTGCATGCTAGCACATTTCCTCCTTGCCCTTAGTTTCGGAGGGTCTAGTATTCGGTTAATTGAAGTGGCGCAAGGCCTGAAAGAGGGCAAGAGTTGCATTGGCTTGACATTAGCTGAGACTTTGATGGGCTTAGATGCCTTCCATCGGCAAGAGACCACCAAATTCGCAGGGAGTCCACTACTTCTTCAGGTAATGTTTCCCACCCTCTTTAATATGTATTTCTCACATTTCTCGGCACTCATGCTCAATTTTTCTCTCAAAGCCCTTTTCTAACTTTTCTCTTAACATATATCTCTCTATTCTTTAACCTCTTTTTTCTTTCATCCCTTTCCAAGTATGGTTTATGGACAAGCTAAAGGTAGTGGACTCTTGCCCCGCATACTCAGCCCGAGCATACTTTTTCCTCCAACAGCTAGTGGATTTTCCGAATGAAGGATGGTGGTGCCACTGGATGTGCAATCGATCTGCTGTTGACATTGCTTAGCATTGCCCCTGGCTTGATCTGCCCGAAATGAGTTACAGCATGGCTCGACAACCTGGCATTGAGTTAATTGGCCTTACACACTATGTATTCTACTTTCCGAAAACAAGACGTCAGTTTGGACACGACCAAATTTGCCTAGAAGAAGGTGTAGAATACCCGATCTCATTCTCCTTCTGAGGCTCACATTTGGCTAGATACCCCACTGCTTGGAGGACGAGAGAGCTTCTGTCC
The DNA here is from genome assembly GCA_036172215.1 of Camellia granthamiana. NCBI lineage: Eukaryota > Viridiplantae > Streptophyta > Magnoliopsida > Ericales > Theaceae > Camellia > Camellia granthamiana. Next base: position 5,644,147 of record CM069908.1, on the reverse strand, counting down.
CCTGCCCCTAGTTTCAGTTGCGTCCTTTCTAGCGAGTGCTTGACTTGGCTCGAGGATGAGGTGCAGACTGGGCCTACTTTAGCATCAGAAGCTTTCACGAGCTCAGGAAGGGGACGCAGGAACACTTGACTCATCTATGCCCCGAGTTTATTGTTTTGATCTTTACTTTTCAAGTTTTATGCATGTAATAAAAGCAGCTTTGATTTGTATTAGAGAGTTAGAGAACTTTGTATTGAAATTAATGAAATTAAAGTTGTGAGCACTAAAAATTTTCCTTTTGGTCCAAAAATGGTCTAAGTTGTAAAAGGTAAATTTTGAGCAAAAAAAATCAACTTTTATCAAAACTTTTCAAAACCATTTTCAATAAGGATCACAACTTGATATGCACGGAATCTATCCTGAAGATGTACAACCTCGAATACAAAAATGGAAAATTGCCCCTTGTCTGAATAGCACTGCTCAAGACTGTAGCCATTTCTCAGAGACGATCACAACCGAACGCTCAGATAAAGAAAAGACAAAAATGGCCTGATCAAACACATGGACAGGATAGTTGATTTGGAGGTGTTTATGGCTGAACTTTAGAATGAAGTTGCCTACGTATCTCAAAGATGGAAATCAGGCCTTATGTAGTTCGGTTCGGGTTCACTCGAGTATTAACGCTCTCTTTTTGCGCTCTAACTTTTGCCAAAGCCGCCCTTTAGGGTTTTCAACATTGCGAGCTCAGTTTTTCTTTATTTCCAATTTTTTGTGTTCTAACTTTTGCCTAGGTCGCCCTTCCGGGTTTTCAGTCTAGCGAGCCTCTTAGGGGTAATATTTCTTCAACTTGTCCATGTTGATTGATTGGGAAAATTCTAGGCCATCCAGGTCTATAAGAATAACAGCTCCACCCGACCAAATAGTTTTGATGATGTAAGGACCAGTCCAATTAGGTCTGAACTTGTCCCTGGGGTCATAAATGGGAGCTCGATTGTCTTTCAGCACCAAGTCCCATTCCTTGAGATTCTGGGACTTAACCTTCTTGTTAAAAGCCCTGGCAATCCTACGTTGATAATCCTGAACATGGTATAATGCTTTCAGTCTTCTCTCATCGAACAACATCAGTTCTTTGAACCTGCTCTGTTGCCAGTCTGCCTCTACTATCTGACATTCAGCCATAACCCGCAGCGACGAAACTTCTATTTCAATCGGCAGAACAACTTCCATCCCATAAATAAGAGAATAAGGAGTTGCCCCAATAGACGTCCGAATTGAAGTCTTATAGCCCCAGAGTGCAAATGGCAATTTGTCTGGCTAGTCCTTGTAAGTCTCAACCATTTTCTGCAAAATATGCTTGATGTTCTTGTTGGCGGCCTCAACAGCTTCATTGGTTTGTGGCTGGTATATGGATGATTTATGAAAAGCCACATTGTATTTCTCCAACAAGTCAATCACTTCTTTCTTGAAATGGGAGCCATTATCTAAAATGATCTTGTTTGGGACTCCATATCGGTAAATGATGTTGTTTCGGATGAACTTAGCCACATGCGCTGCTTTCAACACTGCATAAGACTGAGCTTCCACCCATTTCGTGAAATAATCAATTGCCACCAAAATGTATTCATGTCCATTTGACCCTTTCAGTGTGACTGCACCAATGACGTCGATTCCCCAGACTGAGAAAGGCCATGGTGAAGTCATGTTGTACAGCTTTGACAGCAGAATATTCATGCGATTGGCATGAATTTGACATTTGTGGCATCGCTAAACAAAATCGATGCAATCCTCCTTCACAGTTGACTAGTAGTAACCTTGCCTGAGAATCTTCCGGGCTAACATTACTCTATTCATGTGAGCTCCGCACTCTCCCCCATGGATGGCCTCCATTAGGCGTTTCGATTCCTCTGCGCCGACACACAACTTGTGCATTCCCAGATGACCCCTCTTGTACAGTTTACCTCTGCAGATGATAAATTGAACGACCATCCACCGTATTGCCCTCTTATCTTTGGCATTTGCCCCTGGTAGATAAACCTCATTTTCCAAGAAGTTCTAGATATCATAAAACCAAGGTTTTTGATCTTTCACTTCATCTATGGCGGCGATAGACTTGTAGGTCGGCGTATATCTCTACTCAATAATAATCGGACGCATCCGAACTCCAAACAGGATTTCTTTCATAGAAGATAGAGTTGATAAGGCGTCAGAGAACCTGTTGTTCTCTCTTAATAGATACGTGAAGGTCAGCTTTTCAAACCTACGAATCAGAACATCCAAGGTCTGGTGATAGATCTTCATCTTTTCTTCTTTAATCTTCCAGTCTCCTTTCGCCTGAGACACAACTAGGTTCGAGTCCCCGATGACGTCTAACCTTTTTGCCTCTAGTTTTAGGGCAGCTTCCAAACCAGCGATACACTCCTCATATTTTGCTTCGTTGTTAGACACCTTGAACCGGAGTTTGAAGGCTAAGGGTATGTGGGAATTGTCGGGTGTTATCAGTAACACACCTATCCCATAGCCATACTGGTTAGACGCTTCATTAAAGTACATTGTCCAAATCTCTTCATCGACTTGCAGAATAGCTTCATTTGGGAACAGGTATTCTACCGCTTCTTCTCCTTCCACTGGGTGATCTGCCAGGAACTCTGCTACCGCTCTCCCTTTAACAGACTTGCGAGTAACATACTTCAAATCAAATTCGGAGAGAAGGAGCAACCAACGAGCTAGCCTACCCGTAAGCGCTAGTTTCTCAAAGAGATATTTGATGGCATCTAATCTCAAAACCAGAACTACGGAGTGAGCTAATAGGTAGTGCCTTAACTTCCTGGTAGCCCATACCAAGGCTGAGCAAGCTTTCTCTAGCGGGGTGTAACGGGTTTCATAATCCAGCATTTTCTTGCTCAGATAATAGATGGCTTTTTCCACCCTATCCTCAGATTCTTGAGCAAGCATGAATCCCATCGTTGTGTCCGTTACTAATAGATACAAAATCAAAGGCTTTCCCGGCTCTAGCGGCGACAACACGGGTGGATTCTAAAGGTACTACTTGATTTGTTCGAAAGCGAATTGACATCGGTCATCCCATCTAAACTTCTTTTCTTTCTTCAAGAGACCAAATAGTGGTTCACAAGTCAAGGTTAATTTAGAAATAAACCGTCTTATAAATTGCACTTTACCCAGAAAGCCTTGCACCTCCTTTTCAGTCCTTGATGGTGGCATTTCTAGGATGGCCTTGATTTTGAAAGGATCTACCTCGATGCCCCTCTGTGTGATCAAGAAATCCAGTATTTTCCCTGCTGTTACACCGAAAGTACACTTTTGTGGATTCAACCTCAACCGGTATTCTCTGATCCGTTGAAAGAATTTTTTCAAGGCGGTGTAGTGGCCCTCTCCTTCCTTGGACTTAACAATCATGTCGTCCACGCACACCTCGACCTCTTTATGGATCATATCATGTAGAATTGTGGTTGCAGCCCGTTGATAGATAGGCCCGGCATTCTTCAGCCCAAACGACATCATCCTGTAGTAGTAGGTTTCCTACGGCGTTGTGAAAGCAGTTTTCTCTCTATCCTCGGGTGCCATCAGAATCTGGTTATACCCGAAAAATCTATCCATGAAGGAGAGCAAAGCATGGCTTGCAGTGAAGTCCACTAATTCATCGATGTGTGATAAAGGAAAGTTGTCCTTCGGACTGGCTCTGTTTAGATCTCTGAAATCCACACACATCCGAATTCTGCCATCTTTCTTTGGCACTAGAACAATGTTGGCCAACCAAGTCGGATACTCAGATAGTAGCAAGAATCGTGCGTATATTTGCTTGGTGACCTCTTCCTTAATCTTCAAAGCCCAATCTGGGCGTATACTCCGCAGCTTCTGTTTGATGGGTCGAGCCTCGGGGTCAAAAGGGATCCGATGTTGTACAATCTCAGGATCGATTCCAGGCATGTCTTCATAGGACCATGCGAAAACATCTTTGAAATCTTTTAATAAAGCGACTAAGCGCTCGCGCTTCTCCGAAGACAACGTGGACCCGATCTGGACCAGACATGAATCCTTTTCAGTACCCACATTAATAGAAATGATTTCATCAACAAGGGGTTTTACAAACCTCTCATCCTCTCGATGTACTCTAATCTGCACTATCCCCATCACCTCTCTGCTTATATTGTCATACGCCCGGATCACTTGGGCTGTAGGCACAAAATCGGCCGGTTTCAGACCAATAGCATAAGCCGTACGACAAGGACCAACGTTAATTGCTGACCCGATGTTGACCAATACCACTGGTATCCACTTTTCTCAACACGCTACGAATATGTATAGAGGCTTGTTGTGTGCAGAGCCTTCTGGCGGTAATTCCTTGTCTGAAAATGTCAAAGTTGGCGCAGCACCTCCCGGGAAGACTAATCCCACCAATTGTTCTGGGGTAGTATCAATGGACAACTTAGCTTTATCCATCGTTGTCAGTACAGCCTGTCTGTGCACTCGCGAAGCCATAAGCAGCCCCCAGATAAATATATCAGCTTGAATCTTCTTCAACTGTTTCAACACAGCCTCTTCCTCTAACTGCTTTTCCTTATGTTTCTCAACTTCTTTATCCTTCTCAGATGTCTCGGGTTGGTCCAGATGCAGTGGTTTGAAATATCGGCCACTTCTTGTCATGTGGTTGACTTCTTCCACATACCAAGTGTTATTAGGAAGCTCTTTACCCCAATCCTCGTCAGTTGTGGGCAAGATGCAGATCATCATCTTCCAACATATACCTTCGGCAACCGACAAGCAATTGTCCGATCTCGGTCTAAGTATTCTCTCAGCAGAAACATTCCCCACAGGGTGTTGAGCTATTCCAATTTCCTGTTCGCTTGCACTCATTTCTTGCCCAAACCGCTCCAGCGCGGCTTCTTATTTTGTACGTACAGTACTAACAATGCCCAGTTCCTGAGCCAATTGTTCTTCACTTGTATTTTCTGGCAACTTCCCCTTGTCTTCGGCTATTCCGGCCACTGTAGTGGTTTTCGCTTTCTGTTTCTCCAGCTTCAGTTCAGTTCCCTTATCTATATTGGGTTCATCACTTAGCCATCCAGAATTGTCTGTTGACTCGTTCAGATCAAACCAATCAATATGCACGTCCCCTTGATCTTGCTCATCAAAGAACTGCAAATTGTCTATGTCCTCCTCTAGGTCGGCCAGATCATCTAATCCCTAACTTGGCCTATCTTCTCGGACTACACTGACCTCCATCCCAGTCGACAACACCATTTCTGGCTTAACTTGGTCCACTGGGACAATATAATAGCATGGGTTGCACATCTCTTTAGATAAGTCCTCAGAGCCCTCGGGCAATGGACTAATATTCTCCACCAAGGCTGACCTCCCTTCATCTACCACTATCACCACCACTGGTTTGGGTTGGAATGTGGACGTGTTCATCATGCACAAGTCCGTGCTCTCAGGGATAAACAACGCCAGCTTAGGTAAGTGGGAAGGGGTGATATATATACTGGGGTCATAAGGACGACCAGTGTATAAATGAGGTTTATATACTGGGGTGGAGGGACTTGTTTATGTGGGGGGAGAGGATTTGTAGTGACATTGGGTTTTTCGGGAGGTGCTATCACTTTGTTGTCAATGAGATCTTGAATCTCATGACACAGCCTATAACATTGATCAGTGTCATAACCGTGCTACTGGTGAAAAACACTGTAGTTGGTCGGGTTGTGTTTAGGTGGGAGTGGATTGGGCAATGGGCGTTGTTCTAACGGCTTAAGGTGTCCCTTTTTGATCAGGACCCCAGGGTTTTGGATAAGGACATGTAAAGCGGGGTGAAGACCCTTTGGTTTCGGGCTTGGTGGCTCGAGGTTTGTGAAGTTGTATTGGATGTACTGGCAAAAAGAGGTGGCAATTTTGGGTGTGGTGGTGACCATGCTCACATCCGAAGGCCGTGCAGAGGTGCCACCAGTCGTGGCTACATTGGAGCTGCGTGTAAAGGGCTTTTTGGGCTGTTCCTTCTCATGGTCTATCAGCCACTACTTCATCGCATCCTCAATTTGAACTCCTATTTCATAGAGCTCAACAAATGTAAACAAAGGCAAGACTATCATTTTCTATAATAATCTTCCTTGCAAGTTACAGACCACCATTTTGATTTGGTCATTTTCAGACAGTCGAATAGTCATCATAGAGGCCTTAGTCCTCCACCAAGTCACAAAGTCCAAAAAGCTTTCATTCGGCTCCTGACGGGTCGCTTCAAGATCATGAGTAGTGACCTCGATCTGGGTATTATAAGAGTACTGCGCGATGAAGGCCTCTGTCATTTCCTTCCAGTTTCTCTTCACAGAGTCTTTAAGCTTGGCATACCAAATGGCTGCTATACCCAACAGGGTTCGGCCAAAAAGCGACAGCTTTTGCAGTCCGGTAAGACCCATTGGTCGTAAGATATCAGAAAATAACCGTAGATGGACCATAGGATCCTCGGAGCTGTCGAACCGGTGTATGTGTGGCATCTTGAATCTGTCCGGTAGAGTCACTGCGGCATCTGTGTATCCATCCTCAATGTCAAGGATTGAATTCACGCTCTACGCCCATTTAAAGAGTTTTTCTAGCTTGTTGACCTTCAAAGCAGTGAGGTCGACCTCGAATTCAAACAGTGCCTCCATTTGGTAAATTAGTGCCTTGGAGGTCTGAGGTAGGATCGGATCTGCCGGAATGCCCATATTCTCTTGGACATTGATTGTGACCCCAGGTGCTGGAATTTCTGCTGGGGGTGCATGGGATGCAGAGGCTACTGCCGGTTGTGGTTGCTGTTGTTGAAGCCTATCTATCACTTCTGCTTGGCGGGCTACCACCTCAGCTTGTCGAGCAACATTTAGCTGCATCGTCTTAATAGTTTGCTGGAGTTGACGAAGCATATCTTCCATATTGACTGGGGGATGTTGAGCTATCAGAACTGGCGAATACTCTCTTTCCGGAGTAGAAGTAGAAGACTGGGCCTGACTGGGTTCAGGTGAAGCAAAAGCTGACTGCTGGATCGGTGAATTTTGTATGATCCTCCTCCGTCTGGTAACCGGTGGGAGTGAAACAAACACTGGCTGTCCCCTAACAAGATCCCCGGATCTATACAGTCTTCTCACTCGGATCCAGAGTGCTTGGGGGGTAATAGAATCGCTTGAAGCAATGGTGAAAAAACTACCTTGCAAAAAGAAATAAAGCAAAAGAAAGTAAAAAATCAAAAACCGCACAGCACCTCTGCTTAGATTCTAATCAGTACACTGATGTAATCAAAGCCGTAGAACCATGCTCAATACTAAATTCTACCTCCCAAAAACTGATACCCAGACTTGCAACTGATACATACATTTCTGTAGAGTTTCACTCTAAAAGCACATATCAAACAAGTGAGAGCCAAAACACCCCTATGATAGGGTAGGGTTACCCTGTTCTAGTTTCGTTAGGAGCTAGGGTTTCACTATATACAATAAGTGGCTTCACACAGTCCTGCATTTGGTTAAGCAACCTGTCTTAGTTTGGAATAGTCTCTATGGCTTCCGATATGTAATTAGGTCGATTGGTCAAAAAGGGTACCTCAGCAAGACTACCTAATGTACCTCTCACACCTAACACCAAGAAGTGAAAAGAGGATTAAATAGTACAGCGGTAGTCCAGATCCAAGGGTTGTGTTCCCATCGTAGCAGAGCCCACAACCAGTCAGCCTTTTGGCAAGCTTTTCCAAGCAAGCCTCCAGTAAACCGTTTAGGAATAGCAGATGGTAAACACTGTGACTTAAGCGCACCGATGCAAATGCAAAGAAACACATAAGTGTAGATAACAAGTCATATCACGAGTTCAAGTCAAGTTCTCTAAATCCCCAGCAGAGTATCCAGAAACTGTGGCTCCCCTTTTTCGCCCCCCCTTTTGGAAGGTTTAGAAAAAAGGCCTCACAGTTCGGACTCACGCAGTTCTGAATCTAATCTCACAAGTGCAATGTGAAACTGATAAACACCAAAGAGTCTAAATCCGGCAAATCATTTTGAAAAATCGATTTTAAATCAAATAATGCCAAAATTGGACTGCTTTGCTAGATACAGAGTCGCCGCCTAAATATTTTTGTTTTGGGGAAATTTAAGAAACCCTGACTCGTGCCAAAAGCCAAGTGTCCGTCATCACCAAAGTTGCCTCGGCTCGGGAACTTAGGTACGAGAGGGGAAGGTCATGAATTGAGCACCCCAGCTCGCCCGATCAAAGATTGGCCTCTACTAATCATGATATGATATTTTATAAACATTATGTGCTCTTGTTCCGGTTATCAGACTAACTTTACTATGTGATGCGCACAAGCAAGTATAGACTAGTTTGCAAGACTTGGAACAATTCAACTCATGTTTGTTTGCGAAAATGGTTTGAATTTGCCACCTCAAGTGGGCTTAAAGTTTGCGAATTTGCCACCAAACATAGTGGGCTTAAAACATGATTTACCACTCAACAAAGTGTGCTTAAAACGCACATTAGTTAAATCGTTCCAATTCAAACAACAAGCCTCTATCCATAGGCATTCAAGTAGTTTAGGATTTAAGCATATAGCCTCATGGCAAGCATGCTAATCATGGCAACATTCACACTTATGCAAGTATGTTAAAGCGTAAAAAACTCACCTAGTACTCCAAGCTAGGAAAACATGAGTTAGTAAACTATGCACGATTCCTAATTATGTTAAGTGTCTAATGCAACACATGCAATATGCAATTAATAGGCTCGGCTACTAATATGGCATATGCATCGATTTGATAACATGCGGTTAAACACGTATTCAAAGAAATATTGAAATAGCGATGCAATTTGAATGATGCGTCGAGCCTCGGTGCATGCAATACAAATGAATGGATGCAAGTATAAGGTATGCTAATTTGAAACATGATGCTCCTATTTTAACCATCAAAAGCGATTAAATAAAAAGGAGAAAGACGTGGGGTTGGAAAACATACACACATGCACACACACTTATTACAACATTACGCCCTCACGAAGGAGGGTCCGAATGAATAAAAGCTAACCAACTAGCTACGCTAATTAAGCTAACTAATTATTATAAAACTCGAATTAATTAACAATTCTAGCTAACTAATTATTACAAACTGAAATCGAATAACTAGTTAAACTAACTAATTAATTACAACTCTTAATTAGCTACAACTAATTAATTACAACACATATTTAAGCTAGATATTTAAATGTTAAATAAGCTTAAAATGCAAGGGAGGCTCATGCACGTGCTCAGTCTCCACCCAAGAAGCTGCTGTTTTGCTGCTGCAAGCCTTTATTTGCACATTTGAGCATTGACAATGTTGTCCACTTCCAGAACACCTCTGCTCCATCTTACTAACACATTATGCGAATTTCATTGGTGGCCGACAAGGGGCCGGTCAGCTACCAATGGTGGCCGGTCGGCCACTGGTGGTGGTCGGTCGGCCACTAGTGTCCTGAACTTCCTTGCTGCAACAAAGAGCAAAAACAGTGTATTTCTCAAGGGTTGTTTGCAAATTTTGCCTCTCATTTTCATGGAAAATCAAAGGAGGACAAAATTTGTTCATAAACCATCAATCAAGTAATTTCATTGCATGATGGCTTGTGAAATCAATTGTGCAAGATAATAAATGCAAAATGAGACCAAAATGTCCATCACCCTATCATGCATGATCAAGGGCAATGGAGACCAAGGAAAAGTGGCACATTTCATCACTTTTGAGTATGAAATGTCCCATTTTCCTTGTGTTCAAATTAACGTCCGATTTGAACACATACAATGCAACACAAAGAATGCTTATCTTGCCTCTTTTACTTGCCAATTTTGTTTACTCATTTTAATTACCAAATCATTCCTTAATCCATTAAGTCCATTGGTGAGTGTCCTCTAATTGAAAGAAGGCTTAAACCAAAGGTTGTTTTAGGCATGAAAGAGACCTCATGCCGTTGGTAATGAACCCCAAAAGGGATTAAACCATTAAGCACAAACACCTCAATTTCATGCTTTAAACAAACAAATTGTTTGAACCACTTTCAAAGCAAAAATAAAATCAAGAAATGAGGGAGGGAGGTTACAGAGATGGTTAAGTGCTGGAAATGAGTGATAAAAGCACTGAAACATGCAACCAACTCAAACCAATGGTGGTTAAAGCCTTAAAACATTAAGCTAGTGAAGGAACTTACACTACGACCATGCCATACAAGGCTCAAATGGCATCAAATAGCCAAGACAGTGGCAAAACAGTTCAAAACAGAGTGAAAACATACGGGACTTGAGCCACAAAAAGCTAAAACATTAAGCTAATACATAGGGCTAACTAGGCATACAAACAAGACACAAAGAAAGGAGGCTAACCCCTCCAATTTTAGACTTCAAAATAAGTTTTTTGCCACTGAAAAACCTCTGAAATTCAGTGGTTAAAAGGCACAAAAACTTGACAAACTAAGAAGCAAGAAGGGTGAACCACCCCCTAACTAAAAAAGGGTTCAAACCACCACTTTTAAGCCACAAAAACAGAAATTTTTACAGTTTAAAGCCAGCCCCAAAATAGCAAGAAAAGATGATAAAACAAGTATATTGAAACAAAGTAAACAAGAAAAGCGTTATACCTTTGAAGCAAAACTCAAGTTTAGGCACCAAACCAAGCTAAAACCACTTGCTAGAGCTCAAAGAGGGTCTAAAATAACCTCAGCCCAAAGAGAAGCAACTTTGATTAAGGTAGTGTAATGTAAGAGTGTAGAGAAAACAAGGAACTAAGCACAAAATTGCAAAGAGAGAAAGAGAGAAATCTAGAGAGAGAGATTTTTTGTTCTAAAATTTCTAACCCTCTAAAATAGGGGAGGAACCCCCATATATATAAAAAAAACATGCCTTTTGCTTAGAAACATCTCACCATACACGTTTAGGAGATGCAGCTCAATGTGCTAACAGCTGGTACAGTTGTCAACAAATATTTGGAAAAAGACATTGGTGACCGATCGGCCACACCAATGGCCGAAAACCAAGAGCCATGGCCGGCAGCCTATGGTGGTGGTCGACAGGTTACCAAAAGGGTTCTAGACAACAAGTTTTGGTCCAAAACAAGGCATAGAAAATGCAAGGTTTAAGGGCTCAAAGACAGGGCATTCTGCCGAGGATTTCGGGCACTCAAAACGAACACATGCAATCACAATAATCATATGCACAAGTGATGAACGTCCAAGTCTTGAAGACGGTGAAAATGGTTTGTCTACACCAGGTTTGTTGCATTCGTAGCAGGTAACTTCAGATTTTTGTGATCTTCTCTCTTTTGAAAATCCCTGTTGTTGAAGTCTTTTCTAAAATATTTTTGCACACCTTGTTTCTTTTTCACAAACCTTTTGAACTTCCTAGTGATGAATGTCATTTTCCTCATCATCATCTGAATCATCTTTCGCATCCTCTTGATGTTTTGAGGTGGATTTGAAGGTTATTCCTTTCTTCTTGTTGTTGCCCCTCCTCTTCCTTTCCTTCTTGCATTATGAGCTCATGAGTTAAGAGAGATCTCATTAACTCATCTAGACTTAGCTTTGATAAATCCTTGGCTTTGGTAGTGGCAATGACTTTTGTCTCCCAACTTTTAGGCAATAATCTAAGCATTTTTCTTACAATTTCAACATTAGTATATATTTTCCCAAGAGAAGTTAAACCGTTAATAATATCAGTAAGCGAGTAAACATTTGAGGAATAGTTTCATCAGGCTTCATTTTAAAGAGTTCATAATTATGGACTAGCAAACTGACTCTAGATTCTTTAACTTGTTCAGTTTCCTCATGAGTCACTATAAGCTTATCCCAAATTTCTTTTGCGGTTTTACATATAGAGATTCTGTTGAACTCGTTGGCATTTAAGGCGCAGTACAACATGTTTGCTGGACCTTTGGACATTAGTTGGGCCATTCTAGTATTCATTCCATTCATCTTTAGGTTTTCGGTACCTTAAGGCCATCTACGGTTTTGGTAGGAATTTTTGGACCATTGCAAATAATTTTTCAGCATTCATAATCATTAGATTGAACATGTATAGTCATTCTAGTTTTTCAATAGCTAAAATTTGTGCCACTAAACAGTGGTGGCCTATTGGATGCTTGCCCTTAGGTAAAGAATAGCTAAGGGTTGCCATGATCTACTCCAAGACGGTTAAGTCACACAAACTAGAGTCTGGCTCTGATACTAATTGTTATCCTAAGTAGGCAACCCAAGAAGAGGGGTGAATTAGGTTATTAAAAAACTTACAATGTTAAAAAAAAAATAATAAACACAATATTCAGAATTTTAACAAATAAAATACAGAACAATAATTATCAATATAAAAGTAAGAGAGATATGAAGAGAAAATCAGACACTGAGATTTATAGTAGTTCGGTATGCCAGGCCTACGTCCACTCCCCAAGGAACCTCCTTGAGAATTTTTTTATTATAAAAATGAATCAATACACCACCAAGGCTTCACCAAGCCTGTTGATTTTTCACAGGTCTTATTTTTATCTATTGAGTCTCATTCAACAATAAATTCCTCACTCTTACAAAATTCCTTCACAAAATAATAAATAAGAATAAGAGTTACTCAATCCTCTTTTACAATAATTCTTTCACAAAGAGTAGATATAAAAGTGTAAGAATAAAGACTATACTTAGATCTGAAAATGAAATAGCAGAATACAATACACTCAAAATTTTGGAGCACAAAGATTTTTCTCTTCAAGTTCTTGATTTTTCTTCACACAAAACACTTCTATTTATACCAAAAAATATACTCATTGGAGAGGCAGATGCTCCTCTAACAAATCACGAGGCCTTTATTTGTTTTCAACTTTTCATCATGTGGCAACCCTTTCCTTTTGTCAAACATTGTGGCTGAAAGTTGAACAAAACTTACTAACATGTGGGTTTTTACTAATATATATATATCTATATAAGGAAATGAAGTTTAAAAAAATGTGCTTGCAAAGTCCACATTAATTTATATAAAGATGTAGCTACAACATTTCAATTTCAAACTATAACATGTGAAATCAAACTTCAACATGTGAAATATGCTGCAACTTTGCAATCATTTCTTTTTATATTATATCAAATGTGTATATACATATATATATATTGCAAAGGATGTAAAAAAAAATATACTGCATTGCCTCCGCCATGCCACTTTATATAATTAATATATTTTATATAAGATACAATTCCCAACTTAGCTAACTATATATTATATAATATATTTATATAATATATTTAAAGGACATAAGATAAGTCCACATGATACTCATTATGTGGGTATTGTTTTACATACAAAAAGATGCAAAATTATTTTGAATTTAGTGCAATATGTATCAAAAAGATATAATATAATTTTACTTAAAAGAGACAATCACATCAATTTTGTCAAAAGATGAATAATGATCAACCGAATTCTTTAAAACATGAATAGTAAAATTTTCAAAATATTTTTATTTATATAACAAATGTATCATACAAAATATATTTTAAACAGATAATATTTTGTGTCAAATAATATCAAATATGTATATTATTTAATAATTTTCAATTAATATTTTAGACATCATCAAATTAAACAACATGATTAACATAATTTAACTTGAGGGCAACAACAAAATCAAAATCACACCAAATAACTTGAGGCAACAACAACCTAACAAAAGTCAATCAAAATCACACCAAACCCACCAAACTAAACATTACACCAAATAAATTCAAAGAAAGAAAAAAGAAGAATAGGGGGTTTGGGGTTGGGTAGAGAGAGAAATTAAGAGAATAACTTATTCTTCCAAGCTTGACAACAATGGCAACAACTCACTACTCTTATAATCATCCTCTCATCGTCGTCGCCATCACGCGTCGTTGCTAGAAGCATAGACCACCACGAACACCAACTGATGGGGTAGGATGCTGAGAATGCTAGATCCGGATGCCGAGAAACCATCGCCCAGTGGGTTGGGCTCCGATGGAATGAAAGAGTGTGGTACTGAAACAAAAACACAGAGAATGAGATGTAGAGAGAGAGAGAGAGATAGCTGCATTTGTAGGGGAGATGAAGGGTTGTTGTAGGCGCGAATGTGGGCTTCTGTCGTTGTGGAGATAGATCTTCACCGGAGCGAAACAAAAACAGTGTAAATCGAACGATAGTGGATGAGGGGAGAAGATGAAGAGATAGACAGAGAGAGAGAGAGAGAGAGAGAGAGAGTAATGGGAACGTTGAAAGAGGAAAGAAGTGGTGAGAGAAGAGAGGAGAGATGAGTGGGAAACATATTTTGGGCCAAACAAATCTGGCCATCAATTTTGTAGATGAAATGATCTAAATCATTAATGATGCCATGTAGGACAAAAATATACACATTTTCAAAAACCGTTCTACCATATTATATAGATTTTATTTATATTTTACCTTCTTTTTTTTTCCTTCTAAATCTCTTCTCAAATTTTACAACCAAACACAAAAGATAAAATATGTTAAAATAATTAATAAAATAAAATGTCATATCTAACTCATAATCATCTTATTTTTTTTCTCTCATAATCATCAAATTAACTACAAAATAAAAGCCAATCAACTTTCCAAACACAACTATTTATAATCAAAATGTCAAATAGTCAACTAAAATAGTCAACTTCCCAAACAAGACCTTAAGATCGATTTATAACCTAACCTCTCTTTTGGAGAAGTGACTTATAAGCCAGTTTATTGATTTTTTAATTTATTTGGATCACATCATCTTTCTACTTTTTGTATATCTTTTCGTAATATGCAAAAAAAGCCAATTTACTTTACATTTTCCAAAATAATCCTAAGTAATAAGTCAAATTTAATATAATTTTACATCAAACTTAAAAAATCAAATTATTTGACTTACCTGTGTATTCACTCAGTTAAAAACTCATTTAAAATCGATAAGGTATCTTTTGTATGAGATTTCGGATTCAACTCTTGTTGAAATAAGTTTGATATCTTTTATGATTTTCTTGATTTTTCTAACTATTATGAGTTAGTAATATCTTTGATAATATAACATTTCTCATTCTTATAATTACCCTTCTATCTATTGGAGAAAAGGATAAAAAAAAAAACCTAATCAATCTTAAATATTATTTTGACATTTCTTAAAATTTTAGATTAAATTTAAACACCTTGTTACATAGCTCATTACTATCCGAATTGGGTCTTGGAAATATGAATATTGCATTATAAAATAATTTAACCATTTTTTAATGATTACTTTAATGTACTATTTATTTTATTTTGAATACCTAATAATTAATTTGCATAAATTATAATTCTTTAACTTTACACGATTCAAAAATTTCCCTACCTAATTATAATCTAAAAAATATACAAAATACAACTTCACATCATATATTTAAAGAATATTGAGAGAAATTTATTCTATTTCACGCTCAAAATAGATAGCAAAAAATGTAAATTCATTGAATTTGTTTACTTCATTATTAAGAGATTTTTTTTTTTTTTTTCCCCCGGACTTGAAATATTGACTTTGTAATTGATAGTATTTTATATAAATTTAATTGATAATATATTTTATATAAATAGACCTATTAAAATTATCATTACAGCTACATCCACCTAATTTTGCTCCTCCTAAATTCATTCGGACAATTTAAGTGGAGCAAAATTCAGTAGATTAGACATTTTTCTAAAATTGTTTTAATGTCGTTGGTGGTGTAGTCTGTCGGCGCACTGGTAAGGCTGCGTGTGGTGGTCTAATTTGCACTGATCAAGGACGGTGGTTATGTGGTTTTAAGTAGCAGGTGGGCCACTCATCAATTGTGACTGCTAAATTATGGGGTATCTGGCACGATTTGTAGTTGGTTTGGCACGAAGGATATCATCGGGTCATCGTTGAGTCGGACTCAGCGGAAGCAATTTCGGCTTTGGTAAAAACCAATCCACTGCACCATCAGTTTAATCTATTACAAGAAATTTGGGAGCTAATGGCAAGGAGTTGGGAGTGTGACCTTCAACGAATTTGGTGGGAAGCCAATGTCTGTGCTGATTTACTTGCGAAATGGGCCCTTAGTATGGCTGCTAACGGGGAAAATTTAGTAGATAAGCCCCCTTACCACTTTAGATAGAGATATATGGGGGCTTGGTTCCTCTCGTAGCGTTTTTCCTTAGTTTTGGCTTCGGCCCGGAGTTTACCAAAAAAAAAAAACAAGGTACTTTTCAATAGAGAAAATGATTATATTGAATTTTAATATGTAAAATTTGAAGATGTAATTGATATAAAGGGTAAATTACACTTTAACCACTTTATGTTTGGTCATTTTTTTATTTTGACTTTTAAAATTTGTTTTTTTCTCACTTTGATCATTAATATTTCAATTTTTTTCTACTTTACTTTTAAGTTAATTTCTATTCAAAATTAGACCCCCCCCCCAAAAAAAAAAAATGACATGTTAATTGACATATAACATAAAGGGGTTGCCTTATTCCCAACCCTGTCGCTTCGCTACCATTGTCGACTCCTTTCCAACCCCGTCGTTGTCTCCTTTCTAGCCCATTACATTGTTGTCGTTGTCGTTTTCGTTTTCGTTCCAACCCTTCATTCAGTCGTCACCTTCATCATTTTAGCAACCATTCTCAATGACCCACCATACTGAGAACACCACCATCGCACCTCCAAACCCTAGCAACCCATCACCATTGCAACTTAACCGGATTAACAACCCGCTGTGCGCAATTCACAGAGAGAGAGATCTGTGTTTGAAGAAGATGATGGAAGTAGGGCTGGACATAAGGTCATCTGATCCGCGAAAATCGCCCAACTTAAACTTACCGCACCTATTCGGGCGATTTTATATAATCATTAGGGTCAGATGCAGGTTAAGATTTTCCTGTTTTGTGGGTTGCAGCTGGGTCGCTGGATTTACCCGCACCCGCACTCACCTGCCTACATTTGTATACATTGTTTAGTTTATACATTTTTTGCAAAGTAAATGTGAGTCAATTGACTGTTTAAGGCCTGTGTTTATGGCATGTTTCCTTTTGAAAGTAAATTGGATAGATATGATGTAATTTATTTGGGATCAATCATTTGGGAAATAAATGATTTCATGATAAGAAATATGTGATTTTATAGCCTAAAATAATATCTGAGGGAAAAAGTCCTAAAAAGAATATTTAAAAAATGGAAAAAAATAAGCCCAAAAATAAAATTTTTAAGGACATGCCTAATCCATAAACCGCTTGCACATTTGTGAACCTTATCCATACAAATCGCAATCTGCACTGCAAGCAGTTGTGGGTTCAATTTTTCCTAAACCCCAAATATGTGGGCAGGTCCAAACTGCAAATCACACTGTCAAAATCGATCCATAAGCTTCCCTAGATAGAAGTGGTGTTGTGGGGGAGCGACGAGCTTGTGATGGCTGGAAGTCACGGCGGTATGAGCAGCGATGGTTTATTTGCTACAATGATGGGACATGAGAGGTGTAAGGGGTGATGACCAAAGAGGCTGGATAAGAGCAACGAAGGAAGGGGGTGTTGCGATTAGGAGAGAAAGAGTGGTGATCCGCGATGACTAGTTAGGCTTAAAGTTCGGTAGAGAAGATAAGGGTAATTTGGTATTATTCAAAATTTATGGTATGTATTGAGATAAAATCCAAAATTTATTTTGTATATGATGTAAATTGAGCAAAAATTAAGTAATGGTATATACTGCGACAATAGTGTTTAAATAGAATTTTTTAAAATAAAATAAGAATAATACTATATGTACCAATTAGTATACTGATAGATATGTGGTATAATTTTAAAAATCTTGAGTATTTATAATTTATATAATAGGTGAGATCAGTAATAATGACATAATACTAATTAGTACATTAATTAGTACATTAATTGATACATATAGTGCCACTGATAAAATAAAAAATAATTTTAGAGATGGTAAAAATTTTACTAAGTGGGAATAGATAGTAGAATTTTTAAAATTTTTAACATTTTTTTTTTTAACAAATAAATAGTATACGTCAAAGATACTCTTATTTTTTCGAACGTATACCCTCCAAGTCCCTACGAAGAAGATAAGTTGATGTTTACAGGAAAAATCCGCTTGAAGGGTTTTTGCACATAAACCCTAATCACCTTCTTCTTCTACTCCCAAACCTCATTCAGGTAATTGTTCATCCTCATCTTCTTCAACTATTACATACATATCTATCTAATCTAAGGTCACTTCTATCTATTTATAGTCCCTCTCTTATATAATCCTACAAAGAGACTAAAAAATGGAGCCCAAACTGTTTTTACCTTCACCAAGAACATCACCATCTATTGCTTCTGTACCCTTCTTTCTCTCATACAAATCACCTCTTCTTGCAAACCCAAAGCTTTCTTCAAAAACCCATATTTTCTTATCCACGAAAGCATCAGAGAAAACACAATTTCTGGGAAAAAGTTTGAATTTACAGAAGAAAATTGTTCCTCTGGGTAATGTAGAAAAAACCCATATTCGATCTGGGTTAATAAGAGCTGCTGTGAAGAGAAGAAAAGAGCTTCCCTTTGATAATGTTATTCAAAGGGACAAGAAGCTCAAATTGGTTCTGAAAATCCAGAAGATTCTAGTGAGTCAACCCGATCGGGTAATGTCGTTGTGTGATTTGGGTAGGTATAGAAGAGCTCTAGGGCTCCAGAAAAGGCGGCGATTCATTGCCTTGTTGAGAAAATTCCCTGCAATTTTTGAGATTGTGGAAGAAGGGGTTTACTCGCTTCAGTTCAAATTGACGCCTGAGGCAGAGAGGCTTTACTTGGAGGAGATGAGGATTAGGAATGAAATGGAGGGTTTGTTGGTGATTAAGTTGAGAAAGTTGTTGATGATGTCATCAGAGAAGCGAATTCTTTTGGAAAAGATTGCTCATTTGAAGACTGATTTTGGGCTTCCTTTAGAATTCCGGGACACAATTTGTCACCGGTACCCACAGTATTTTAGGGTTGTATCGACTGGGCGAGGCCCAGCTCTAGAACTTACTCATTGGGACCCAGAGCTTGCTGTTTCAGCAGCTGAGCTAGCAGAGGAAGAAAATCAGACTAGGGAGTTGGAAGAGAAAGATTTGATAATAGATAGGCCATTGAAGTTCAATAGAGTGAAGTTACCGAGGGGTCTAAATCTTTCAAAAGGTGAGATGAGAAGGATTTGTCAGTTTAGAGACATGCCTTATATATCACCTTACTCTGATTTCTCTGCAATAAGATCTGGTACATTGGAGAAAGAAAAGCATGCTTGTGGGGTGGTACATGAAATCTTGAGCCTCACTGTTGAGAAGAGAACACTTGTTGACCATCTGACTCATTTTCGAGAAGAGTTTAGGTTCTCTCAGCAGCTGAGGGGGATGTTGATAAGGCATCCCGATCTGTTCTATGTTTCGTTGAAAGGGGATAGGGATTCGGTCTTCCTCAGGGAAGCGTATCGTGATTCTCATTTGATAGAGAAGGATCGGTTGTTGCTCATCAAAGAGAAGCTTCGGTCACTTGTTGCTGTTCCACGATTTCCGAGAAGGGGAGGTCCCAAAACTGATGGAGATGGAGTGGAGGAAAGTGATGAGCGGGCAGAAGGAAGTGGTGAAGAGGATGAAGATGATTGGTCTGATATTGATGATGTAATAGATGATGCATTTGACGATGATGATGAGCAAGAGGACAGTGGAGATGGGGAGGATTACGAGGATGATTGGAGTGATGAAGATGATGATGAGGTGCCTCCGGACTTTGATGAAGATGGCGGAAATGTGAAGATTGGATTGAGCAAATCAACTAAAAAGGTAGATAGCGTGACAGAGAATGAAGAAAAGGTGCTTCTTCCCATGTTTCCAGATGGTCGACCTAGAGAACGCTGGTGAAAGTGGTACAAATTCGAAGAACGCCCTGGCTCCCCAGTTTTGGGATATACTCGAGCAAAAGGCCATTAACATTTTGCTGTTAGATTGTATTAGAAGTGGTGTTTTGTCCTCCTACATGAAAATGCAATTTCATACTTGGATTTTCTGCGTCGTTGTACATAAGTCCTGGATCTTCTCTCTCAGGTTTAAGGTGCTCAAGAATGAGACATTGTTGTCTACAAATATTCATGTCCTCTTGTTTTGATCTAACGAGATTGAATTTGTTAGGTTCTTATCCATGACAACTCGAAACAAAACATGTGTGGCTGTTATATCTGTAAGCTTGTTTTGATATGCAATATAAATATGAGTTTGTCTTAATACAGCATATGCAGTAGAAATATCAACGTTTAGATTGTTTCTACTATCAAATTTTATTAAAAATGATTTCATTGGAACTATGGCTGTTAGGATTGGATTGGTAATTAGTAATTGATCTGTTTTTTGTATAAACCGGCTGGACAACAGATCAAACTTCAAGGGGAAAAAAAATGATCTTAACTTTATAAATGTTAATTTACATCTTCCTACTGGCACCCTTTTCAGTTTGATCTCTTTTACTTGCAATCAAGCATGTAATTGGCTTCTTCAAATCTCATCTCTAGCTTAAATCCTTATCTTTATCTTTATGGTATTTCCAGTCTCCAACTCTACATTTTCTGGATTAATTTGTGATACCAGTTGATGGCTGCTTTATGTTCCACGCTTGTTGGCATAATGCAACACAGACATGTGACACACGGACACGTCAATTTTTAAAATGCAGGACATGACATGCTTGAGGCATGTTAAAATTTTATATTTTTACAATTTTATTATACATCATATATGAAAGTAATTTATTAAAAAATAACAAAAAATCTATAACCTATATAAAAGTGTGTAACAGTGGTATAACGCTGCTGCCTGCTTACTTTCCAAATCTTTTCTCTGCTTGGTTTCTAACCTTTTTCCTGCAGATTTTTGGTGAGACACATGGGATCGAAATCATCCACATATCTATAATCTATACCTATCCATAAGATACTATAAAAGCAAGAAAAAATTGCCTCTAACAGTAGTTGATCTAACGGAGGTGAGATGGCAACTTCACCCTTCTGGAAGATTGCCTCACAAGATTGCACCGTTTGGGGCTTCTTGGCAAGCTCTGCAGAAGATGAAACTTCTCAAACAAGCCGGCTTGCACCTCTTGCCACCTGTGCTGATTCAGCTTTCTCCTGAGGCTTCCTCCATAAGCTCTTATGTTTTAAGAGGTGTAATTGTTGCCTTGGTGCAAACTGTTATAAATCGGGTCAAGAAACAAACGAGGTATGCCATTTCTCAACTTCCTTATTCCATTTTTTGTGCAATCCAATTCCTACTTCCATTATCCTATGTTTGCTTGATTGAAAATTGTCTTGGGCTCTCTATTTCTGAGTTTGGTTTGTGCTGATACATTTATGGTTTGCCATGAATTTCTTCTTCCTGTTACATCTTCTGTGCACCAACTGTTTGATGCAACGCCATGAGTTTGGTTTGTGATAATTTTCCCCGAAAAAAGGTAGCTACTGCTGAATGAAAACAGAGGGCTCAGTGTCATTAATCTGTATGTCAATTTATTTGCAACAATTGCAGTAGGTATGGGCTATTCAGTGAAGTATTATATAGGCTCAGTTATACCTGGACAGAATTACGCACCAATATACTAGGAGTTCTACAAGTTTGCTAGAGATTATGATTTCACGTATTTGAACATAAAATATTGGCTTTTGTCAGATGTTTGTGTTTGTTTTGATCGTTGACTATTGAGCATTTGGAAACAGTAAATGCTTTTACGGCTTTGAAATTTCTCGAAAATACTTATTTAAAAAAAAAAAATAAATAATAGGATGAGTGTTGGTCACCATCTTACCCTGTTGGTGGTAAACATTCTTGTACCTAGATAATGGTACGATGTTTAGTTCTCGTGCATTTACAATTGGGTTTCATTAATCTTCGATTTGCCATCTGCATAATTCTTCTACATTCTGAAACTGTAAAACCATTACAGTTGGTCATCAATGGGGATAAGATTATATACCATTAAACCTTATAAATATAATATATATATATTTGATAGGACAAGACCAGGGATAATTTTTTATATACCATTAAAATTATATACCATAATATATGTTATGTTGAGGGCATTGTGAAATATTGTAACTCTTCCTTTTCCTTTAAATATATATATTCAACTGTGGTTGAGATCGAATTGATAATTGCTCATGTCTTGTAATCAATAGTTCTATCTAGAAAGACATGTTGGTTGCCAAATTGTTGTGGCCTATAATTTCATGTTATATTTTTGTCTGGACTAATCCTAAGTGAAAGGGTCAAGAAATATGTCATCAAAACTTCGAACTCTTTGGTCCATGCAAGATTTGAATTATAAATCTTTACATCATGAAACAAGCCTAATCATTTGATAGCACTTCACCAAGTTGGTGAGTAACGAACCTGAGGACAACAACACCAAAATAGCAGACTAGAAAGCTTCTCGCAGCCCAAGAAACAAACCAAGACAGAGTGGAAGCCGCTTTGACCACCATCTGAGCTCATAGATGAATCCACATAGGCCAACATATTAGACCAGTAGCAAACAAAAGAAAAAACAGTTGATATGTGTAAGGTTGACTCCTAATATCAACTTATAGAACTCCACAGATCAATGCAGCAACTTGAATAAAAATAAAAAGAAGCTTAACTTTACTAGAATCAAGTTGATATTGATATTATATTATAGAATCAGGGTTCTAATTTTACTAGGGAGCTGAAATTAGACTAATGTAAGATAGAGAGGGTTAAGAAGAAGCCTGGGATGGGAAGAGCTGGATTGAAACTAAGAGCAGATTGGGTTCTTCTTCTGTTGACATGAATTATTTGGATATCCCTGCTGAAAATGAAATTCCAGATATGACAGATTCAGTGATGTTAAATGCTGAAAAATAGCCTTGCTCAAATAGTTTTAACTCTTCACCCATGCAGCTGAGATTAGACTAATGTAACATAGAGAGGGTTAAGAAGAAGCCTGGGATGGGAAGAGCTGGATTGAAACTAAGAGCAGATTGGGTTCTTCTTTTGTTGACATGAATTATTTGGATATGCCTGCTGAAAATGAAATTCCAGATATGACAGATTCAGTGATGTTAAATGCTGAAAAATAGCCTTGGTCAAATAGTTTTAACTCTTCACCATTGCATGGAATGGCCAGACAATTCAGAATTTTGTGAAAAGTAATCCATATTTTTGGATGTGGAGAATTCACAAGGATCAAGGATGCAAAAATAGTTGATGCACTCCAATATTGTTGTGGCAAGTTAGAACATTATGATCTTGTTGATGGAAGTATTGGGAAGATAAATACCACAGCAACTTATTAACCCACATGAAGCAAAAATCATTCAAATTGTTGTTTTCTCTGATTTGAAATGAGGTCATTTGGTTTACTGGAATCTATGCTTGTCTTTTCAATGATAATAACCTCAATTCAGAATTATTAGAAATGAGATTATGTCATTTGCATTATTTTTTAGTTCTGTGATTCCATTGTATCTATAGAAAACTATGATTGATGAATTGTCATGTAAGACTGCTGTGGAAAAAGGGTTAAGTTCACAGTCAAGATTGTCAGCCAAATGGTGTTACTTTCAATTGAATTATATGACTATACAAAAACTGACTGATGAGGCTTTATGTGAAGAGAAGGTGTCAATCTTCACAATTTCTTTGTTATTCAACTTTGGCTTTGATTGCACTGTTGGTTGGTTCATCAAATGAACATTAAATGTCATAGTATTTTGCAGTATGATTGCAATTGTACTCCAAACCAACCCCAGATAGTATTGCTAGGAGACTAGGGCAGAGGCTTTATGAGCATGAAAACAATAGACAAATGACGGTGCATGTTATTTTCTTGTGTTCTAGAACTATTTTCAGAAAAAAACAGAGAGAAAATGTCCATATGACTGCATCTTGTTGACTGACTGCATATCATTGACATACATAGGGTGGTTATGTTAAAGCATTATGCATGATATTTTCCAAGTAACCTTTCTTTATTAGCTTGGTTAGTCCATTAATTTGAAGGATGATTCGTAGGTTGAAATCATTCCCAAAGGAAAAAATTTGTAGAAGGAAAATATGATGACTTTAAATACAATGATGCAACATAGAGGTACCTTACCTGCCAACAAAGTCGTGATCCTCATGTGCCCGCCAACAACATTGTGACCCCTACACGCGTAGCGTGTGGGGATCAAACTAGTATATAATAACACTAATTACATTAAAATTTCATAACTTAAACATTAAGATATCATTCACGTAATTATTACATTCTAAATAATGCAAAATAATTATAGAAATTGTAATACATGACATGATGATCTTATAAATATTTCAAGGCATATTTAGAATGCATAAGTTATGTTATCAAGAATGCAGGACATTATTATTATGAAGGGATTCATTAGTATTCGGATGGTTCCCCAAGTGTTGGTAAAATGTCCAATATTAGAATTTGATTTTTTTAATTAAAACACATTGAAGAAGTGTCGGATACATTTTTAGTAGTGTCCGAAGAGGGTCGGACACGACACGCGTTTTTCACAAAAGTGTCCATGCTTCGTAGTCAATGTTTATTTCGCATTCAACATACACAACCATCAGAAGATACAAATGCACTGCATCTTGGAATTTTTTACAAGGTTTTTCCACAAACAAGGCTTAATGTTAAAGTCTAGAGATGAAGTGCAATCCTACTGTAACCACGGTGTTCTGTTGAGTGCTTAAATAGAAACCAATAAACAAAAAAAGAAATGCAACCTTCGAGAATACGTTTTGGTTGCCACTAAATTTGTTCCACCTTGGCTCGGTGATTCCATTTACTATTGATGATCATGATGAAGTATTTATTCTATGAAACATCAGTGTCTTGGCATTTGGGGATATCCTGTTTTGCATTTGTTCTTGGAGACTTTTTCTACATGAGATAAGTTTGTTGATCGATCTCAAACGTGTTAGTGTGCATGGACAATGACAGCGATCGTCTAGAAGTTTCAAATTTTTGTCATGAAAATTAAAACAAATTAATGATAATTAGCATAAAGAAGATATTTAAGCTTATTTTAACATCTGTTTCTCTACCCATTATTTTGGTTTTGATCAGGTCATCAACACATTATTGAGATCGCCATCTACTATCCCCACACGTGCGCGTACACACACACACACACACACAGAGACCATGAGATCAGTTAATATTGTTTTCAAATAGCCTATGTAAGAGCAAAATATAAACAATAGGCTATTTTAGATTTATCAGTGACAATTATATGCACCTTTTGGAAGTGATATTGGTTGTTGAACTCAGATGATGAATGTCTGACTTTCTAACTTTCACATCTGAGTTAGTTTAGCCATAGCTTTGATTTGTACTGAGTTTTGCATATTGGGTTGAGATCACCTAGATGATATGAGGCTAGAAATATATAACTAAGCTCTGTTTCAATTTTTATTTATTTATTTATTTATTTTTTAATTTAATCTCTTTGGCAAGCTTTTTTTTTTTTTTTTGGAGCCAAAAAAGTTGTGCCTGTTTGGGAATTAAGTTTTGAAGCTACTAAAAAAGCATTTGCCAAACTCAATCTAGAAGAATAGCCTGAAGAATGAAAGACTTTTTCAGATTTTTATAGCACAATTAGTGATTCCTGCTCATAGTTTTCCTCATAATTCCAACCACTTTGTATCTCCCGTTGCATATTGCTGGCTTACTTGGAGCTCATGTCCAAAATCCAACTTCATTGTCTTATCGGCATTTTTTAATTTTTAATTTGTTTTTTACCAAGGCTAGGCAACGAGAGGACTTGAGCCATTGACACTCACATCAATGTGCGAATTATAATGCAATGTGAAGTTTAGGTAGGCTAATTGGGTATTATCCTATCTCTAAACCATTACATGTCTGTTACCTGCTTTCAAATCTTTCTTCATTTTTATATATATAATATATACACGTACAAGTCTTGTCCTTAAAACTCTGTTTTCATGATTGTCTCAAGTGAAGAAGTCAAGCATCCAACCAAAGACGATCTTCAATACCGTTGTTTCTTTGTTAAACTCTCATGTCTGTTCATTGTTCAACATAGTTCTCAATGTCATAACGCGTTATGATTTGAAAAAAAGAGAAAGAAACAAAAACCAATATTTGTGCATATTGTTCAGTTTGATTTAAATAAACCTCATTATGCGACAGCTCATGCTGCCTTCCCCTAGTCACAAGAAGAAAAAAAAAAACAAAAAAAAAAAACATTTTCTTTCACATAAGGTTAGGGGTGAGACGCGGCACAACTGTCTTGCAACATGTATGAAACAACACAACTCGTTTACTTTCTTTGATAATTTTTTTATTATTATTAGGGTATGATATTATGAATATTGTGATTAGACTACTGGGATATAGATCACGTGATCGATCCAAGTTGAGAAAAATCTCTCACTGATTGTTTAGATTAGGAACAAACTGGCAGGAATTGTTCTCTCACAAGGACTGAAAAATGTGATGGTTATGGATATGGTTTAGATGCCTTAAGCTGCTTTATTCCTTATTCACTAGAGTTGACTTGCAAAATGTCTTTCAGAGCCAATCTTTTTTCGTATGTTTGGATCAGATTAGGGGGACCCTTTTGGCAATCAAAAGGATATTGTGTTGCCACTCAAACCTCTCTCTCTCACACACACACATTTTGTGTCCTATAAATAAGGCTCTTAGCCCCATCTTGAATGATCAAGCCAGCAAGAAATGTCTTCTGAGTTCAATTGATACACATAAGCTTCCAAGGCATTGGTTGTTCCCTCTCCCTCAAGGGCTTCTACTCTTGCTATATGCAGTGTGGTTGATACTTGATAGTTGATACATAATAAGGTTTGCTCATCATCAAACACTTGATCATGAACTATGGCAGACTAGAAGCACTTGGGGAGCTGGAAACAAACCTTGTCTTGCCTAAAAAATGCCAGTGCCACGGCGCCTAACCTTCCCGAGGCAACCTTTGCTCACTCTCCCTCAAGGGCTTCCACCACTTGGCTCTCCAAAAGTCGAAAAGGGTGGAACCCTTTAGGGATGGTAAACAGAAGTTGTCGCGATATTTTCTAGAGTCTCCAATCCATGCATGGCAACTCCATTGGAGTTTTCCTCGGTTTGTGGGTATGTAATGGTATATGCCTTCAATCTTCCCATGTCAGCCTCTGCTCACTCTCCCTCAATGACTTCCAACATTTGGCTCTCCAAAAGCCGAAAAGGGGTGGAGCTCTTTAGGGAGAGTGAACAGAAGTTGTCGTGATCTTTTCCAGAGTCTTGGTCCATGCACGACAACTCTACTGTTTCGTTAGTTAAAAAGTGCTAGTGCTTCATCTTCCCGAGGCAGCCTTTGCTCACTCTCTCTCAAAGACTTCCACCACTTGGCTCTCCAAAAGCCGAAAAGGAGTGGAAATCTTTGGGGAGAATGAACGAAAGTTGTCACGTTCTTTTCCAGAGTGCCCAATCCATGTATGGTAACTCAATTGCAACCTTCCTGGATTTCTGGATATGTAATGGTATGTCCCTTCTACTGCAAAAATTTCTATCATCATCAAGTTCTGTTGGGAAAACTGAAAAATAAATGTGTTTTGCAAGTTCAATGAGAATTATCAATCTAGATTTGAGGTCAAGAAATTCTTGTTTTAAATAGCAATATTGAGAGACATTTCAATATTTGTAGTGGCATAACGTTATTGTGAGTATCGAACAATATCGAAAATTGAATATTGCAGTCATTAACTTTTTAAAATTATCAGCTGTAAAAAAAGAGTTCAATAACTGATACGTATAAGGAATCGACAAATACTCGTATAGTTTTCATTCCTATTAATAAACCGGAGCATATCTATTTTAAAATTAGGGTTGATCATGGATTAAATTGGGTTAGGTGATATCCCATTCGCCATCCATTCGAAATTAGGCAGATTTGAAAAAATTAATTCACATCCGTCCACCGGTTTTGGCGGATGTGGATTGAATGGGCTAGGTGGATTGGCGGATGTATGTGATCGATTTTGCGGTTTGAGCTTTACAAATTTTGGACATTTTTTTTGAATTATAATTCATTACTTTTACAATCTCTAATAACTAGTAATTTGAAAAAATATATATTATTTGTGTATAATAGGCCATGGCACCATGTATACATATTTTTAAGGTAGTGTTTTTCATTTTCACAAAAATACATATTTTATTATTTCTATTCTATGTTGTTACTTGTTAGCAATTTTTATTTTTATTTTTGTTTTGAACTTCATCTACGGGCAAATTGGGTTCATGCAGGCGCAAGATGGTTGATCCGTCATCCGAACCGTATTAGCGGATTTTGAAATATTTCATCCATCTGCCAAAAGACATGCATTTACCTAAAATCAATCAGGTTGGATCGAATCAGTCGGTATGCTTCTACTGTAATAATAATACTAATAATTCTA
This sequence comes from Camellia granthamiana, assembly GCA_036172215.1. Lineage (NCBI taxonomy): Eukaryota > Viridiplantae > Streptophyta > Magnoliopsida > Ericales > Theaceae > Camellia > Camellia granthamiana. The sequence continues at coordinate 5,615,692 of CM069908.1, read as the reverse complement.
TTATTGTCAAGTTCTATTGGGAAAATGAAAATAATTGTGTTTTGCAAGTTCCATATATAACTATCTATCTGGTTTTATTGATTAAGAAACTTAATTTTCAAACAATTTTTTTCGAGATTTCCTTCCTCGATGGATTTGGGACTTCTATTATCGTTTCTGTTGGTTTGAACTTGTTGATCACTGACCAATGTGCAAGAAAAACGAGGTTGGAGATCAAACCTGTTTCCACATACATGCTAACCTATGAAGTATGGTTATATCGAAAAACAAGTTATACTCGTGCTGGGTATTTATCGTTGTATGGTATTTTTTGTGGTATTTCTGTATATATACCGGATACACGAAATATGTATCTTAATTGAAAGAATATTTTCTTCTATTATAGAGATAAAATTCATTTCACTAGACTTCTTTTTTATTTTTAATTTTATGCTTAATATGATTTTAAAATTAAGTTATGGTTTATAAGTTATTTAATATATTGATATTTAATTTTGATTTATATTTTTACTTTTAGCATTAAATGTTAATTTTAGGTTGGATCTTGACAAATTAAATCATTTAATCAATTTTTTGCATTACTCTAAATTAAGATTAAATATTTTTTTACAAACGTACAAAGCTATATCTATACTCTATTTTTTTTTAAATTTTACCATATTAATGTATCTGTATCATACCAGTACTAATACTCGTACTCATGCTGCATAGATGTTAACTTTCATTTTCATATAGTGCTATATGTTGGTTGTTAAGAATGGCTTTTCAGTGACATGATAAAATTATTTGAAATGACACACAGAAGATTAGTATGTTCTTGTGTCAAGATGACAAGCACATATGGAGAAATGGTTCAATTTTTTTATTTTATTTATTTTTTTTTTTTTTGTCTTTCTGGCTTGTGTTCAACTTGTTGATGATGAACCCATTTTGTAAACAAATCATGTTTGAATGTATTTTAAGTTAAATTTCAAGTTAAGTTTGAATAATTTTATACTCTATTTGACTAGATTATATGTATTATAAAAAATCAAGTTACCTAAGTTCAACTGTATTAAAACTCGTTTGAGATATCTAAACACATTTTAAAACTTATTAAGTTTAAGTAATTTATTATTTGACTTAACTCAGGTATATGTACTATAAAAAATAAAAATAATACCAACCAAACTATTATATAGGATATAGATTTGATAGTCACCGCTCAATTATAATCAACTTGGACGGCTCAGATCGCTTGTGTGGACAAACTCCGAGATCCATCATCAAGTTGTGCATCACCGCTGGAGCACCAAACTGCTTGAGCGGTGGTCACTCTTCTTTCACTTAGATCTAATCTTTTAAGTCAAATTGTATTGGATTTGCAAGATAACAAAGTCACACTTACAATTGAAAGAATTGTTACATACATAAAGTGTTCGTCAAATGGGATTGTCAAAATTAAGTCCTACACTATAGCCTGTTTGGCTAGATGTTATTTGATTAAAATAGTCAATAAAAATAAAATAAGCAAAATTAGTTAATAAGATAAAATGTCTCATTCAATTTATAATCATTTAATTTTTTCTCTCACAACCATCAAATCAACTATAAAAAAAAAAATAATAATAATAATAATAACTATTATTCCAAACAAAACTTTTTTAATTAGGTTAAAATAATCAAAAATTCAAATAACCAACTAAAAAAACTGTAAGCTTTACAACAATCACCTCTTTTGTGGGGTATCAATCCTTCCTACGCAGCAAAACAACACTATACACAATGCTTTGAAAACAAACTGCCCAAAAACCTTCCTATTACCAGAAGTCATTGCAGGAACACTTCCCTTCTCTGAAATGGTGAAACCGGGCACCATCTCTGAGGAAAATTTCACGGCATCTTATCAAAGAAATATATTTCGCTACAGTATGACAGTCAGAACAAACTCTCGTGTTCTTAATCACCCGAATAGGCACTCTCTTTCTCGTCTTGATTAGTCCATACGTAATGGCCAATTTCTCAGTGTGGCTAAGCAACAGCTTCTCCTTTTCCACGCTATCAATGTTCTGGTACACACATTTGATGTCAGGCACGTATCCCAATCTTTTCATTTGGGAAATCAGTTGATATAACTCGAAGTATATCTCTCCTTCATTCGGGTGAGCTTTTCCTCTGGTGGAGAACACGTGAACCATCTGATTGATTTGTATCCAGCTCCATACATGCCCAATTTTCGCCCCTGCTGTAACATCCATCATCAACTCTGTAACACAGTCCACATCTTCCCATCTGTTCAAAGTCGCATACAAGTTCATCATCAGAACATAATTAGCAGGATTGTGTGGTTCTAATTTGAAGAGTCTCTTTGCTGCTATCTCTGCAAGCTCTAAATTTTCACGGATCCGACATGAACCAAGAAGAGCACCCCAAACCGTAGCATCTGGCACCATTGGCATCTTTTCAATGAAATCCCAAGCTTCATCAAGATACCCTGCCCTTCCAAGAAGATCAACCATGCAAGAGTAATGCTCAATTGTGGGGATTATATTGTAATCTGCCTTCATGATGTCAAAATACTTCCATCCTTCATTGATTAGACCTGAATGCTTGCAACCAGAGAGGAGAGCAGTGAAGGTAATCGCATCAGGCTGAATACCTGCTGCACGCATTTCATCAAAAATTAAAATCGCCTCTTTTCCTCGGCTGTAAATGGCAAAACCCATGATCATGCAATTCCAAGAAGCCAAAGTTTTGCGTTGAATGGTTCGAAAAACCTCATGGGCAGTATTTAGACTGCCACACTTGCTGTACATGTCGATAAGAGCTGTAGTTACAAATACATCTTCCGTGAAGCTATTTCTAATTCCCATGCAGTGTATTTCTTTCCCGTTCCGTAGTGAAGACAGACCTGCACAGGCTTGAAGCAAGCTAGATATGGTGGCCGAGTTAGGTTTGATACCTTCTTGTTGCATTTGGATTGAAAACTCTAGTGCATCCTTATAGTTTCCTTTCTGTGCACAACCCGATATTAGAGCGGTCCATGTGACAACATTAGGAATCAATCCTGAAACTTTAATCCGATGAATCATGGCCAGAGCTTCCTTATTACGACCCCACATCGAATACCCAGAAACCAAACCATTATATGTCACTAAATCTGGTTTAATTCCTTCATTTTCCATCTGGTTCAACAATTTAACGGCATCTTCAAATTGGCCCTTGAAGGAATATCCTGAAATTAACGAATTCCAAGCGAAAATGTTTCTATTCTTCATACCATTGAATACAGCTTGAGCATAGGTTATTTTATTATTCTTCACATACATGTCTAGCAGTGAAGTCCCAACATATACATCATAATCAAGCCCATTTCTTATCACATGGCTATGTATTTCCTTCCCAAGATTCAAGAAACTCAATTCACTAATTGCTTGAAGAACACTGGTGATAGAGCTCGAGTTAGGTTTGAAACCAGCCACTTGCATTCTCTGCAAAAGAATCAAGACTTCTAGGTATAACCCACGAAGGAAATGGCCTGACAAAAGAGAATTCCAGGTTACAATGTCTGGTTTCATAGCACAACTCTCCATGTCATGAAATAGCTTCCATGCATCATTTAGATTACCAAGTGTAGTATAACAAGAGATGATCATGTTCCATGAAGATAAGTTACGGTTTTCCATTGAATCAAAAACTGCCCTAGCAAGTTCAAGATTATTGTTTCTCGAGTACATGCTAATCAGTGAATTACACACGAATACATTTGATTCCAATGCAAATCGAATGACATACCCATGAATCTGCTTTCCTTCAACAATAGCATCCAATTTGCCACAGGCTTGCAAAACTTTAGCAACCGTAAAGCTATTAGCTTTCACAAATGAAAATTGCATGTCTCGGAATAATTGTAGAGCCTCTACCCATCTCTCACTCCTCAAATTCACTAAAACAACCTCATTCCACAATAGAACTTCTTGATCAGGCATTTCATCAAACATCTGATTTGCATAATCTATGCCCCAACACCTCCCATAGAAATTCATCAATGCACACTTTGAATAGACATCCATTTCAAAACCTCTCTTAATCAAACATCCATGAACTTCCATACCCAACCATATATCCATTAAATTTGCACAAATTTTCAAAACGAGAGTGAGAATTCTACAGTCAAAACTCACTCTTTTGTTATGCAACTCAACAAAAACCTCAAGAATTTCAAACGGATACCCCCCAAAACTCTTGAATTCCTCTACAAAAACATTCCAATGAAGATAATTTTGTGAAAAACCCACAAAGAAAACCGTCGCAGCCGAACGAAAATCACCAAAATTCAAGTAAGATGTGATCAAAGATTGAAAAATGGTGTCTGAATTCTTGTCTTTGACCATTTTTGTCATCTGGGCATGCATTATTTTGACAGAATTCAAGGAATTGATCTCGAGATAGCCATTTAAACAATGGAAACTTGAAGAAGAAGACGATGGAAGAGAAGGAGTGGTGGAATGGGTTCTGGGTCGCTTGTTGGTTTTGGTGTTGGTGGTGGTGAGGGGATTTTGAAGGAGTGGTGGATTGAGGTGGTGCAACGGAGTGATTGCCTCCATGAATGTTTGACAGTTATGAGTAGAAGTGAAGGTACTTGTTGGGTTGTGAAGAAGTGAAAAGTGGTCATTGAAGTTGATTGTGTTGGTGTACTGAAAAGTATTGCTAGCTAATACTCAGATTTTCAGTGGATAAGGTTTATCCTCTCTCTCTCTCTCTCTCTCTCTCTCTCTCCAATGTCATTCAGCCATGCATCGTTAAAAAAGGAATTTTTTCTCCTGTTTTTAATTTTAATTTTTTATTATAACAATGTTAGAAATCCGTATTTTGATTTATTTTGATAATTAGAAAAAAATTAATTTATTGGTGGTCATATTATTTTTTTAATTTTTAGTTTTTTAAAAAAAAATTATAAAAAAAAATCAAGAAATTGACTTTTTTCGTAGTTGCTAAAACAAGTCTTTGCACTCACAAATACATCGATAATGATGTGACAAGGGTAATAGATCTTATATCTTTGAGTGTTTAACCAATCAAAAATTGACACTTATTAAATTATATCATTATAAGTTAAATTGTGAAAAACTTAGGAGAATCTTAAAAATTTTATTTTTTATTATTACAAGCATGAATCAATTTCTAAAAGGTTTGTCAAAAGTTAAAAAATAGTTACATCTTACAAAATTTTTCATTCAATGATGAATCAAATACATTGTAAAAAAAATAACAAAATTAAATGTCATGTTAAATTTGATTTAATGTTTGGATGGAAAAGTTATTTATTTATGCTAAAAATCAAACTGTTTTTCCATTTAGAATTTATTACTTTCGTAAATCAACTCACAACACAAACATTTAAAATTATAGAAACTCAAAAATACTAAAAATTAAATTACCACAACAATCACAATTCATCCATTTTCAAAAAAATTGACATTAAGGCCTAGTTTGATATAATATAAAAAAGTCAAAAAATCACTATCTTATTTAAGTCACATCATCTCATTTAAATTATATTATTTTTATACCACATCACTTCAAACCCAACTCATATTTTACGTTTTTTCATAAAAAATTAAAAAAATATATTTATTTAGATCATTCCAAACAATCCTTAAATACTCATCTAAATTGGTGAAAGAGAAGATATCTAAATTGGTGAAAGAGAATGATCAATTTATTTAAAGCAAAGCGCGTAGAAATTAGTTGGATAATGATGGAGTGAAACTTGAGTCAGTTGGCAAGAGGTGTTGTTTGGGAAGTGGGTTGGCTTTTCGATTGTTTTAGTTTTTTGACTATTTTAGCCTGAGTTAAAAAGTTTGGTTTGAGAAGGGCTTTTAGGCTTTTTAACTTTTTTGACTTTTTTTGTGAGAGAAGAGTGTAATGATTATGGATTGGATGTGATGTCTTGTTTGTTACGACTAAAATAACCTATTTTATCTTTTGTGGTTAAAATAGTCACAAACTATCTTCCCAAACCTAGCCTTAGACTCTTTGGCTATAAAAAAGAAAAGAAAAAATATATTTATATATATAATTCTATTAAAAAAGAAAAAAATGTAACTAAACAAACAAATCATATAAACCATTCACGTTTTTTCATACAAGTTAAAAAAATTATTTTGAGACACAAGTAACTTTTTCACTTATTAAAAAAAAAAATTAAAAAGTAAGAAAACCAGTAATGAAAGTTGCACAATTATTTGCTACAGATGCTTGGATGAGTTGCACAGTACATACAAGACTAACAACTAAGGAAACAAATACATCACCAATATGAAAATCAAGTTTATACAGAACACATTTCCAACATATATTTACAGATAAACACCACACAATAATTTACATACCACCATGTTCAAAGCAGAGGAACATACAAAATTGTCCGGATACTACGATAAGGAAAGCCCAGAATCACTTGAGACGAAATAACAAGAGTGAATAAAAAGATAAGGAAGATGACCGAGCTACGTTCAGGATTGTATACAAAACTTCTGAGAAACATGTACCAATGGCATGCAAATAGATGATTACGGTAGATCTTCCAACCAAATAGTCTAAGCCAAATAGATGATTACGGTAGATCTGAAAGATGAACTTTACAATGGCAATTGATCGAAATACCCGTGAGGGTGTTTATCACGCGAGAATGTCGATTATCCGAAAGTTAGAAAAATAGTAAACTTCTAGTTTTATATATCTATCTCATTCCAAACCTGCTGTCACTATTTATATACAAATAGGTGACCGTTGGGAATAGGTATAATACAACAACAGTCACCATGGTTCACAGAGTTGTGTCTATTGATGTTTGAATTCAAACCATTAACTAACTAACAGATAGATTCAACTCTCTTACGGGAAGGTTCTTTACAATGCAAGAGAGAGAAGATTGAGTGAAGTGAGTCACGCCAAATTATGGTGTGGTCACTCTTTATTCCATCATCTCCCACTTGAACATACCATAATAAGATGACAAACCTGAGTTGAGCATTTTTTTAACCTTGGTACCAAAATTTTTCCTTATATCAACTTTCATCTATGAAATTACCTCATAGATCAACGTCTGATTGTGACTTGGCCATACGTGCGTACGTTTTTGTCACCAATCTGACCGCACCAGTACGAATGTGTTCTCTTACTGACAACACATTCCAGATGACTTCAATTCACTATATAACAAGTGAACGACATCAATTTTCAGTGATGGGTTCATAGTCCATACCCAATCACTATTGACGACTTCAGCTGTACACATTTTTCATGTGTCGACCTGCACTGAAATTATTGTTAAGTACTTCCTTTAAGACCCTATTTCTAAAGGTTCTCAACACACCTTATCAATGACTTTTTGTTGATCAAGCAGACAATATCATCTCGTTAGCACGTTGCCTATTATGGACTTTACATCTCATGCAAACTATGATATCCGCACCTTGTCAGTTCTTCTATCTTGTTACCTGACCAAACACATGTTTCCATGCAAGATAGAGTCTCAAAACATCGGTTATCTAGGCGTCCCTAGAGTCATCCGACTATGCTCTTATATAAGTAGCTAAACCACCTAACTAGGTATTTTTCAATCCCATATTATCTATATGTTCTCTGAATTTTTCCAGAGACAACCCTTTGGTCATAGGGTCAGCCACCATCTTTTCTGAGGGTATATAGTTGACTTTAATTTCACCTCTCCCCACTATGTCCTGAATATAGTGGTAACTAATATCAATATGTTTTCCCTTAGAGCTATTTGCTCCACTTTTTATTAATGAGATGGCTGACTGATTGTCACAAAACATACTGACCGGTCTGACAGGTATACCTAATTGTAAACTGTCAACAAATCGTTTTATCCAGACCGCATTACTAACGGCTGTGCTGCAAGCTATGTATTCAGCTTCCATAGTATACTTTGCAACACAACCCTGTTTCTTACTTAACCAAGAAACTGCTGTCCCACCAAACAAGAACACATGACTACTAGTAGATTTTCTATCATCTACATCTCTTGCAAAATCCGTGTCAGTGTATCCTTTTATGTCTAGATCACACAAACCAAAACATAATTTCAAGTTTTTAGTGTCTTTTAAATATCTGAATATTTTTTTGACTACTTGCCAATGTTCCTTACCTGGATTAGATTGAAACCGACTTACCAATCCGACTGCATGACAGATGTCAGATCTAGTGCTTGTCATGGCATACATTAGGCTACCTACTGCCTAAGCATACGGAACATTTCTCATTTCCTCAATGTTCGACTTAGTTTGAGGACTCATACTTTTACTAAGACTTTGTCCCTTACAAACAGGCGTACTTAAAGAATTACAGTTATCCATATTAAATCTTTTGAGCACCTTGTCTAGATATTCCTCTTGATTAAGATATAATAATTTTGAATTTCTATCTCTTGAAATTCTAATTCCTAGAACATAGGTTGCAAGACCCACGTCTTTCATTTCAAATCTAGATGCCAAGAAATTTTTGGTTTTTACAATCATATCTGGACAATTTCTTGCTAACAATATGTCATCCACGTATAAAGACAATATTGCTAACTTGTCATCATTTTTCTAGATATAAACACAGTGATCTAATGGACTTACAACATAGCCCATTTCTAAAATGGCTTGGTGGAATTTCAAGTACCATTGTCTTGAAGATTGTTTAAGTCCATATAGAGATTTTTTTAACTTGTAGACTTTATCCTCGTTGCCTTAGTTCTGGAAACCATCAGGTTGCATTATATAAATTTCCTCTTTTAATTCTCCATTGAGAAAAGCAGTTTTAACATCTAATTGATGCAATTCCAAATCCATCCTGGCTACTACCGCCATTAGAATCCTTATAGAGGCAAATTTTGCAACAGGAGAATACGTATCTACGAAGTCTATTCCAAGTTGTTGAGTGAATCCCTTGGCTACTAACCTGGCCTTGTATTTTTCCAAACTTCCATCTACTTTGAATTTCTTTCTTAGAACCCATTTGCAACCAATGGCTTTTCTTCCATTCGGAAGATCGGTTAATTCCCAAACATCATTTTTCTTGATCGAGTCAAGTTCTTCATTCATCGCCTCAAGCCATTGTGTAGCATCATTGCTACTCATTGCTTCATTATAACTAGTAGGATCATCTACTAAGTTATTAAGTTCTTCAACTTGAAAAACATAATGATCTTTCAAAACCGTAGATGGACGTTTTGCTCTCTTACTCCCACTTATCTCAAAATTCGAAGCAGGTAAAACAACGTCATGTACTTTGCGTTTGCTCCCTCTATTAGATGGTTCGGGGAGAATATGTGGACTGTGTAACAAAACAGGAAAAGAAGAATCCTAAGATACGTTAGAGAGCAATTCAATTTGTTCAATAGGAGTAACAAGATCAGTGGATTCAAGAAAAATAGCATCTCGACTTTCTATCAATCCACGTTCAGGATGGTAAAAACGATAACCACTCCTATTTTCGACATAACCAATAAACTTGCATTCCCAAGTTTTGCTTCCCAATTTATCCCTTAAAGGTTTGGAAATAAGTACATGTGCCTTACATCCCAAACTTTGAGATTTTGAACATTAGGTTTAGTGTCATGCCAGCATTCATTAGGAGTTAGAGGTTTGGCTTTTGTTTCGACTCTATTTAAGATGTACGCAGCGGTGGACAAGGCTTCCCCCCAAAAATGAATAGGAAGATCAGTATGAGCCATCATAGACCTTGTCATTTCCATGAGAGTACGATTTCGTCTTTCTGCGACCCCATTTTGTTGTGGTGTATATGGCATTGTAAACAAATGTTTTATGCCATTCTTCTTGCAGAAAGAATCCATAGCTTCATATTCGCCACCTTGATCATTATTCAAGTGTTTAATGGATCGACCAAGTTTTCTACCTCTAATTTACATTCCTTAAACTTTTCAATTGCTTCTAGTTTGTGTTTAAGAAGGTAGATATGTCCATATCTTGAATAATCATCAGTGAAAGTAATAAAGTATTTCATGCCTCGATGAGTTTTAGTTCTTAAAGGCCCACAAATGTCCGAATGAATTATTTCAAGTAATTCTGATGATTTCCAATGTTTAAAAAATGGCTTGCTAGTCATTTTACCTTTGATACATGGTTCACATATATCAAAATCATCAGAACATACTTTAGGCAATAAGCCACTTTTAAACATTCAAGACATTTTATTTTTATTAATGTGACCTAACCTTAAATGCCACAAATAAGAACTATTATTAGTAGAAACATGCAAATAATCAGAAATACATACTTTATTATCAATAGGAAGAGAGTACATGCCATTCACTCTTACACCTTTCACTAATACACTTCCTTTCTTAATCAATACTGTGTTAAACCTAAAAGTAATCTCAAAACCTTTTTGAGTTAACACCGGAACTGAAATTAAATTTCGCCGAATGTTAGGTACATAAAGCACATCATGAAGCACAATAGAAGTCCCATTAATAGAGAATTGACAATTGTCGATGCCCAAAACATCACTATAGGATTTGTTGCCCATGTAGATTCTATGTTCACCAACCTTCTTTTCAGTAAACTCCACGAACATATCTTTATTTTGCACAATATGCCTAGTTGCAGCAGAATCAATCCACCATGAATTTGATGAAGGTTCAAGCACCATTGCTTCATAAACTGTCATGGCAACAGGGTTATGCTCCTTTGTCTGTTTCTTTTGAGGACAATTGGCTTTGATATGACCTTTTTGACCGCACTTGTAACATGGGCCAATTTGATGCTTGTGATGTTGTTGTTTTTGCCATTCTTGTGGTTTCTTCCATCCTTTTTGAAATCCCTTCTTCCATTTTTTCTTGAAAAAAGTCATTTTTTTATTGTTTAATGAAGTGTGGGTATTATTCTGTGGTTGTGGTGAAGATTGTGCCATCAACAAGTTAGAAGACAATCATTCTTTCCGCCTGCGCTTCATTCTTTCTTCTTCCAAAACTAAGAGTGCAGGCAATGTGACCATTGAAATCTCTCGTCCGCTATGAGTTAAAGATGTGATAACATGATCCTAAGATAATGGAAGACTATTAAGTATAGTAGTTACTTGCATCTTGTTCGACAAAGAGTGATCAGCGTTGGATAATTCTTTAGCAATTAATTCTATTTGATTAACATGATCACCAACACTATCATTATCACTCATACGAGTGTTATTATATTTGTCCAAGAGCAATTGAATTTGAGTATCTGATCGAACTCCATACTTACTTTCTAGTGCTTCCATTAGTTGTCTTGCAGTTTCATGTTCTTCAAAAAGTAGAATAATATTATCTTTCATGTTATGTAACATAGTTGCCTTTGCCATTACATCATCTTCTATCCATTTAGTTTGAAACCAACTAGAATCATCATCTGGTTTAGAAGTGAATAAAGTATGCAATGTTTTTTCATGTGTAAGAAGATAAGAAATATGACGTTTCCATGCTCGGAAATTATTTCCATTAAGCATCTCGATTCTTGAAGAATCCATGGTATTTTTAATAGCCATATTTAAAAACAAAATGTGTTTCTATGAAAATTCAAATGTGAATATTACAATACTAAACTAAAAAATAAAAATAAGCAAAATCAGCCCCTGTGATGAAAATGATGTGAAGGAATAGAACGATACTGTTGTCTTGGGTAAGAAGAATGATGAAAACCTAAAGGCCTAGTAAACCCAATACTTTGCTTATGAGTATTGTAATAATAGTTACGAGCCCAAGGAACACAATGGTGCCTTTTAAACAATGTTCCTTTGGATGTTTTCCTTGGTAACACCCTTGGATAGCCTCCTCCTCGAATTTTGTTTTCAGAAAATTTAATATAACGATCCACGAAAAAATTCTTAGAAGAATTTTGGAAATTTTGGCTTTTGAACGACTGAAAACGGCCTTGAAATGAGCGAGAACGAGCCAAAAAACCCTTTGAACCAATCTGCCGATTCAATATTGTGGCTGAACTGGCTTGAACCGACTTGAACCACTGGTCAACGCACCGATCAGGGCGCGGGTCAGCACGCGGGACGGGCGGAATAGACGGACGCTGGTCCGGGCGTGGTGCGTTGGGCGCTGGGTCGACACGCGGATCTAGGCACGGACCTGGACTAGCACGTGGGTTGGCGCGCTGGGCTGGCTGGGTCGTGAGCTCGGGCTAGTCTGTGCGCTGGCTGTGGACTGCGCCTGGGCTAATGGGCTGAACAAAATTCTTTTTAATTTTTAGGCCCAAAGGAATTGATTTTCTAGCAATAACTCTTATTTTTGGGCCCTTTTGAATTGGTTTTGTTTTTGGCCCAAATTCTTGAATATTCAAAACAGAGGCAAATTCAACGTCTTTCTGATTCTGGTTATCTTCTCCGGTGACGGGAGTCGGTGACTAAACACTGAATTTTGAATTTTGTGGATCAAATTGTCGCGGTTTTTCACAACGAATTTCACCGTTGTGATCAAAATTCTGTGAAGAGCAAGATGGTGCCAATTTGGAGACCCAATTTGAACAAAAAAATATTTTATAAAATTTCTTCCCACGGTGTAATTCAGCTTCACTTTCGGCAAGGTTCGGAACAATAGCGCCACCAACAGTTATTTTCTTCGGATAGTATTCTGGAAATACGACACGTTGATGATGATTAAATAAACAAACGGAATTTACCAATGCTGAAGATTGTTGATCAATAATTTTCTGAATTTTCGGCAAAAAGAGTTCGGAAACTTGTCTTTCTTACGGACTAAAATTTGACATCTACGATAATGTATATCCCTGCTTTGATACCACTGAAAGATGAACTTTACAATGTCAATTGATCAAAATACCCGTGAGGGTGTTTATCACGCGAGAATGTCGATTATCCGAAAGTTAGAAAAATGGTAAACTTCTAGTTTTATATATCTATCTCATTGCAAACCTGCTGTCACTATTTATATACAAATAGGTGACCGTTGGGAATAGGTATAATACAACAACAGTCACCATGGTTTACAGAGTTGTGTCTATTGATGTTTGAATTCAAACCATTAACTAACTAACAGATAGATTCAACTCTCTTGCGGGAAGGTTCTTTACAATGCAAGAGAGAGAAGATTGAGTGAAGTGAGTCACACTAAATTATGGTGTGGTCACTCTTTATTCCATCAAGATCTACCAATGGCATGCACAAGAAAATGTTCTCATCCAAATTCACTAATGTTGTTGTCACGCCCCGAACCCGCCCCTAGAAGTTCGGTGACGAGACCGGCCAGTAATCCGTGGATTACCACAGGCCTTTCTATACATGACATAAATAAGAAGGGGCTCGCGGAAGCAATGCAGAAACTATAGTCCAAGAGCTGTGCATTTATATGAACAAGTGTATATACATGCCCAAAAATGATAATTACATCTTATGTTACATAACATGATCAAAAACATTACATAAGTACAAGTCACAAAAACAAGAGACAAGACTCCCACACGGCCTTCCAGGCCTGGCCCCAGCTCAGAGGCATACAAAACTCCAGGTTAGGCTTCAAAACGGCGGCTCGGCTCGAGACTCCGCCTAGGCTTGGCTACCTGAAGGCTCACCTATAATACATAAATACACGTAATGAGCTAAAGCTCAGCAAGTAACATTTAAGTAAAGGGGTTAGTGAACGATGTCTAACATTTTATAAATCCATAATAAACATTCATAACATAATCATTCAATAATGGCATATTCCACGGATTCATTCATAAACATTCATAATCTTCCATTACATTCAACAGTCAAACGAGATCTCGTGACTAACCATGGGCCTTCATCTTCATGTTAAAACCCACAACTGATCAGGTCATGGGCCAGCATGTTCATGTCGCTCCCATGGCCTAACATTGTCTATGGATGCCATGCTAGATTCGCAAACAAGACATTCGTTCACAGAAAACTTTATCATTTCGAAACATATCATAACATATCACTTTTGAACATACTTTATAAGAACATATCATTTACAGAAACGTTACTTACAGTGGGTTTCCGGAACCGATTGTACGGTCTTCACGTTTTGTCCTGCAATTAACATTATAAACATTTCTTAACATTTATCATCATTATACATTAAATCATTCATGCCTCTCTTTCTTTCCTTTACTTTACTTCATGTCGTTTCATTCATTCTTTACTTCATTTCATGCTCATTTTATGCTCATGAGATGCTAAATGATGTAATTAACATGTTAAAATCGTAAAGAACAACTTTCCAAGATTTCCTGAAAAAATGCCTTCCCGCTCGAGCGCCCTTATGCCCGCTCGAGCGGACAGTTCAATTTGTCAAAACTTCTGGAGAGCTGATTTCTGCGCTCGAGCGTGCTCCCTTCCGCTCGAGCGGACAGAGCAAAAGTCCGAAAACCTGGAACTTCTTCCCTCTTTCAAACACCAATCCCTTTTTCACAAAAACAACTTCCAATACTTGAAATAAAACCTCTTAAACACATGATCAACTCTTTAATTAACTCATTACATCTTCAATCAAAACTCAAATATGTCATATAGAAGATCAACCCATGTATCAAGATGAATAATCCATAAACAAGCATATCAAAGCTTCATTTTTAAACATCCATGGAGGTTGTGAGGAAGAGTCTCTTTTACACCACATAAACATGATTCAACCATTTTAAAGCCATGATCTTGTGTTCAACATGCTAGATACCATAAATCAACAATCAATTTCATGAAATTCTTACCTTAAACTCTTAGATGGAGAAGGATTGTTTGATTTTCCCTTGTTCTCCTCTTCTTTCTCTTGGTCTCTCTCTCTCTCTTTGACCCACGAATTCTCTCTTCTCTCTCTCTTCTAGATTTTTCTTCTCTTTGGTTTATGAGTCAACAATCCATATCTCTTTGCAATATATATCACTTAAATCACTTTGTTAAAAATAGGTAAGCCAAACAAGGCCCTTACCACCCCATCTCATGTATAAATAATCATTTGTGTCAATAACTTGAACCAAACGGACCTTAGCAAATCAGATAAATTTCAGTCTTCAATTTATTTCATCGAATGGTTCTAAAAATTCCCGGTATTGCATAGGCGTATTCAATTTCATTTTCTGAACCCCTTACAGTCTTCGATTTCAGTCCCGAAGTCATGGTCTCAACAGATAATTTTCTACGTTCAACAGATATTCTTCAGTTAAATTCACATAATCACATAATTAATTACCGATAATTACGTCATATAATTCCGGGTCATTACACTCTCCCCAACTTAAAAAGTTTGGTCCTCCAAACTTAACTTCACATCAGAAATAACAAGCACATAATATTAATTTCTCTATGTCAATGTTCATTTCAAAAACAAGTCATGTAAGATAACCATTCCTGACATAATTATAGCATAGGTAAGTTGTTCTGTCATATTCACGTGTTCCCTTCTCCATCGCATAGGTAATATTACGAGTATCAAATAGATGATAAAGTCATACCTGTTTTCGCTTTCCCATTATTCTGTGTCTTTTCTGAAACGAGGGTAAAAACCCTTCCTTGTCTCAAAACATTCCCCTGAGGAGCAGATGTTGCAATTGTCTGTGGTGTCACTATTGAATTACTTCCACTGGTAGCTGGTCTTTCAGTACGTAGATAGGTTTGTGGACAATTTTTGACTACATGCCCTTTCTGCCCACATCTGTAACACGTTCCAGTCCCAAAACGGCAAACACCCCAATGTCGCTTCCCACATTCTTGGCAAGTAGGCTTACCAACACTTCCACTACTTTCCATTTTGATGCTATCACTAACACTTGAATTTAAATCTTCATTCTTAGAGGCCATTGATTCACTAACTATGTCCACTTTTTGTTTCTTGACTTTCTTACTCTCGGCTTCAACTATTGTTGTTGACTTGGACAGTTTCAAACTAGCAATATTGGATTCAGACATTAAAGCCCGATCAAGGACATCAACATACTTCTCTAGTTTTAACACATTCACCCGATCCAACACTTCAACATGTAGGCCTCCCTCAAACTTCCTCGCCTTCTTGTATTCTGTATCAACCATGTGAGGAGCATACCGAGCCAATTCAGTAAATTTACTCTCATACTCTGCTACTGACATAGTACCCTGCTTCAGCTGTTCAAATTCAGAAATTTTCCTATCTCGCATACACTGTGGGAAATATTTTTCATAGAACATCTCTTTGAATCTATCCCAATTCAAGTCTCTATTTGCATCTCGAACTAGCATCCACCATCTTCTCGCTTCTTCTTTCAGAGTAAATGTTGCCAGTAAAACTTTATAAGCGTCTGTACACGGAAACACCTCGAAAATTTTCTCTGTCTCAAGCACCCATGCCTCTGCCTTCAACGGTTCAATTCCTCCTTCAAATTCTGGGGGTTTCAATTTCTTGTACTTCTGGGTAAGGGTAATAATGTCATCATTAGGGTTCAGTTCCATTTGCACAGGTGGTGGAGGAGGAGGTGGAAAAGGTTGTCTTTGTGGTGGTTGTTGGTTTTGTTCTAACTGTTGTCTAACCAATCCAGTCAATGCCTCTACCATTCTTTCTAAGCGGTTCATTCTTGCATCTGAAGATTCTGTTTCCTCTACATTTCTTGCATTTGCATCTTCCATCGGTCTATAGAATCATATCAAATACAACAGTTCATTCTTAACCTCATCATTCCTCTGTTGCTTCATCATTCTCAGTTCTCATTTCCATGACACACTCACACATGCATATGTTATGCCATGCTCTATTTCTTTTCTAATGCATCCTAACAGCTCTTATGGACACGTGTGTGAGGAATTAACTCGTGCGCTCTGATACCACTCTGTCACGCCCCGAACCCGCCCCTAGAAGTTCGGTGACGAGACCGGCCAGTAATCCGTGGATTACCACAGGCCTTTCTATACATGACATAAATAAGAAGGGGCTCGCGGAAGCAATGCAGAAACTATAGTCCAAGAGCTGTGCATTTATATGAACAAGTGTATATACATGCCCAAAAATGATAATTACATCTTATGTTACATAACATGATCAAAAACATTACATAAGTACAAGTCACAAAAACAAGAGACAAGACTCCCACACGGCCTTCCAGGCCTGGCCCCAGCTCAGAGGCATACAAAACTCCAGGTTAGGCTTCAAAACGGCGGCTCGGCTCGAGACTCCGCCTAGGCTTGGCTACCTGAAGGCTCACCTATAATACATAAATACACGTAATGAGCTAAAGCTCAGCAAGTAACATTTAAGTAAAGGGGTTAGTGAACGATGTCTAACATTTTATAAATCCATAATAAACATTCATAACATAATCATTCAATAATGGCATATTCCACGGATTCATTCATAAACATTCATAATCTTCCATTACATTCAACAGTCAAACGAGATCTCGTGACTAACCATGGGCCTTCATCTTCATGTTAAAACCCACAACTGATCAGGTCATGGGCCAGCATGTTCATGTCGCTCCCATGGCCTAACATTGTCTATGGATGCCATGCTAGATTCGCAAACAAGACATTCGTTCACAGAAAACTTTATCATTTCGAAACATATCATAACATATCACTTTTGAACATACTTTATAAGAACATATCATTTACAGAAACGTTACTTACAGTGGGTTTCCGGAACCGATTGTACGGTCTTCACGTTTTGTCCTGCAATTAACATTATAAACATTTCTTAACATTTATCATCATTATACATTAAATCATTCATGCCTCTCTTTCTTTCCTTTACTTTACTTCATGTCGTTTCATTCATTCTTTACTTCATTTCATGCTCATTTTATGCTCATGAGATGCTAAATGATGTAATTAACATGTTAAAATCGTAAAGAACAACTTTCCAAGATTTCCTGAAAAAATGCCTTCCCGCTCGAGCGCCCTTATGCCCGCTCGAGCGGACAGTTCAATTTGTCAAAACTTCTGGAGAGCTGATTTCTGCGCTCGAGCGTGCTCCCTTCCGCTCGAGCGGACAGAGCAAAAGTCCGAAAACCTGGAACTTCTTCCCTCTTTCAAACACCAATCCCTTTTTCACAAAAACAACTTCCAATACTTGAAATAAAACCTCTTAAACACATGATCAACTCTTTAATTAACTCATTACATCTTCAATCAAAACTCAAATATGTCATATAGAAGATCAACCCATGTATCAAGATGAATAATCCATAAACAAGCATATCAAAGCTTCATTTTTAAACATCTATGGAGGTTGTGAGGAAGAGTCTCTTTTACACCACATAAACATGATTCAACCATTTTAAAGCCATGATCTTGTGTTCAACATGCTAGATACCATAAATCAACAATCAATTTCATGAAATTCTTACCTTAAACTCTTAGATGGAGAAGGATTGTTTGATTTTCCCTTGTTCTCCTCTTCTTTCTCTTGGTCTCTCTCTCTCTCTTTGACCCACGAATTCTCTCTTCTCTCTCTCTTCTAGATTTTTCTTCTCTTTGGTTTATGAGTCAACAATCCATATCTCTTTGCAATATATATCACTTAAATCACTTTGTTAAAAATAGGTAAGCCAAACAAGGCCCTTACCACCCCATCTCATGTATAAATAATCATTTGTGTCAATAACTTGAACCAAACGGACCTTAGCAAATCAGATAAATTTCAGTCTTCAATTTATTTCATCGAATGGTTCTAAAAATTCCCGGTATTGCATAGGCGTATTCAATTTCATTTTCTGAACCCCTTACAGTCTTCGATTTCAGTCCCGAAGTCATGGTCTCAACAGATAATTTTCTACGTTCAACAGATATTCTTCAGTTAAATTCACATAATCACATAATTAATTACCGATAATTACGTCATATAATTCCGGGTCATTACAGTTGTGCTATGAAGCATGGGTACTTTGAAAAACATGCCGTACTCGTACTAGGTATTTACCGGCGTATGATACCTCGTATGGTAATTCTGTATACGTACTGGATACACGAATCACGTACCCAAAATTTTCTTTCTTAATTTTTGATGTACCCAGACGTACCTAGTATATACCCAAGCTGTACCGTATCTCAGTTGAAATAATATTTTCTTTTACTACAAAATAAAACTCCTTTCACTAGACTTCTTTTTTATTTTTAATTTTTTATGCTTAGAATGATTTTAAATTACACTATGGTTTGTAAGTTATTTAATATATTGACATTTAATTTTAATTATACCTTTACTTTTGGCATTATATGTTAATTATAGGTTGGATCTTAACAAATTAAATCATTTAATTAATTTTTACATTATTCTAAATTAAAAATAAATATTTTTTTTATAAGTGTACCGAGCAGTACCCGTACCTTACTTTTTTTGGATTTTACCATATCGGCATATTCGTATCGTATCTGTACCAGTATTCGTACCTGTACCCGTACCCGTACCCGTGCTTCATAGATGCTGTGTTTGGTTAGGGGATTTGGGAAGAGATTTGGAAAGGAAAAGAGAAAATGTGTGTGAAACTAGATGAAATATAAGTATGTTTAATTCACATTTCACCTACCTTTTCTATTTCCCTTTCTAAATCCCTATTCAAATCTCCCAACCAAACACAACATAAAAGAAACATGTAATACCATTTTTGACTAATGTTTATCTGAGAGAACTTATTCGAAAAGTTGCAAAAACTTTTAAGTAAGCAAGAAACAACTTCATGTTTGAATTTCACTTTTGTTTCGTATCAACTTGTCGTAAAATCAAAAATGTTAAACAGTTGAAAGAGTGGCTTCATACTTCAATGCAAGCACACTTGCTCAGGTGGTGGTGCTAAAGTCGAAGATTTCTGTCCAAAGTAGTCTTCAAAACAAAACAAAAGAACAATCTATTCAAGTTGACAGAAGTAGTTGCTTCCCCACTATTTTCATATGATTTTCTCTTTTTCGGGCAAAACTAATTTTTAAAAATTCAAAAATATCTTATTGGTACTTATTTTTGTCAAACAAGTTTCTAGTTTATTATTAAAAAATAAAAAATAAAAAAACTCAAAAAACAAGTTCTGAAAACTCAACCAAACAAACATAATCCTTTAAACCAAATATGTGAGAATTGTTAGAAGATCTCCCAAGAAATTTTTTTAGCAATGTGTCCCCTGATCATGTAAATGATATGATGGAACAACTCCTAATCATTTTCGATCTTGAGATATCAACCACAAATAATTTCAAAGTTACAACTCCAAACAAAACATGTGTGTGTGGCTGTTATATCTGTAAGCTTGTTTTAATATGCAATATAAATATGTGTTTGTCTTAATACAGCTTATGCAGTAGAAATATCAATGTTTAGATTGTTTCTACTATCAAATTTTATTAAAAATGATTTCATTGGAACCATGGCTGTTAGGATTGGATTGGTAATTAGTAATTGATCTGTTTTTTGTATAAACCATCTGGACAACAGACCAAACTTCAAAGGGAAAAAAAAAATGATCTTAACTTTATAAATGTTAATTTACATCTTCCTATTGGCACCCTTTTCAGTTTGATCTCTTTTAATTGCAATCAAGGGGTGTAATTGGCTTCATCAAATCTCACCTCTAGCTTAAATCCTTATCTTTATCTTTATGGTATTTCCAGTCCTTCAATTCTACATTTTCTCAGTTAATTTGTGATACCAGTTGATGGCTGCTCTATGTTCCACACAACAAAACTTAGCCAGCCTGCTGGTATAATGCAACAAAGACACTACATGACATGTGGACACGTCAGTTTTCAAAATGCAGGGCACAACACGCTTGTGACACGTTAAAATTTTATATTTTTACAATTTTCTTATGCATCATATATAAAAGTAATTTATTAAAAACTAAAGAAAATATATAACATAATACTAATTACGTTAAAATTGCATAACTTAAACATCAAGATATCATTCACGTAACTATTACATTCCAAATAATGCAAAAATAATTATAGAACATTGTAATACACATGATGTATTCATCTTATAAATATTTCAAGGCATATTTAGAATGCATAAGTAATGTTATCAAGAATGCAGGATATTGTTATTATGAAGGGTTTCATAATATAGGACGTGTTCGGATGGTTTCCGAAGTGTTGGTAAAATGTCCACTATTATAATTTAATTTTTTTAATTATAACACATTGAAGAAGTGTCGGATACATTTTTAGGAGTGTCCAAAGAGGGTCAGACAGGACACGCGTTTTTCACAAAAGTGTCCATGCTTCTTAGTCAATGTTTATTGCACATTCAACATACAATACCATCAGAAGATGCAAATGCACTTCATCTTGGCATTTTTTACAAGGTCTCGCCACAAACAAGGCTTAATCTTAAGGTCTAGAGATTAAATGCTATCCTACTGTAACCACAGTGTTCAGTTGAGTGCTTAAATAGAAACCAAAAAACAAAAAAAAGAAATGGAACCTTTGAGAATATGTTATGGTTGCCACTAAATTTGTTCCACATTGACTTGGTGATTCCATTTACTATTGATGATCATGATGAAGTATTTATTCTATGAAACATCAGTTTCTTGGCATTTGGGGATATCCTGTTTTGCATTTGTTCTGGGGGACTATTTCTGTTTGAGATAAGTTTGTTGATTGATCACAAACGTCTTAGCCTGCATGGGACAATGACAGTGATCATCAAGAAGTTTAAAAAATTATATCAAATTAATGATAATTAATTAGCGTAAAGAAGATATTTAAGCTTATTTTAACATCTGTTTCTCTACCATTATTTTGGTTTTGATCAGGTCATGAGCACATAACTGAGATTGGCATCTGTTAGGGAAAATATGTGATTCCCCACAAGTAAATCAATCAATGGGAATAAAAAGTAAAGCGGAAAAATTAAATAAAAACAACACAAGAATTTTTACGTGGTTCCCTCAGTGTGAGGTACGTCCACGGGATCGAAATCCGATTCCACTATCAACCAAACAGTTTCCAAACGATTACAAACGAGACACAAATGGTCTCACAAACTACCTTTAGGTGAATTTCAAATAATCACAAATAAACAAGAGGAAAGACATCACCAAATAGATGAACCAAAATCTTCAGAACCAGAGTTGTAGAAGACCCAAAATAACGAACCAAATCAACTTTGAATCACGTCGTTATCAGTGAATTCGTCTTTGCCAAAATAATAAACCAAAGGGATCAAAGAACAAACACCAACTTGGAATAATCACACAGCAAGATCCAAACAACATAGCCGCCGAAATATAGCACACTAACTCCAATATAATTTCACCGAATTGGTTTTTTTTTTTTAATCTATATCCCACTGCCTTCTCGGAATAATATATATATATATTATTGATTATTGAGCTTTGTTATCAAAACCCTAGTTGTAACCAAATTGGATTGAGTCTCCACAAATTAGATATAATATATTAAAATATATTATACCTAAACCAAACCAAATTAAAATTCTTTAACAAACCAATTGGGTCTCAAACTCCAATAAGGAGATATACCCCAACAATTCTTCCCCTATCGACTTAGGTGGAGACATCAACCATACACGCCAAAGTTTGACACTTTAAATGTTTGTCTCTTGACAAAGTCTTAGTCAACATATCCAAAATATTATCATCTGTGTGAACCTTTTCCAGTTGTAACAATTTCGACTCTAACACATCACGAATCTAATGGTATCTCACATCAATGTGTTTCGATCTCGAATGAAAAGTAGAATTTTTACTCAAATGAATAGCACTTTGACTATCACAATAAAGCACATACTTTTCTTGCTTCAAACCCAACTCTTGCAAAAATTTCTTCAACCATAACTCTTCTTTGTAAGCTTTCGTAATAGCAATAAATTCAGCTTCGGTAGTTGAGAGAGCAACATATTTTTGTAATTTAGATTGCTATGCCACAGTTCCCCCTGCAAAAGTCATCAAATACCCCGAAGTAGATTTCCTAGAATCAACATCACCGGCCATGTCAGAATCTGTGAACCCATTAAGTATCGGCTTACCATCCCCAAAACACAAACACACCTTCGAAGTCCCTCGAAGATATCTTAAAATCCATTTTACCGCTGCCCAATGTTCTTTATCCGGATTAGAGAGAAAACGACTCATCACACCAACGGCGTGAGCAATATCCGGCCTTGTACAAACCATGGCGTACATCAAAGAACCAACCGCTGAAGCATAAGGAATTTTCAACATCTCTTCTTTGTCTTTCTCACTTGTAGGAAATTGATTCGAACTAAGCTTGAAGTGACCCACAAGTGGACAACCAACCGGCTTTGCTTTATTCATGTTGAACCTCTCAAGAACTTTCTCAATGTAGCTTTCTTGAGACAACCAAATCAGCCCCTCTTTGCAATCACGAACAATTTTCATACCAAGTATTTGCTTTGTCGGCCCCAAATCTTTCATAGCAAAAGACTTGCTCAACTCCAATTTCAACCTGTTAATCATGGTAGAATCTTGACCCACAATTAACATGTCATCAACATAAAGCAAAAGAATAATAAATTTGCCATTTGGGAAATTTTTCACAAACACACAATGATCCGAAGTGGTTTTAGAAAAACCATTATTCATCATGAAAGAGTCAAATTTTTTGTACCATTACCGTGGAGCTTGCTTGAGACCATACAAACTTTTCTTCAATTTGCAAACAAATTTCTCTTTCCCTTTTTCCATAAAACTTTCCGGTTGCTCCATGTAAATTTCTTCTTCAAGATCACCATGAAGAAATGCGGTTTTCACATCCAGTTGCTCAACTTCAAGGTTCATAGTTGCAGCCATGCCAAGTACAACCCGAATAGAAGACATCTTTACAACCGGTGAGAAAATCTCATCAAAGTCAATACCTTTTTTTTTGCCCAAAGCCTTTCATAACAAGACATGCTTTGTACCTCAGATTCTTGCTATCATTCTTCAATTTGAAAACCCACTTATTTTTCAGAATTTTCCTCCCTTTAGGCAACTTGACTAAATCATAAGTGTGATTTTCAAGTAAGGAATTCATCTCATCTTCCATGGCATTTTTCCAATCATCTTTCTTTGCATGCTCAACTGCTTCTTGGTAGCTCTCAGGCTTCCCTTGATCAGAAATCAACACAATTCATTGGGATGATACTTTCTTGAAGGTTGTCGGTCCCTTGTAGATTTTCTCAACTCAAGTTGTGGTGGCGGTTCTTGAGTTGGATGTTCTTCCTCAATTTCTGGCTCAACTTCATTAGGATTAGCATCATCCTCTACATCTTCAATAGGTGGCTGTACAGCTCCCCCATTTTCATCATCAACTGAAGATAAAGAAGATAGATCCATGTCAATGAGATCACTAATTTTTGGCTCCGGTTGATCACCTTTATCAAAGTCTTCAATTGTTTGGTCTTCAAGAAACACAACATCACGGCTTCGAATGACTTTCTTGTCGACCGGATCCCACAATCTATACCCGAATTCATCCCGCCCATAGCCAAGAAAAATACATTGTCTTGACTTATTATCAAGCTTAGACCTTTCATCCTTTAGAATGTGAACAAAAGCTCGGCAACCAAACACTCTGAAGTGCTCATAAGACACATCTTTGCCGGTCCAAACTCTTTCTGGAACATCACCATTCAAAGGATAGGAAGGAGACAAATTGATCACGTCAACTGCTGTCTTCATTACCTCACCCCAAAAGGATCTTGGCAATTTAGCTTGTGAAAGCAAACACCTTGTTCTTTTCACAATGGTGCGGTTCATTCTCTCGGCAACACCATTTTGCTGAAGAGTCTTCTTAACTGTCTTTTGGTGTCGAATACCTTGGCTGCGACAATACTCATCAAATGGCCCAATGTATTCACCACCATTGTTTGATCGGATGCACTTTAATTTCTGCCATGTTTCTCTTTCAACCATGGCCTGAAAATGCTTAAATACCTCTAGAACTTGATCTTTAGTTTTTAATAGAAAAGCCCAAACTTTCCTTGAATAATCATCAATGAAAGTAACAAAATAAAGTGCACCACCATGTGTTCTAACTTTCAAAGGACCACAAACATCCGAATGAATCAACTCCAAAACATTTTCTTTCTAGAAGCAACATTTTTCTTAAAAGAAACTCTATATTGTTTACCCGCCAAATAATGAACACAAGTTTTAAGATGTGTACCTTTTAAACCGGGTAGAAGCTCTTTCTTGAACAAAACTTGGAGCCCCTTTTCACTCATGTGCCCAAGTCGTTTGTGCCACATTTCAGTAGAAGTATCATCTTCAAGTGCATTGACAACACCTTTACAAATTTTTCCTTGCATCGAATAAAGAGTACGAGTCTTCTTGCATATAGCCACCACCAAAGAACCCTTTGTGAGCTTCTATATTCCATCACCAAATTTGTTGTTGAAACCTTCATCATCTAGCTTCCCAGTAGAGATCAAATTGAGGTGAATGTCGGGAACATGCCTCACATCTTTAAGCAATAACTTGCAGTCCAAATTTGTTTCCAAGCAAACATCACCCATGCCAATAATCTTGGACAAACCTTCATTCCCATTCGAACAAAACCATAATCTCCTTCGGTGTAGGTAGTGAAGAAATCAACTTGAGAAGTCACATGAAAAGAAGCACCAGAATCAATCACCCAATTGCTCTCTATGCCCACAAAATTGATACAATCATCTTCACAAACAACTATGAGATCATCGGCAGTAACTGCTGTTGTGTCTTCTTGCTTCTTATCCACACTTTTGTCACGCCTTTTCTCCTTGTTCTGGAGCTTTCGGCATTCTCGTTTCATGTGCCCTTTCTTATGGCAATAATAGCACTCAATGTCTTTTTTTAAAAAAGAATCATCTTTTGATTTGTCACGGCTTTGATCACGACCATGAGGAGTCTTACTCATCCCCCTTGTTTTGTTTCGGCCTCTCACAACGAATGCTTCCGAATGAGAGGAACCCGCCGATTTTCTTCTAGTTTTTTCATTCAACAAAATATTGGTGACTTGGCCCAATGTGACGACTCCATCAAGCGCCGAATTACTAACTGTCACAACCAAAGTCTCCCAACTTTCGGGCAAAGAACTAAGTAGCATCAAAGCCTGCAACTCATCATCAAAAATAATTTTCATAGCAGCAAGTTGGTTAATAATACTCTTTATTTCATTCAGATGTTCCAGAATAGGGCTGCCCTCTTTATATTTTAAATTAACCAACTTACGAAACAGAAAAACTTTATTTGTGGCTGATTTCCTATCATAAAGGCCTTCTAATTTTTTCTATAAATCATGTGCTGAAGTTTCAGTAGCAATATGATGAAACACACTGTCATCAATCCATTGACAGATAACACCAACGGCTTTTCGATTAAGCCTCTTCCACTCATCATCTTTCATATCATCAAGTTTGCCACTATCTCCCTTAATAGGCCCATATAAATCTTTACAAAATAATAGGTCCTCCATTTTAGTTTTCCAAGTCACCCAATTGCTTCCATTGAAGCTAGACATACAACTCACATTCCCCTCCATTGATTTACACAAATAAATAAACTTAAATAAACCGTAAGCTCTAATACCGGTTGTTAGGGAAAATATGTGATTCCCCACAAGTAAATCAATCAATGGGAATAAAAACTAAAGCGGAAAAATTAAATAAAAACAACACAAGAATTTTTACGTAGTTCCCTCAGTGTGAGGTACGTCTACGGGATCGAAATCCAATTCCACTATCAACCAAACAGTTTCCAAACGAGACACGAATGGTCTCACAAACTACCCTTAGGTGAATTCCAAATAATCACAAATAAACAAGAGGAAAGACCTCACCAAATAGATGAACCAAAATCTTTAGAACCAGAGTTGTAGAAGACCCAAA
The DNA here is from genome assembly GCA_036172215.1 of Camellia granthamiana. NCBI lineage: Eukaryota > Viridiplantae > Streptophyta > Magnoliopsida > Ericales > Theaceae > Camellia > Camellia granthamiana. Next base: position 5,588,889 of record CM069908.1, on the reverse strand, counting down.
ATAACGAACCAAATCAACTTTGAATCACGTCGTCATCAGTGAATTCGTCTTTGCCAAAATAGTAAACCAAAGGGATCAGAGACCAAACACCAACTTGGAATAATCACACAGCAAGATCCAAACAGCATAGCCACCGAAATATAGCACACTAACTCCAATATAATTCCACCGAATTGGTTTTTTTTTTTAATCTATATCCCACTGCCTTCTTGGAATAATATATATATATTATTGATTATTGAGTTTTGTTATCAAAACCCTAGTTGTAACCAAATTGGATTGGGTCTCCACAAATTAGATATAATATATTAAAATATATTATACCTAAATCAAACCAAATTAAAATTCTTTAACAAACTAATTGGGTCTCAAACTCCAATAAAAAGATATACCCCAACAGCATCTACTAACACACGCACGTACACACACACAGAGACCATTAGATCGGTTAATATTGTTTTCAAATAGCCTATGTAAGAACAAAATATAAACAATAGGCTATGTTAGATTTATCCGCCACAATTATATGCACCTTTTGGAAGTGATATTGGTTGTTGAACTCAAATGATGAATGTCTGGCTTTCTAACTTTCACATCTGGGTTAGTTTAGCCATAGCTTTAATCTGTACTGAGTTTTGCATATTGGGTTGAGATCACCTAGATGATATGAGGCTAGAAATATATAACTAAGCTCTGTTTCAATTTATTTTTTATTTTTTATTTACTCTGTTTCGCAATGGCTTAAATAGCTTCTTTTTTCTTTTTTTTTGAGCCAAAAAAGTTGTGCCTGTTTGGGAATTAAGTTTTAAAGCTACTAAAAAAGCATTTGCCAAACTCAACTTGAAAGAATAGCCGGAAAAATGAAAGACTTTTTTCAGATTTTTATAGCACAATTGGTGATTCCTGCTCATAGTTTTCCTCATAATTCTAACCACTTTGTATCTCCTGTTGCATATTGCTGGCTTACTTGGAGCTCATGTCCAAAATCCAACTTCATAGTCTTAGCGGCATTTTTCTATTTTTAATTTGTTTTTTTACCAAGGCTAGGCAACAAGAGGACTTGAGCCATTGGCACTCACATCAATGTGCGCATTTGTTAATGTATATATTGGTATATATTTCTACATATATTAGGTATTGATTTTCTTAGATATATTAGGTATTGTCATAGTTAGGTCTCTTATAAGATACTATTTCTCATAGTTAGATTTATAGTAGGATTATCTTTCTTAACCTACCTATATATACAGGTCTTCTATTGTATAGGACATACATTCAATACAATTCATTATATATTATTTTCTCTCTCTTTATTATTCTCATAACATGGTATCAGAGCCCAAGATTTTTTCCTAGCCTCCTTATTTCTTCATCACGTTTTTTTATTTTTTGTTTTTCCTGGCAGATTACTTCCGTCTGTTTCTGCGTATCAATTCCTTTTCTGTTTCACCAATTAGCCTATACCATCTTCTTCGTCTTTTCAAGACGAAGCCGACGCCGCCAGCCTCGTTGTCATCCGACACTCCACGCGCTGTCATGCGCCTCCCGAATCTTGGAAATGCGTTGTACCGTTTCCCACGCGCCTCCTGCACTTGTCTCGCGCTATCGTGCGCCGCAGCCTCATCTGCTATCGTGAGCCGCGTGTTTCTGACGTCAGCTGACGTAATGCAATGTGAAGTTTAGGTAGGCTAATTGGGTATTATACCTCTCTCTGAACCATTGCATGTCTGTTACCTGCTTCCAAATCTTTCTTCATTTATATATATATACACACTTACAAATCTTATCCTGAAAACTCTGTTTGCATAATTGTCTCAAGTGAAGAAGTCAAGCATCCAAACAAAGAAGATCTTCAATGCCACTGTTTCTTTATTAAACTCTCACTTCTGTTCATTGTTCAACATAGTTCTCAATGTCATAACACGTTATGATTTGAAAAAAAGATAAAGAAACAAAACCAATAATTGTGCATATTGTACAATTTGATTTAAATAAACCTCATTATGCGACAACTCATGCTGCCTTCCCCTAGTAAAAAAAAAAAAAGAACAGTTTCTTTCACATAAGGTTAGGGGTGAGACACGGCACAACTCGGTCTTGCAGCATGCATGAAACAACACAACTCGGTTACTTTCACTGATAATTTTTTTTTATTATTAGGGTATGATATTATGAATATTGTGATTGGACTACTGGGACATAGGGCACGTGATCGATCCAAGTTGAGAAAAATCTCTCACTAATTGTGGAGATTGGGAACAAACTGGCAGGAATTGTTCTCTCACGAGGACCGAAAAATGTGATGGTTATGGATATGGTTGAGATGCCTTAAGCTGCTTTATTCCTTGTTCACTAGAGTTGACTTGCAAAATGTCTTTGAGAGCCAAACTTTTTTTGTATGTTAGGTTCAAATCAAGGGCACCCTTTTGGGAATCCAAACGATATTGTGTTGCCACTCAAACCTCTCTCTCTCTCTCTCTCTCTCTCTCACACACACACACACACACACACACACACACACACACACACACACACACACACACACACATTTTGTGTCCTATAAATAAGGCTCTTAGCCCCATCTTGAATGATCAAGCCAGCAAGAAATGTCTTCTGAGTTCAATGGATATGTATAAGCTTCCATGGCATTGGTTGTTCCCTCTCCCTCGTGGGCTTCTAATCTTGCTATATGCAGTGTGGTTGATACTTGATAATTGATACATAATAAGGTTTGCTCATCACCAAACACTTGAGCATGAACTATGGCAGACTAGAAGCACTTGGGGAGCTGGAAACAAACCTTGTCTTGCCTAAAAAATGTTGGTGGCACAGTGCCTGATCTTCGCGAGGCAACCTTTGCTCACTCTCCCTCAGGGGCTTCCACCACTTGGCTCTCCAAAAGCCGAAAATTGGTGGAAAGAAGGTAAACAAAAGTTGTTGCAATCTTTTCTAGAGTCTCCAATCCATGTATGGCAACTCCATTGGAGTTTTCCTCCGTTTGTGGGTATGTAATGGTATGTGTCTTCAATCCTCCCGTGGCAGCCTCTGCTCGCTCTCCCTCAAAGGCTTCCACCATTTGGCTCTCTAAAAGCCGAAAAGGGGTTGAAGCTTTTAGGGAGAATGAATAGAAGTTGTCACCATCTTTTCCAAAGTCTTCGGTCCATGCATGACAACTCCACTGCAACCTTCATCGGTTAAAAAATGCCAGTGCCTAATCTTCCCGAGGCAACCCTTGCTCATTCTCCCTCAAAGGCTTCCACCATTTGGCTCTCCAAAAGCCAAAAAAGGATGGAAACCTATAGGGAGAACGAACAAAAGTTGTCATGATCTTTTCCAAATTCCCCATTCCATGCATGGCAGCTCCATTGCAACCTTCCTCGATTTGTGGGTATGTTGTATGTCCCTTCTACTGCAAAAAAATTCTATTATCATCAAGTTCTGTTGGGAAACATAATATAAAAATAAATGTGTTTTGCAAGTTCAATAAGAATTATCAATTTAGCTTTGAGGTCAAGAAACTCTTGTTTTAAATAGCAATATTGAGAGATGTATCAATATTTGTTGCGGCATAACAATATTGTGAGTATCGAGCAATAGCGGAAATGATATATTGCTCTCGTGAACTTTCGAAAATTATCAGTTGTAAAAAAGAGTTTAATAGTAGTTGAACCAATCGTATCTCGGCTATAAACCAATATGTATTAGGAACCGGTCGATACTCATGCAATTTTCATTTCAATTAATTTACCGAACCATATCATCAAATATTCAAAAGACAAAATATTTCTTGCTTGATAGGTACATATCAGCTAATATTTAAAACCATGCTTCTACTACTATTATAATAATAATAATGTCAAGTTCTATTGGGAAAATGAAAATAATTGTGTTTTGCAAGTTCCATATATAGTCTATCTAGTTTTGTTGATCAAGAAACTTAATTTTCAAACAAATTTGTTTTTGAGATTTCCTTCCTTGGTGGATTTGGGACTTCTATTATCATTTGTGTTGGTTTAAATTTGTTGATCACTGACCAATGTGCAAGAAAAACAAGGTTGGAGATCAAACTTGATTCCACATACATGTCAAAAAGGTTGCAAAGTGAACAACTGATAATATGTATACATATATTATTTATTTATTTTGACTAACTTTCATGTTGATATAGTACTATGTCAGTTGTTAAGAGTGGCTCTTCGGAGACATGGTGAAATTGGAATGATACAGAGAAGATTAGCATGCTCCTTCGTCAAGATGACAAGCACATATGTTCAATTTTTTAAATTTTTTGTTTTTTGTGTTTTTGGCTTGTATTCAACTTGTTGATGATTAACTTGTTACGTAAATAAATCATGTTTGAATGTATTTTAAAATTAAATTTTTAAGCGAAGTTTGAACAATATGTTACTTTGTTCAACTCGATTATATGTACTATAAAAAATCAAGTTACCCAAGTTCAACTCGATTAACACTCATTTGAGATATCTGAACACATTTAAAACTTGCTAAGTTTAAGCAATTTACTATTTGGCTCAACTTCAGTATATGCACTATAAAAAATAAAAAGAAAAAACTAAAAATAAGACCAAGCAGACTATATAGGGTATAGATTGGATAGCGATCGCTCAATTATAATCAACTTGGCCGACTTAGACCGCTCAAGCCGTCTTGTGTCGACAAACTCCAAGATCCAACAAGTTGTGCATCACCGTTGGAGCACCAAACAGCTCGAGTGGTGGTCACTATTCTTTCACTTAGATCTAGTTTTTAAGTCAAATTGGATTGGATTCACAAGATAACAAAGACTATTTACAATTGACCTAATTATAACATATATAAAGTGTTTGTCAAACAGGATTGTCAAAACCAAGTCCTACAAGTCCTATCACAAGCTGTAAACTTTACAACAATCCCCTCTTTTGTGGGGTATCAATCCTTCCCATGCAGCAAAACAACACTTCACACAATGCTTTAAAAAAAAAAAAAAAACAGCCCAAAACACCTTCCTATTACCAGAAGTCATTGCAGGAACACTTCCCTTCTCTGAAATGGTGAAACCGGGCACCATCTCTGAGGAGGATTTCACCGCATCTTATCAAAGAAATATATTTTGCTACAGTATGACAGTCAGAACAAACTCTCGTGCTCTTAATCACCCGAATAGGCGCTCTCTTTCTCATCTTGATTAGTCCATACGTAATGGCTAATTTCTCAGTGTGGGTAAGCAACACCTTCTCCTTTTCCACGTGATCAATGTTCTGGTACACACGTTAGATGTCAGGCACATATCCCAATCTTTTCATTTGGGAAATCAGTTGATATAACTTGAAGTATATCTCTCCTTCATCCGGGTGAGCTTTTCCTCTGGTAGAGAACATGTGAACCATCTGATTGATTTGTATCCAACTCCATACATGCCCAATTTTCACCCCTGCTGTAACATCCATCATCAACTCTAACACAGTCCACATCTTCCCATCTGTTCAAAGTCGCATACAAGTTCATCATCAGAACATAATTAGCAGGATTGTATGGTTCAAATTTGAAAAGTTGCTGCTATCTCTGCAAGCTCTAAATTTTCACTGATTCGACATGAACCAAGAAGAGCACACCAAACTGTAGCATCTGGCACCATTGGCATCGTTTCAATGAAATCCCAAGCTTCATCAAGATACCCTGCCCTTCCAAGAAGATCAACCATGCACGAGTAATGCTCAATTGTGGGGATTATATTGTAATCTGCCTTCATGATGTCGAAATACTTCCATCCTTCATTGATTAGACCTGAATGCTTGCAACCAGAGAGGAGAGCGGTGAAGGTAATCGCATCAGGCTGAACATCTGCTGCACGCATTTCATCAAAAATTGAAATCGCCTCTTTTCCTCGGCTGTAAATGGCAAAACCCATGATCATGCAATTCCAAGAAGCCAAAGTTTTGCATTGAATGGTTCGAAAAACCTCATAGGCAGTATTTAGACTGCCACATTTTGCTGTACATGTCGATAAGAGCTGTAGTTACAAATACATCTTCCGTGAAGCTATTTCTAATTCCCACGCAGTGTATTTCTTTCCCATTCCGTAGCGAAGACAGACCAGCACAGGCTCGAAGCAAGCTAGATATGGTGGCCGAGTTAGGTTTGATACCTTCTCGTTGCATTTGGATTGAAAACTCTAGTGCATCCTTATAGTTTCCTTTCTGTGCACAACACGTTATTAGAGCGGTCCATGTGACAACATTAGGAATCAATCCTGAAACTTTAATCTGATGAATCATGGCCAGAGCTTCCGTATTATGACCCCACATCGAATACCCAGAAACCAAACCATTATATGTCACTAAATCTGGTTTAATTCCTTCATTGTCCATCTGGTTCAACAATTTTACAGCATCTTCAAATTGGCCCTTGAAGGAATATCCTAAAATTAACGAATTCCAAGCGAAAATGTTTATATTCTTCATGCCATTGAATACGCTTGAGCATAGGTTAGATTATTATTCTTCACATACATGTCTAGCAGTGAAGTTCCAACATAAACATCATAATCAAGCCCATTTCTTATCACATAGCTATGTATTTCCTTCCCAAGATTCAAGAAACTCAATTCACTAATTGCTTGAAGAACACTGGTGATAGAGCTCGAGTTAGGTTTGAAACCAGCCACTTGCATTCTCCGCAAAAGAATCAAGACTTCTCGGTATAACCCACGAAGGAAATGGCCTGACAAAAGAGAATTCCAGGTTACAATGTCCAGTTTCATGTCACAACTCTCCATGTCATGCAATAGCTTCCATGCATCATTTAGATTACCAAGTGTAGTATAACAAGAGATGATCATGTTCCATGAAGATAAGTTACGGTTTTCCATTGAATCGAAAACTGCCCCAGCAAGTTCAAGATTATTGTTTCTCGAGTACATGCTAATCAGTGAATTACACACAAAAACATTTGATTCCAATGCGAATCAAATGGCATACCCATGAATCTGCTTTCCTTCAACAATAGCTTCCAATTTTGCACAGGCTTGCAGAACTTTAGCAAGCGTAAAGCTATTCGCTTTCACAAATGAAAATTGCATGTCTCGGAATAATTGTAGAGCCTCTACCTATCTCTCACTCAAATTCACTAAAACAACCTCATTCCACAATAGAACTTCTTGATCAGGCATTTCATGAAACATCTGATTTGCATAATCTGTGCCCCAACACCTTCCATAAAAGTTCATCAATGCACACTTCGAATTGACATCCATTTCAAAGCCCCTCTTAATCAAACATGCATGAACTTCCATACCCAACCATATATCCATTAAATTTGCACAAATTTTCAAAACAGCAGTGAGAATTCTACAGTCAAAACTCACTCTTTTGTTATGCAACTCAACAAAAACCTCAAGAATTTCAAACGGATACCCCCCAAAACTCCTGAATTCCTCTACAAAAACATTCCAACGAAGATAATTTTGTGAAAAACCCACAAAGAAAACCGTCGCAGCCGAACGAAAATCACCAAAATTCAAGTAAGATGTGATCAAAGATTGAAAATTGTATCTGAATTCTTGTCTTTGACCATTTTTGTCATCTGGGCATGCGTTATTTTGACAGAATTCAAGGAATTGAGCTCGAGATAGCCATTTAAACAATGGAAACTTGAAGAAGAAGACGATGGAAGAGAAGGAGCGGCGGATATGGTGGAATGGGTTCTGGGTCGCTTGTTGGTGTTGGTGTTGGTGTTGGTGGTGGTGCGGGGTGCAATGGAGTGATTGCCTCCATGAATGTTTGACAGTTATGAGTAGAAGTGAAGGTAGTTGTTGGGTTGTGAGGAAGTGAAAAGTGGCCATTGGAGTTGATTGTGTTGGTGTACTTCGAAATGTAGTACTCAGATTTTCAGTAGATAAGGTTTATGCCCTCTCTCTCTCTCTCCCTCTGTCTCCCTCCCTCCTTTGTCAATGCCAATGAGAAAAAATTATTTAATATTACTGAAATATCAGGTATCTATATTTTTTAATTAATTATTATTTAATATGTCTTATCATATTTTTTAATTATCTAATATAATACCTTATTTATTCACTTTCTTTATCAATCACAATATTATAAAATTTCACATATTTATATTTTGAGATTACTGAATAAACACTCATTAATCAGTCATGCATTGTTAAATGGGATTTTTTTTCTCCTGTTTTATTTTTAATTTTTTATTACAATAATGTTAGAGAATTACATTTAGTACTCAGAAATATATTTATAATAATATTGCAAATGTTGTGAGTTTCGCATCTTTGAGTATTTAACTAATTAAAAATTAATACTTATCAAATTATATCATTATAAATTAAATTATGAAAAATTTATAAGGTTTTCAAACATTTTCTTTTTTATTATTATGAGCATAAATCAATTTCTCAAAGGTTTGTCAAAAGTTAAAATATAATTACACTTTATCTTACAAAAATTTTCTTTCAATGATGAATCAAATTCATTTTACAAAAATAACAAAATTAAATTTCATGTTAAATTTGATTTAATGTTTGACAAAGTTATTTATCAACACGTAGGATTTTATGCTAAAAAAAAAAAAAAAATCAACTCACAACAAAAACATTTAAAATTATAGAAACTCAAAAATATTAAAAATTAAATTACCACAAAATCACAATCCATCCATTTTCAAAAAAAATCTGAAATTAGATACTCATTTAAATTGGTGAAAGAGAAGGTTCAATTAATTTAAAGTACCCATCTAAATTGATGAAAGAGAATGATCAATTAATTTAAAGTAGAGTGCGTAGAAATTTATTGCATAATGATTGAGTGAAACTTAAGAGTCGTTTGGCAGCATGACTCTTTGACTATAAAAAAGAAAAGAAAAAAATTATAAAAAAAATCAAAAGAAATTACTAAACAAACAAATCATATGAGCTAATCATTTACATTTTTTCATACAACTTAAAAAAATTATTTTGATACACAAGCAACTTTTTAATCTATTAAAAAAACTAAAATATAAAAAAATTACTAATGAAAGTCAATTTCCAAACACTGCCTATTTGTGCTAAAATGACAAGATAAGTCTAATGAAACAGCTTAGGGCTTTGCTGCACCAAAGGGTGTGCGCGATGCGGTTCAAACGATTTAAGAGTAAAATTACAAATTGAATAGTGAATTGACGGATTAACGGATTGGTGAATCAGAGTTTGGGCGATTTTGGATGGATTGACAAATTGAAGAATATTCTAACCAATTATCAAACATTTACGTAATATGTTTCATATATATAACTACTAATTTGTAATAAATTTCACATTTTAAATTTCTCTAACACTCATTTTTCATTTGATATTTCCTTAGAGTTTAAAAAAAATATATATGTATTAACTATAATAGAACGGAACAATTTGAAAGGCGAATAATAAATTTTAAAGTCCAATCCACGGTTAACAAATAGAGCAGTACAAATTGATGCGAATCTGCCCGATTTTAACGCATCGGCCGATGTTTTACACAATCCTAACTACAACTAGTGGCTTTAACAAGCATCAACCAATCCAATTTTATTTATTTTTTAAATAGAATCTATTTTAATGAACTAGCCACCTTATACGAATACAAAATGTCTTTCCAAGCAGCATAGAAAAACAAAAACAACAACAATTATTATTATTATTATTTTATCGGCAAAGGTTAGTAGTTAGATTAGCACTTATGAGAGAGAATCTCTCTACCCTTAGCAAAACACCTAAGTACTTACACTTCCTTAATTCAACATTTCCTCAAGAGGAATTGAACCCATGACCTCCTTGAAATTAAGCATAAGGAAGGCATGGTGGCCAGTTGGTTAACAAGAGCAGGCCTAGTTGGTTAACAAGAGCAATTGTTTGCTACAGATGCTTGGATGAGTTGCACACTACACACAAGACTAACAACTAAAGAAACAAATACATCACCAACATGAAAATCAAGCTTATACAGAGCACATTTCCAACATATATTTACAGATAAACACCACAATAATTTACATACCACCATGTTCAAAACAGAGGAACATATAACACTGGAAGAGAGAACTGAGCTATCTCATACATAAAATTGTCCGGATACTACGATAAGGCAAAGCCCAGAATCACTTCAGAGGAAATAACAAGACTGAATCAAACAGATAAGGAAAATGACCGAGCTACGAGCAGGATTGTATACAAAACTTCTGAACAAGTGGAAGAACTGCTCCAACAAATGTCTGCAAATGTAACTGAAAGTCTTGCGCAACAGCTTACCAACAGTCCTTTGAATTTGTTTCAAAATTCCTCTAACCAAACCACTCAGATTTGATTGACGAGTCTGGCCCGATCCTGCATGGCCATTCTCTCTGAAACATCAGCCAAAGATTTGAGATTGCAGTTGAGCAGGGCCTTGACAAAGTAGCATGTCTCGTCTGTAGTGTTCCCTTCAGGCACATCCACCACAAATGACTCAATCACTAGCGTCCCTGGTCTCCCATCAATCATCTCTGGATGGACAGTGATGATTGAAGAGTAGTTCTGCAAAATTATATAACAAAACAAACAAACAAACCAAGGTTTCAATGTTTTGGGCAGAATGCGTGATTGGTGGAATTTGGTACAAAAGAAAGAAATAGATAGCGATTATGATAATGATGCAGACAATGATAGTGGAGAAAAAGTCAATCAGAACTAGTTTTATTTGGTCTTCCAACCAAATAGTCTAAGCCAAATAGATGATTACTGTAGATCTACCAATGGCATGCCCAAGAAAATGTTCTCATCCAAATTTGCCAAGGAAACATGTAATACCATTTTTGACTAATATTTATCTGAGAGAACTTATTGGAAAAGTTGCAACAACTTTAGGGTAAGCAAGAAACAACTTCAGATTTGAATTTCACTTTTGTTTCACATCAATTTACCGTAAAATAAAAAATGTCAAACAGTTGAAAGAGTGGCGTCATACTTCAGTGCAAGCAAACTTGCTCATGTGGTGGTGCTAAGTCAAAGATTTCTGTCCAAAGTAGTCTTCAAAACAAAAACAGAAGAACAATACATTCAAGTTGACAGAAGCAGTTGCTTCCCACTATTTTCATATGATTTTCTCTTTTTTGGGCAAAACTAATTTTTACATTCAAAACTATCTTGTTAGTACTTATTTTTGTCAAACAAGTTTATAGTTTATTATTTAAAAAAAAAAAAAAATCAGAAAACAAGTTCTGAAAACTCAACCAAACAAACATAATCCTTTAAGCCAAATATGTCAGAAGTCAGAATTGTTAGAAAATATCCCAAGAAAATTGATTAGTGTCCCTGATCATGTAAATGATGTGATGGAACAACTCCTTATCATTTTCGATCTTGAGATATCAACTACAAATAATTTATTCACCAAAAAAAAATACTACAAATAATTTCAAAGTTGCAAAGAAAAGAAGAAGTGCAGAAAATTTCTGCAGGGTTCAAAACGCTATGACAAAGAAAAAACCAAACCCCTTTATCAGACAAGTAAAAACAGCATAATTTGAATTGCACTGGGAACAATTCCAACAAAAACTATCTTGCAACTAGTAAAATACACAACTTTAAGCTTACAATAGGTAGGGGTGTAACTCGGGCGGGCTCAACCCGAGTAACCCGAGCCCAGCCCGAGTTTTTTTAGGGCTTGGGCAATTATATCTTGTAATCTGGACGGGCCTGGGCAGATTTTTGATGCCCGAATTGTAATTCGGGCCGGGCTTGGGCAGAACCAATGGCCAACCCGAGCAACCCGAACCCGAATTAAATTTAATATATTATATAAATTATATAATATATAATATATATATAATTTATTAAATTATATAATATATATAAATTAAGTAAAAGAGTTAGTCTTAATTTTTAATTTTTATTTTTTGGTGACCAGAAAATAACTTTGAATAATTCTCAATTCTTTGTTAATTATCAATTCTACCTACAGGTTTCAAAACAAATCTACCTACAAGTTTCTGGGCAATTCGGGCAATTCGTGCTAACCCGAGTTCAAAATACAAAGCTTGGGCCGGGCTTGGGCAGCAAAGCTCGGGTTCATGTTCGGGCTTGGGCGGGCTTGGGCACTGCTCTGGGCAATTCGGGTCGGGCTTGGGCAGACCCCCAACCCGACTGAACCCGCCCGAGTTGCACCCCTAACAATAGGTCTGAAAGGTGATTAATCCATGAAGAATTCCTAACACATAATAGCTAGTCCAAGCACAAATATCAATTCGTGGAAAATAACCCACTAATTAAGGGTTATTTGGGAAGTGTCAAATAAGTATATTTTTTGATTTTTTACGAAAAAAACATGTAAAAAAGTAGAAAAGTAATGTGACTCAAAAAGATTTTTAAAAAAAAAAAATTGTTACAGTAACACTTCCCAAACAAGCTCTTAGGGTGTGTTTGGTAACGTTTACGTTTTCAGTTTATATTTACAAAAATTTTATAAACTGGTTTTTGTTTATTTTTAGAAAAACATAAACTACAAACGCATTTGGTAATTAACAAAATATTTAAAAAAAATTTAAAATATAAAAAAGAGTGAGAAATAGCAAGTGGTGGTAAGTGGCGGCGGAAGACAGTAGTGGAAAGTGGTGGCGGGTGGTGGGTGGTGGTGGCAGGTGGATGGCGGATGGCGGATGGCGGGGGGTGGCGGTTGGTGGTAGTGGGTGGGTGGGTGGGTGATGGTGACGGGTAGTGGGTGGTAGCGAGTGGATGGTGGTGGTGGTGGTGGTGGTGGCGACGGGTGGTAGTGGTAGGTGGGTGGCGGATGGTAGGTGGTGCTAGGTAGTGGCGGGTGGGTGGTGGGTAGATGGGTGAAGGTGGCGGGTGGTGGGTGGTAGCAAGTGGGTGGTGGTGGTGGTGGTGGTGGTGGTGGTGTTGGCGGCAGCGACAGGTGGTAGTGGTAGGTAGGTGGCGGATGGTAGGTGGTGCTAGGTGGTGGCGGGTGGGTGGTGGGTAGGCGGGTGGTGGTGGCGGGTGGTGGTGGCAGGTAAGTGGCGGATGGTGGGTAGTGGTGGGTGGTGGCGGGTAGGTGGTGGTGGTGGTGGTGGTGGGTGGGTGGGTGGGTGGATGGGTGACGGTGGCGGGTGGTAGGTTCTAGCGAGTGGGTGGTGGTGGTGGTAGGTGGGTGGGTGACGGTGGCGGGTGGTAGCGAGTGGGTGGTTGGTCGTGGTAGTCGTGGCGGTGGCGAGGGGTGGGTGGTGGTGGCGAGTGGATGGCAGGTAGGTGGTGGCTAGCTGGTGGGTGGTGGTGGCAGGTGGTGGGTGGTAGTGGCAGGTGGGTGGTGAGTGGTGGTGGCAAGTGGTGGTGGGAGGTAGGTGGTGGGTGGTAGTGGCGGAAGACGGTGGTGGAAAATGGTAGCGGGTGGTGGCTAGTGTTAAGTGGTAAAAAAAAAAAAAAAACTGAAAACTCAAAATGGAAACACATTTTTTATGTTTTTATTTTTTGGCTAAATTTATAAACTGAGACCACTGATTTATAAATCAAAAATTTTACCAAACAAGTTTTTATTTGAATTTTTTAAAATTTTGTAAATATAAATAGAAAACTAAAAACGTAAGTGCTACCAAACGGCATCTTAATATTTTTGTTTATTGTCCCTTGACTAAATTTTCGTTCAACTAAACCCTGTAACTTTTCAAACTCGTTCAGTGTAGCCCTTATGTTACATTCCATCTATTTTTTTACCGTTAAGTACATTATAAGCGGCCCAACTAAAGGGTAAATTGGAAAAATTAACCCGAAAATCATTTCCCCAATATGAACACAAAAACAAAAGCAAAAAACCATAGAACCAGAAAATCTTCCTTCACCAACACAATTATCTAAGGTCAGATAATAGTTTTTTCCTTTTGTCAATACTATAAAATTCTTAGTTGTCAAAAGTAGACGAAATGTAACATAGAGACTAAATTGAACCAATTGGAGCGCTTATTTGAACAAAATTGAGTTTAGGGGCTTAATAAAAACAACAACAACAACAACAACAACAACAACAAAAGAAGAGAAAGATGATTATAGTGTAGCATAAACTACCATTATTTTAATCTTGAGAGGAGAAAGAAAGCGGCAAAAAAATTAAGCAAGAAAGAAGAAAGAGAAAATATATATACCTTCAGCCTGTGATCACCACCAATAATTCTGATGCCAAGGATGTGTTCCTCATCATTAAGCAACTCCAATCTTTCAGTGCTCGTTGTCGCTGGAAGCCCTGACTTCACATTAACCTGTCTGAGACTCCCAATATTAAGGTCACCTTGCATGACACATCTGCTGACAAATGGTTTATATCTCTGCGGCTGATCAAATCGCCTCACCAATGACCATACCTAACAAAAGAACATAGTTCATCAGAGAGAAAAAAGTGCAGCAACTATGAAAACAAAAGTTAGTGAGAAAGCCACCAAAAAGAATCAAAATTAAACCACTTGATAAACATTGTCTGTTTGGTATAACAGGTGAGAAAAGAAATGAAAATAAATTAAATGAAATGATTGCGGTTTCTTGGATGGGTAGGAAAGCAAAGTATGTGAGACAGAAATACGAGTGAGATTTCTTTTGAATTCTGTTTCGTGCCCATTTTCGTCTCAAAAACATGTTTGGTTAGGCAGAAAAACATGTTTCTAGGACAGAAAATAATAATTTGAATTCCATTTTGTTCTGTTTTCATTTCAAAAATCTCAAAATTTTCACTTCGTTACTTTCCCTGCAATTTTCTAGACAACCAAACATAGAAAAACAAATACCCCAACTCAAATTTCAATAAAATGCATACAATACGCATTAGAAAACAAAAAACTTCTTCTAGCGATGAACTCTTACACTCAAATTCAACACAATACATGCCGCTAATTTCACCAAACCTATCTCTCACACTCAAATTCAAACAAACACAATCAGAAACGAAACAAAACGAATCCCAATCGAACTAATCTCTCAGATCTCCATCAAAACACCCACACAAAAAAAAAAACCCAATCAAACTGATTGCCTATAAAAATCACAATCAAATCACAAAAATTCAAACCTAATCAACCAAAACTCAATCTATCAATGCATACATATATGTATATGTACGTATACATATATATATATAGAGAGAGAGAGAGAGAGATACGAGATCAACGGGGGCTTTGATGTGCTTGACGAATTCGGAAGTGCACTGATTCTCTTTGGGTTCGTGCTTGTGGTACCTTCGTATGTACTGAGCCTCCATTATTACTCTGCAACCATGAAAAAAGAAGAAAAAAAACCCAAAACCTCTCGATTCAAATCCAAACAACCACCACAAATAGAGCTCGATTCGCTTCGAAACCACGCTTGCTCGATTCAGATAGTCTCTCTCTCTCTCTCTCTCTCTCTCAGACTTCAGCTCAGTCCAATCTAGGATTGGGAAGACAAAGAAAGAAAGATAAAATTACACAAATACACTAAAGCATTACCACTTATTTTATCGAGGTCCCTATTCATTTTAGGGAAAATTACAGTGCAGGTGTGTCAGACAAAATAATTACATATTAATAAAAAAAATTATAATTTTAATTAGGAAAAAGATTGATAGCTCGAATCTGTGGCTCGAAAAATGGCTCGAATTCGAATTCGAAGACAGAGACAGAGATAAAAGGAGAAAAGAGGAAGAGGGAAGAGGGAGAGAAGAGAGGAAGAAGAGAAAGAGGAGGAGAGAGGGAGAGAGAGGAGGAGAGGAGATCGTCGGAGCACCACCGTCGTCGCCTCACCGCCGCCAATCGTCGTAGCACCAGCGATCGTCGCAGCACTACCGCCGTCGCCTCCGGCCCCGCCTCCGCCTCCTCCTCCCCCTGTGATTATGCCCCCTCCAGTCCTTCTCCTTACTCCTCCTCCTCCTTTCTCTTCTCATTTTCTTCTTCTCCACCCTTCTTCTTCTTCTTCTTCTTCCTTATGCAACAAAAACACAAGAAAAAAGAAAAAAAAAAAACAAACAAACAAACAAAGACACCAAAACGACGTCGTTTTGGTGTCGAGCCAAATTCGGGCCACCGAATTTCGAGTTACGTAACGAATTAATTATTAAAGTTTAAAATATTTATCATAAATTTAAAATATTTATCATCTTTTAATAATTAACTTTTCTAACTATCATTGCACTGTTATTTCTCTTTTATTTTTTTTTATTTTTTTTATTTAAAAGGTACTGCATAGATTATTAAGGGTTGATTTGAGAATTGAGTTGGTTTTTTTGACTATTTTAATTTGAGATTAAAAGTTTTATTTGGGGTGATTTTTTTGATTTTTTAAATTTTTGTGAGAAAAAGAATGTAATGATTATGAATTGGATCTAATTTTTGTCTTATTAGACTAAAAAACTTATTTTATTTTTTTGTAGTTAAAATAATTCCATTCCAAACCCAACCCAACCCAACCCAACCTAACCCAAGTTGCCAAACAAAGGCTAATTATTGTTTGGTAGAAAATTTTTTAGTGTAGGATTAAAAAATTCATTTAGATAGGTTTTTTTAATTTTTGTAATGGAAAAATGAAATAATTATAATTTAGATGTAATATTTTATTTTATTAATTTTTTACTCTATTTTATTTTTTAGTAACTAATTTAACCTCAATCTCCTTAGGTCCCGTTTGGGATAAAGATTGGGCCTAAAATAGCTATATAGGACAAAATAAATTATTCTAGTCAAATAGAACAAAATGTGACATCCAACTCATAATCATTTTATTTTTCTCTTATAAAAGTTAAAAAAGTCAAAAAGTCTATCCCAAACGAGAGTTTTTAACCCTAAACTAAAATAATCAAAAAGTTAAAAAGTTAATTCACATCCCAAACGAACCCTTAATTAAACAAAACCTAAATAAGTTTTCCTTTGACATTAGTAAATAATGAAATCCTAAATTCAAGTTTTCTAGTCCCAAATTAGATAAGAGTACATTTGTTGGCCTCTCAATAATAGTGGTTAAGAAATATCTATAATCATGAATAATGTTACTCAAACTTGTGGTTTTTGTCTTCTGTTAGCGCGAGAGGTCCACAACCATCTTTGCATCTACTTTCACCATTATGTTTCTGACGTTATTGTGGTTCAAAAATAAGTTATTTTAATAATTTTTTAATTTTTTATGTGATAATTTATAATAATTTTTTTATTTTTATTAAAATTTTAAGTTGTCAAACGAGAGAAATTATTTAATTTATATCTATTGCATCTTTCTATTTAACACATCAATTCAATATAATAATAGTATATTTATCATATTTAAATAATATAATTTCATATTTTTTGAGTCGTAAAAATTCATAATCAAACACCACATGAGATGTAACAAAAAAAGAAGAAAATTAGTCATAGCTATTAAAAATAATAATAATAATAATAATTAGAAGTGCATATGGTTAGGACTGCAAACGAACTGAATTTTAGTATGTTTGAACTTGTTTATTAAGATTTTAACGAACTCAACAAAAATTTAACGAACCGAGTTCGAGCCAAGTTGGTTTAGGCTTCTCTACAAGATCGGACTTGTTCACGAGTCTTAACGAACCAAAGAAATTATAAATTTATATTTGCGTATAAGATTAAAATTATAATTAAAGTTTTGATTATAGAATTATATATACAATATATATAAACATACTAAAAAAAATCAATATCTTACCAAATAATAATATCTACCACTACTATTATATAAATATTTTATCTATACTTAGCTATTATTTACATGTAAATAAATTCAGCTATTATTTACATTTATATTATTTAAATATTTAAAAAAACATATTTATCCTATTTTTTATACATATTTTTACATTTACATAATATCTACCAGTACTATTAAATAAATATATTATCTATAGTTAGTTATTATTTACATATAAATAAATTTAGCTATTATTTAATATATAAATAATATATTTATTTTATTATTTAAATAAATGTTAAATGAATCAACTAACGAGCCAAACTAACAAACTGAGTTTTAGGATGTTTAGGCATGTTTATCAAGATTTTAATGAATTCGAACTCGAGTTTGAACGCAATAAAAATTTAACAAACTAAGTTTGAACGAACTTTTACTGAACCGAGCTCAAATCTGTTCATAAATAGTTTTGTTCATTTGTAATCCTACATATGATATACCTCTTTCAAGAGGCGTATACGGTAAAATTTCCCTTAATATAGTATCGACAGTATAGAATCAAAATGTACATTATTTACAAAACATGTTTGAGCCTTTCATTTCGTTACTAATACTCAAATACATAACATATTCAGCTATTTGATTGACTTTTCTCGGGAAAAAAATGTACTTAGAATGTCTTTTATCAAAAATTATCTAGCGTTTTGAGACTATAACGTGACAGTGTGCTTAATTAATTATGTTTTATTATTTTTTTATATTGTTTTATTTTTTAAAACCATATAAATACATAATAAATTATTACTGTTAAATAATTACACTGACACCTTAAAATTTTAAAAAAATCAAATGATTACTCGTCCTTTATACTCTTTCAATGCATGATATAAGGAGGATGTAAATATATTTTTTTTTCTTAGTTTTTAAGACAATATTTAGTGGAATGAAGTACATTTGACTAATATAAAAAAAAATCTAGACACAATTAGTGGAAAGAAGTATAGTTGACTAATATAAAAAAAATCTAGACATATCTAAAAAAAATCTAGAGATAAAATTTATATAAATTTAAAATTCATGGCGAAAATTATATATATATATATAAAAATATAACTTATTTTAGAAAGTTGGTTAAAAGTTAACTTTTTACCTTTCTTTAGTTATTTTTTAAAAAAATATGTAAAAAAATAGAGAGTTGATGTGACTCAATATAAATTAAAAATTAAAAATTAACTTTTAGACCTCGTTTGGGAACATGCTTTTTCAGTAACTTTTTAACTTTTTGGCTAAAATATGATGTAAAAAAAATTAATATGTTTGGGATGACTTTTTGGCGAAAAGATATGCAAAAAGTAGAGAGAAAAGAGAATCTTTCACTTTTTGGTATGAGTTATTGATTTTTTAATTTTTTTAGTAACTTTCTGACTTTTTAACTAAAAAAACACTTGCCAAACGAGTTCTTAGTCAAGTTTCTAAAATACCTCTATAAGTGGTATAGTTGAGAGATTATTAATTCATTTCAAAAACTAAGATCTAATATAAAAAATCTAGAGATACAATTTATATAAATTTAAAATGCATGATGAAAATAAAAATACTCCTTTCATTTCAAAATAATAGTTCCTTTTAAGAATTTAACTTTTTTTTTATAGTATAATTATTGTACTTTAAAAATATTAATTTTTCAAAAATACTATTTGATAGTACAATTTTTAGGAATATTAATTGTCATAATTGTACTTTTTGTGTTGTTAATGAATTTAAAAGAAAAGTAAAATAAAAAATTTAGGAGAAATTATTTATAAGTCCTATTAGGGAGACTTATGCTACATATGGTCCTAAAAACTTATGTTCCTATAAGTCCTGTGGGAAGTTTGTTGACACATTTACCTTCAATATTAGTTGTTAATATCATAAATAATAGTAAAACCATATATAGAAAATTGAATATTATCATAAATCATATCTATATAAACGTAACGTAACGTAACGTGACACCTACATAAACGTAACGTGACACCTATACGTAATGTGATACCTACATAAACGTAATGTGACATATCTACATAAATATAACGTAACGTGACGCCTACATAAACGTAACGTGACACTTATGATTTATGGCAACATTCAATTTCCTATATATAGGAAATTGAATGTTGCCATAGATCATATCTACATAAATGTAACGTAACGTGACACCTACATAAACGTAACGTGACACCTATGATCTATGGCAACATTTAATTTCCTACATAGAAAATTGAATGTTACCATAGATCATATTTATATGAAACGTAACGTGACACCAACATAAGCCAACAATATTTTCACATTCAATTTAAAAAAATAAAAACTCATTAAGTTTGCGAAACGTAACGTGACACGTTACGTTACGTTTATGTAGGTGTCATGTTACGTTTATATAGGTGTCACGTCACATTACGTTTATATAGGTGTCACGTTACGTTACGTTTATGTAAGTGTCACGTTACGTTACGTTTATGTAGGATCTTGTGGAACACATTCCTATGTAAATAGGACTTGAAATTCTATAAGAAATTACACAAGACTTAACCTAGCGTAAGTGTCTGAAAAATGACTTATACATAAGTCTCCAAAAAATTTATATTATTTTAGTCCTTAATTTTTGAAAAAAAATTAATATTTTAAGATAATAAAATATAGGAAAAATTATTTATAAGTCTTATTAGGGAGACTTATACTACATATGGTCCTACTAAAAAATTTATGTTCTCATAAGTTCTGTGAGAAGTTTGTTGACACATTTACCTTCAATATTAGTTGTTAATATCACAAATAATAGGAAAACTATATATAGGAAATTGAATACTATCATAGATCATATCTACATAAACATAACGTAACGTGACACCTACATAACGTAATGTGACACCTATGATCTATGGCAATAGGAAATTGAATGTTACTATAGATCATATTTATATGAAACGTAACGTGACACCAACATAAACCAGTAACATTTTCACATTCAATTTAAAAAAATAAAAACTTATTAAATTTGCAAAACGTAACGTAACACATTACGTTACGTTTATGTAGATGTCGCGTTACGTTTATGTAGGTGTCACGTTACGTCTATGTAGGTGTCACGTTACGTATAGGGGTCATGTTACGTTACGTTTATGTAGGTGTCACGTTACGTTACGTTTATGTAAGTGTCACGTCACGTTATGTTTATGTAGGATCTTGTGGAATACATTCTTATCTAAATAGAACTTAAGACTCTATAAAAAAATTATATAAGACTTAACCTAGTATAAATATTTAAAAAATGACTTATAAATAACTCTTCTTAAAATATAAGTGGGGTAACTGAGAGATAATTGATATAATTTTTTTCAAAAAATAAGATTTATCTATCAAATCCGCCGACAAAGCCACGTCCGGTGCCAAAAAAGTCCCCCCACACACAATTGGGTCCAATTGGCTCGAGCGATTAAACTAACTTATCTCCATGATACTAAGTAACAAGTGGGTGAGGTGACGGACGAATCAGAGGCTGTTAATTAAGGGTGGGCACCGCCCAGCCAGCTCCTATTTTTCTGGATTTGGAAAGATTAGCTTAGCCCACATGGCGGGACTAGACCAATATTTTCGGGCGCAATACGTAATAGGTGGTTTTAAATTTTATTTTAACTCAGTTCGGTTCAGTCTATTATTAAATTAATTAATTAATTATAATATATTAAAAATATATATATATATATTTTTGAGATTTAAACTTTATTTTTATTAATTTTATTGAAACTCATATTTATGGTGATATTGGTTAAATTTATTTAAAAAATCTTTTAATTTATACATAAAATTTTATATTGTCAATATATTTATTTAAGAAATATAATGTATAATTAAATTTTATTGTGAAATGTTTTAAAAAAAAATTAACAAATAGCTTGATAGGTGAACTTGAAGTTGATAGTTATTTTTTGTGATGAATTTGGACAAATGTAGAATTTTGATGTTCGAATCACACCGGGCTTGACAAATATAAATTTTTTTATTATATAGTACTGTCTTGACTTGAACCTGGCCCGACCCTACTCTTAGGCATCATTTGAAAAGTATGTTGACTTTTTGACTTTTTATTTTTTATTTTTACTAGGGCTAAAAAGCTTTGTTTGGATTAAATTTTTTAATTTTTTTGACTTTTATGAAATGAAAAATAAAATAATTATGGTTTGAATTTAATATTTTGTCTTATTAACTTTTTAAATTATTTTATTTTATTTTAATTATATTGACTTTTTGACTTTTTAATTATTTTATCTGGGACTAAAAAAATCTCTTTTGAAATAAATTTTTATTTTATTTTTTAATTTTTATAAAAAAAATAATTATAATTTAAATATAACATTTTTTAACCTAAAACTAAAACAATTATTTTTTTTTTTTATAACTATTTTAACCTTACCTTAACCCAATTCATCTTCTCAAACGATGACTTTATGCCAAACGAGGGCTGAATGCGAGGTGGAGAGACTAGAGTGGGGTTGGTGGCATAGTAGTGCACGCACCGTGTGGGGCCCAACTAACGTGACCCGCGCCGGCCATTTGTTTTTTTAAGGTTTTTATTATTTTATTTTAATAATTAATTTTAAATGTAACTAATTAGTCAACCATCATGAAATGAGAGAGTGATGCTAAACATGATAATCCGTTTGGGAAGTGGATTAGTTTTTTGACTTTTTAATTTTTTTTAACTATTTTAATCTGAACTAAAAAGTTCGATTTGTGAAAAGTTTTTTTGGCTTCTTAACTTTTTTTGACTTTTTTGTGAGAAAAGAATGTAATGATTATGGATTAGATGTGATGTTTTGTTTGTTGTGACTAAAATAACATATTTTGTCTTTTGCGACTAAAATAGTCAAAAAAAACACTTGCCAAACAGAGAAAAGTGTAAGTGTATATTACCATAGTAGGTTCTAGAATAATGTTTATCTTTATCTTTTCTATAAATAAATAAATAAATAAATTTTGAATTGATAAATTGATAATTAATTGTTTTGTTTAGTTGAATTTTTATAATTTTTTACATTTTTTTTTAATTTGGAATTAGTTTAATAAAAATAAACACTGGAAAAGATATTTTTGAATCTTTTTAATTTTTTTTTTCCTAAAAAAGAGAAGGAAAAATTATAAAAACAAATTCAAAGTTTGATCTTGGAACAAAATAAATTTTATAATTTTAATTTTATCAATTTAAATTATAATATTTTGATTTTTTTGATATAAACTATTCATTTATTTTTGTTAAATAAAATTGATGAAAAAAATATTTTAATTATTACAATCAACAAAGAGAGAATCATATAAAAATGATCAGTAAAAAAAAAGTACCCAATAATTTTTTTAAAAAAATTCAAAAAGAAATTTAAAAAAGTTAACCAAACATTTCAAAAGTGATGCTAAACATGATAATTTTTAAGTGTAAATTACCATAGTAGGTTATAGAATAATGTTTATGTTTATCTTTTCTATTAAATTTTTTTTAAAAAAATAAATACTAAAAAATATTTTTTTTTATTTTTTTAAAAACTCTTTTTGGCCAAACTAATTTTTGTAATTAAAAATAAATATATTTGGAAAACTTAACCAAACATTTCAAAAGTGACATTTTGTCTTTATTAACTATTTTAGTTAAAAACACTCCTCCCAAACATAAGGCAAATACTAGTATCAAAAGATGAAGTAAAAGTTGTCTCAAAAAGAAATTAAAAAAATTAAAAATCATATTAATTTCAATTAAAAAAATTAGGGTAAATTACAAGTACGCCCCATGTGGTTTTGAAAATTACATTCTACCTCTTGAGGTTTCTAATTTCATAACAAATTGCCTATTTTAATAATAAATCATCAAGTCACTTAATAGTTTTTAATAATGTTAAAAATATGTTTTAATTAATAATTTAGGTAATTTTATTACTGTATAGGAGAGTAATTATGAATTTTATTTTTTTAGTTAATTCTGTTAAATAAAAAATTCTAATAAAGGGATATTTGTAATTTTTCGAACCACAGAAGCAATCTGTATTTTAAGTAGACCTCAAAAAGTATATTTATAATTTACCTAAAAAATTAAATTTAATAAAATGTGTCATGTGTTTTTTTTTTTTTTTTTTTCTTATGTCCTATAGATACTGTACGGGAGCCAAATATCCGATGCTATCCGTAGTCCTCGTGTCCAAGCTACGCTTCCCTTCGACTGACTTGAGAACACAAAGATGGTAAGTTACCCAGTGGGTGATTGTTGGAAAGCCCCTCCGACGATCAAGTTAGCACAAGAAGAGAGCAGAAGAGGAGAGAGAGAGAGGGGACGAGAGAGGGGACAAAACGGGAGGTAAGCTCTGATCATAAGGTTTTTCAGACCTGAGTATGGAGGTGCAACATTGTTTATATAGTTTCTGCATGCGCTTCTGCGCCCATTCCCCTCTGGACGCGTGGACTTGCTCTCCTCCCACATTCCCCCATGTGTCAACGCTAATACAACTGAACACCACCTAACGAAACCGCCAAACGGTTTTGACGGGTATGAACAACGGGATCTCCTTCCTGCAATCTCGTTACGCCACATAATACCCCATCACCAAGTTATTCTTGGTGCCGTGCCATCACCTTACAACCAAGTTACCTGTCCGGTCTGATCGGTAATTCTTGATCACGTGCTCAATCGGGCTCCACAGTCACGACCGAGCTTCTGCCCAGTCGAATCTGATCTTTTGAGGACTAATCCCGTCCAACTTAACCGAGTGCACATCTCCACTGGGCTCAGTCCAAAACGATCCTAACTTGACTGGACTGAGCACTTGGTCCAGCGCACATCCAATGTTCGACCGAGCAAGGATCCTGACTCCAGCCCAACTTAGCTTGGCCCACTGTTAGGTTGTAAATCTCCCTCTCAATTGCTCTTTAATTCCGTTCGTGCTAGCGTGGCCGAGATTATGTTTAGAGGCCGAGCTTATTCCCTTGATCGGTCGTCGCAACCTGGCTTCACGCCTTGCTATCTGTGCTCCCAGACCGATTCACTACCTTCAACCGGGCTAGTTAGCATTCTCGGCACATAGCTTTCTCGGTTGACGTTTTGGGTTTCCAGTCTGTCTTCTTAAGATTGGCACCGATCCCATTATAGACACGTGGTATTCATTGGTTGGCCTCATGTCACTTATCCTGCTGTCGAGCGTTGTTTCTTCAGCTTCAAATTTTCGCGCCTCTTCATCTCATATACATATATCATACGCCCCTTCACGTTTCTTCCTCCACTGTTCATCTTTTTCTTAGACGACCCAACAATCCACAGTATCTAGCATCCGATTTTCATTTATCACACTCAGATCAGAGCATTCTCTCGAGTGGATTCGGTTCTGTCGCCGTCGCTGAGGCTCTATCTCACCGATTGGAGCTACGATTCGCGTCCCAACCTGTAAGTCTTCAACTCTTCCACTGTTCCTCGTCTATTCCTATTGCTTTTCTCGTGTTCTTAAATTCTAACTCCCATAGACAAGTCTAGGGCATCACAACAGTAACTACACAGTGCTGAAAATCAAGTTAGGCTAGGATTTTTGCCCTATTTTGATGACATAAAACGTCTTTGCCCCTTGTCCTCGACACAGTTCACCATCTTCTGTGATGAACATGTAAGAATCTGGGACCGACCGGGCTACAAACCTCCGTTTGATCCAAAGTCATAAGTTAACTGAGCAGGTTCATTGTTTGTAATACTTAGGTGAAAAATCGAGCTAATGAACATGCTGAGCCGCTCGACTGGGCTAATATCTGGTTGGCTTAAGCGTCCGAGTTGTCAAGCCTACCCATCGAGACCGAGGCGCTATTGTGTGCAAAGTGACTGAGCTAAAATCGAGCTAGTTTGTGCGCTCGCTATCACTTACAGTTGGTTTTTAACTACAGAGTCCTAGAGGACTAGGCACACCAACACAAGGGGTCTCAAAGACCGAGCAGCCACCGTGCAAAACTTTGCCAACTTAACATTGCCGTACTGAATAAGCCGGCCTCCCATGGGGTGCTACCGCTTCCTTGTTAACACACCAAACGAGCTGGTTGCGTTTTGAGAAGAGTACGGCATTCCGACCGATGTGCATTTGGAACTCGGCGAGGAGGACATAAACCCATGGATAGGTTGGAGTCCTGCCCCTTCACCATGCTAAGCATAATAAATGGGAGACTACGCTTCCCGGTGTAGCCCTTGATCTACGAATTCTTGAGACGCACCGGGCTAGCTCGAACACAAGTGTTACCCAAAAGACAACCTAAGAGGAGGGATGAATTAGGTTTTTATAATTAAAAATTAATAATACCCTAATAAAAATTATGACTAGCACAATAGATAAATATAGTTAATGAAATAAAAATAATTAAAAACAAGTGTTCTAACAACTATATCAATTAGTGATTTTAGCACAGTGAAAATGTGAAATACAGTTACAGCAATTTAAATAAAATAAAGAGATAAGAGAGAGAAAGACAAACAAATTTATAGTGGTTCGGCTTTAACTCGGCCTACATCCACTTGTCAAGCTTCACTTAAGATTTTTCATTATACTATAGCTTCACGGGGGTGCTAGCAACCTCTTTACAAATGGAGCAATCCTTCACGGATTTTACATAGACTTTCTAAGTCAAGAACACTGAGTGCACTACACTCTTACAAGGTTGAAAAGAAGGTGTTTTTGCTTTCACAGAAAGCTACAATAATTATCTCTCAAAGATAGATATAAAAATGAAACTCTGATTTTTCTATAAACCTCACACATAAAAGATAGGCTTAAAGCTATACGTCTCAGTGTATAATTTATGAAAGAGGATGTAAATAAAAATTAAAGAACACTTCTCAGAGAATTTTTCAAAGAATAGATGTGAGCGATTATAGATTAAAGAATATTTTCTGATTTTTTTTTTTTTTTTTTTTTGTAACTTGTTTACATTAGATGCTTTGGTATATATAATGAAACTTATAACCGTTTATAGCCGTTGCATTCATTTGAATATCTTCAACTCCATCATTACTAATTTGAATATCTTCCACTTGAACCTTTTGACCTGCTGCTGTGCTGGGCTGTTTGAACTTTTGTTTTGGGCTGTTTGAACCTCTGATTTAATCAAATATTAAATACATTCTAACAACATTTAGGATAAAAGTTTTAGGTAAGAAATAATGGGACAAAATAAATTTTGATTATATTTTTCTCTTTCAAGTAAATTAAAACATAAAATCATCAAAATAAATGTTGATTCTATTTTTCTCTTTCAAATAAATCATCAAAATAAATTTTGATTCTATTTTTCTCTTTCAAATAAATTAAAAACATAATTAAATAAATCATTAAAATAAATAAGTCTAACAATCTCCCCCTTTTTGATGATGGCACACAATGATGTTTTGATTTGATTTGAGAGTAAAAAAAGCTCCCTCTCAAGTCATGCTCCCTGAATTCATTTCTAAAATACATAGGTTAGCACATGTGTAATAAATAAGTTTTAATTAGAGACATGATATGAGACTAATATCAAACTATAAATACAGAATTATCAGATTAGTTTTCAAATAATACCATAATTTGAAAATAATACCATAATATATAACATCATAACAAAATAATACCATAATACATAACATCATATAATTTCTCCCCCTGTGACATTATCAAAAGGAAATTATGGGTCAAAATCTGGAGGGGGAGGAGGAAAATGATAGTGATAAATGGCATCTATACAATTTAAAACATATATATACATATATATACGATTTGCGCGCCTCTCTCTTTTCCGTCAAAATTCGCGTCAGACACGCGTCCTCGTTTTTGCATCAGCCGACCGACAAAAGCGAGACGTGTCAATCAACAGCCTCGGCTCTCTCTCATTCTTGTCTTTTTCTCCTCCGTCTTCTTCTTAATCACTCACTTCTCCTTTTGCTTTCTCATTCGCTTCCATCCCTTTCTTCTTCTACGTGAGAGAGATAGAACAGAGAGACTAAGCAGAACAGAAAGGCTGCCAAAAATGACCCTCCATTCGATTACATCTCTCTCTTCTACTTCATAGCCTCGTCTCGTCCCCTTACTCTCTTTCCGGACCTGAATGATCCCGTAAGCGCTGTTGGGCCGAGTGCCTCGGCTTCTACTCTTCCCAACCTTCATATGATGTCGATTGAGCAAATAATGGCAGCTCAATCAGACATTGAAGCCAATCATTTCACAATGACATCCTATATGGAGACGGTGACTGCAGTCACAAAATTGGCGCATCGATTGTAGAATAGAACGAGTGAGCTCCACCAGGTCAACCCCCAAATCTCTCTGCTCCAGCGCATGTACAATGATGCACGAGCAGAGATTCGCACACTGAAGGTCAAAAATAAAGAGCTTAAACGAAAGACCACCTCCGTGGTCCGATTTGGAGCAACGTCATTCTTGGCTTTTGATAGTCGGCGGGGAGTGCTCGCTCTCGACGAAAGCACGGAGGCAGGGATGTCAAGCGTCGCCCAAGGTAATAAAAAGAAGAAGAGAGTGGTGGAAAAAGCGAGTAAGTGAGATTGGCCAATGGCCGAAAAAATGAAGGGATTTTTTTTTTTTTGGTTTTTTTTATGAAAATATGTATATTTTGATTTGTGTTTGTTTTTATGTTTAATGTAATCACTTGAAGATGAAAGTAAAGTGCAGAAAAAAAATAAATCAAAATTAAGCCTCAAGACAAAACAACAAAAAAATTAAAAAAAAAATAATGAAAAGAAAAGAAAAAATAATAATAAAGGAAATGAAACCTATTAGTAAAACAACAAAAAATAAAAAAAATAAAAGACATTAAGCTTAATAGCAATAAAAAAATAAATTAAAATAAAATAATACCAGCATAAATTATACTTAATGGGACATCGGTGTTGCTGGAAGGGTAATGCAAAAAAAAATACCGTGAGGGTTTTAAAGAAAATCAATGTATGCAAAGTTAATTTTACCTCAAGATACAGAACCCAAAAAAAAAAATTACACAGTTAAGAATAGCAAACTGTTAAGGATAATAAATGTATGAAGGCCTTGAAAGCATTCAACTGATATAAATGTTTCCATATCAATGTAGCAATACACATATATCATTTTAACAAAAATTCAAGTTTCACAGTTATAACAAAACTTTTTAAGTAGAAATCGACATTCCAAGCTCGCCGCAAATAAAATTGAAACAATCCTCGCTTAGGAGTTTTGTGAAAATATCCGCCAATTACTTGTCGGTGTTTACAAATTCAAGTACAATATCTCCTTTTTGAACATGATCTCTTAAAAAATGATGTCGAATTTCAATATGTTTTGTTCGTGAGTGTTGAACTGGATTTTTGCTTAAATTGATGGCACTAGTATTATTACATTTAACAGGGATATGATCATAATGCAAATCAAAGTCCTTCAATTGTTGTTTCATCTAAAGTGTTTGGGCACAGCAACTTTCGGAAGCTATATATTCTACTTCGGCCGTTGATAAAGCAACAGAATTTTGTTTTTTGCTAAACCAAGATACTAATGAGTTACCAAGAAAGTGATAAGTACCACTTGTGCTTTTTCTATCAAGTTTGCATCCGGCAAAGTCAGCATCTGAGTAACTAATTAAATCAAATGCAACACCTCTAGGATAAAACAGTCCCAAATTTTGAGTGCTAACAAGATATCTAAAAATTCTTTTAACAGCACTAAGATGTGATTCCTTAAGATTTGATTGATATCTAGCATACATACAAACACTAAACATAATATCGGGTCTACTTGCGGTTAAATAAAGAAGTGAGCCGATCATACCTCGATATTTTGTTTGATCAATGGACTTACCTTTTTCATCATTGTCTAACTTAATGGATGTGCTCATAGGAGTTCCAGCTATTTTTGAGTCAAACATACCAAATTTTTTGAGTAGTTCTTTTGTGTACTTAGCTTGGTTGATAAAAATTCCTTCCTTACATTGTTTTATTTGAAGCCTAAGGAAATAATTTAGCTCCCCCATCATGCTCATCTCAAACTCACCTTGTATACACATAGCAAATTTCTTACACAAGATTTCATTAGTAGCACCAAATATAATGTCATCCACATATATTTACACAATAAGTAAATCATCATTTTTAGTTTTAACAATATGTGTTGTGTCAATTGTTCCTCTAGAAAAATTATTTTCAATCAAAAATTTACTTAATCGTTCATACCATGCACGAGGTGCTTGTTTCAAACCATATAAAGCTTTTGATAGTTTAAAAACATGATTAGGAAAAACATGATCTTCAAAACCTGGGGGTTGTTGAACATAAACTTCCTCATTTATAAAACCATTAAGAAATGCACTTTTTACATCCATTTGATAAAGTTTGAAATCTTTAAAACATGCAAATGCAAGTAACATATGAATGGCTTCTAATCTACCAACCGGAGGTTTCATCGAAATCAATACCTTCTTCTTGATTGTATCCTTGTGCAACAAGTCTAGCCTTGTTTCTTATAATTGTGCCGGATTCATCAAGCTTGTTTTGAAAGATCCATTTGATACCGATAATGGTATGATCTTTAGGTTTTGGCACAAGTTCCTACACTTTGTTTCTCTCAAATTAGTTAAGCACTTCATGCATAGCTATCATCCAATGTTCATCGAATTCGGCTTCTTGAAAGTTGTTAGGCTCAATCTGTGAGAGAAAGGCCAAGTTACTACAAATGTTTCTAAGTGAAGAGCGAGTTTTAATACCTTTTGTTGGGTCACCTAGGATTAAATCCTTAGGGTGATTATGAACAAACTTGCATTCTCCTGGAAAATCATCATTACTTCCTCCTTCTTCTTGAGGTGGAAGAATAGGTTGTTCAATCTCTTTGTTCAACTTACATGGTTGGTTCTCTTCTTTGTAGATACTTGAATCTTCCATATTTAGTTCCAAATCTATATTATCACTAACAATTTGCTTTTGAACAGAGATGTTTCATCAAATGCCACATATATAGATTCTTCCATAATAAGAGTTCTTTTATTAAAAATATGATAAGCTTTGCTAGTTAAGGAATAACCAAGAAAAATTGCTTCATCAAATTTTGAATCAAATTTACTTAAGCTATCCTTACCATTATTATGCACAAAACATTTACAACTAAAAACATGCAAGTGACTAATGTTGGGCTTTCTATCATGCCAAAATTCATAATGAGTCTTTTTGAGAATAGGTCTAATTAATGCACAATTTAAAATATAGGATGTGGTGTGAACGGCTTCGGCCCAAAAATATTTAGGAAGATTCTTTTCGCAAAGCATTGTTCTACTCATCTCTTCTAAAGTTCTATTCTTCCTTTCTACTATACCATTTTGTTGAGGAGTTCTAGGTGCTGAAAAATTATGTCCAATACCATGCTCATCATAAAACAATTCAAATTTCTCATTTTCAAGTTCTCTACCATGGTCGGTTTGAATATTAGTAATAAGAAAGCCTTTTTCATTTTGAATTCTACGACAGAATTTTGTGAAAGAAGAAAAGGTTTCATCTTTGTGTGCTAAAAACATAACCCATGTAAATCTGAATAATCATCAACAATAACAAGACAATAATGTTAACCACCTAGACTAGATGTCCTTGAGAGACCAAATAAATCCATATGCAATAGTTGTAAAGGTTTAGTTGTGGAAATATGAGATTTTGATTTAAATGATATTTTAGTTTGTTTTCCTTGTTGACAAGCACTACAAAGATGATCTTTTTCAAATTTAATTTTTGGAAGTCCAATGACCAAATCCTTTCTCTAAAGTTTAGCAATTAAATCCATATGAGCATGACCAAGTCTTCTATGCCATAACCAACTATTTTCACTATTAACATATAAACATTAAACATCACTAGCGTAGAGATCATTAAGATGAAAAACATAAACATTATCATGGTGATTACCAACGAATAAAGTTTTATGATCATTTGTGCTTTCAATTGTGCAATGTGATTTATCAAAAATAACTCGATTACTTTTATCACATAATTGACTAATGCTTAAGTCCATTAACAAGTAAAATATTTTCAATAGACGGGTTAGGAGAAATACCGATGCTACCAATACCGATGATTTTTCCTTTCTTGTTTTCTTCGAAAGTAACAAATCCTCCATCTTTCGATAATAGTTTAGTAAAGAATGATTTATGTCTGGTCATGTGTCTGGAATATCAACTATCAAGGTACTACTTCCTTTTTTTAGCTTTAGGCTTAAAACAAACCTACAAAATGACAATCCAGTGTTGGTTTTTGGTACCCATAGTTTCTTGGGTACTTCTTGGTTAGTTTTGTCAGATCCCTTAATAAACCAAATCTTTTTAATTCCCATGTTCATATTCTTTTTGAATGGACAATAAAATATATAATGGCATTTCTTTTTACAATAATGACAAGTAATATGAGGGTGTGTCATGAAAGGTGCCTTTTCAAAAATTATATTGAGATTCTTTTGTTTCTCAATAGGGTAATATCCAATACCCGCTTTATCAAAAACACATCTTTGATTTCCAAGAAACATGTTGAGATTATCTCTACCTTTTACAAAATTTTCAAGTGTTTTTGTTAAATCATCAACATTGTTTTTTGAAGTAGTATTCTCATTAGAGATAGTATCAAAATCATTTTTCAAAACAATTTTTTCTTTCTTTACTTCTTCTACATTAATAGATAAAGATGCAACAGATTTCTTCAACACGTTATTTTTTGCACTAACTTTTCTAAATTCATCTTGTAGTTCATGGAATGTATTTTCAAGTTCTTCATAAAGAGTAGTTATCTCATCTTGAGTAGAGTCTTCATCTACAAGAGCCATGAGACATAAGCTGGCTACTTCATTTTCAATTTCATTACTTGAGCTTTTATCTTCACTTTCTCCCCAAGCTGCTACCATGGCCTTTTTGTTTCTTTTGTAGTCTTTTCCATGATTTTTCAATTTTGGACAATCCATCTTCATATGTCCAGGATTTTTGCACTCATAGCAAATAATAGGCTTTTTCTTGTTATATTTTTTGTACTCTTTCTTGAAAGGTCTTCTTCCTTCATAATTGTTTTTCTTGAAGTGCTTTTTGAGATTTCTATTAAACATGGCACAGCTTTCATCCTCACTGGAGTTTTCATGTTCTTCTTCATTTGATGAGGCTTTGAATGCAATTTCACTTTTCTTTTTGTTTTCAACATCCTCATGCCCTTTCATGGTGGTCTCATGAGTCATAAGGGAACCCATAAGCTCATCCAATCTAAGTGTGGAGAGATTTTTGGCTTCTATAATGGTCGTGACCTTTACTTCCCAATTCTTTGGTAAACACCTAAGAATTTTTCTCACCAACTCACTATTAGTATAAGTTTTGCCAAGAGATTTTAAAGAGTTTATAATTTCAGTAAATCTAGTAAACATACTTGAAATAGATTCATCAAAGTTTATTTTGAAAAATTCATAACTATGAACAAGCATATCAATACGAGATTCCTTCACTTGGTTTGTACCTTCATACGTTACCTCAAGTTTGTCCCAAATTTCTTTTGCCGAATCACAACTTGAAATTCTATTATACTCCTTAGAGTCTAATCCACAAACAAAGGTGAGTTTGGCTTTAGCATTGGCTTGCAATAATTTATGATCCCTCTTATCACATTCATCTTTAGTTTTAGGTACCCTAATATTGTCTACAAATTTGGTAAGAATTTTTGGACCTTTGGGGACAATAATCCAAATGGCATAATCAGTGGCTTGTAGGTATAGGGTCATCTTATCCTTCCAATGACTATAGTTGTTTCCATCAAATAGTGGTGGCCTATTGGTGGCTTGTCCTTCAGCAGTGCTAGCTAAGGTTGCCATAGATCGAAACTCTTAGATGGCTAAATCTCAAACAGGAGTCTAGGCTCTGATACCAATTGTTACCCAAAAGACAACCTAAGAGGGGGGTGAATTAGGTTTTTACAATTAAAAATTAATAATACCCTAATAAAAATTATGACTAGCACAATAGATAAATATAGTTAATAAAATAAAAATAATTAAAAACAAGTGTTCTAACAACTATGTCAGTTAATGATTTTAGCACAATGAAACTGTAAAATATAGTTACAGCAATTTAAATAAAATAAAGAGATAAGGGAGAGAAAGGCAAATAAATTTATAGTGATTCGGCTTCAACTCGGCCTACGTCCACTCCTCAAGCTTCACTTGAGATTTTTCACTATGCCCTAACTTCACGAGGGTGATAGCAACCTCTTTATAGATGAAGCAATCCTCCATGGATTTTACGCAGACTTTCTAAGTCAAGAACACTGAGTGTACTACACTCTTACAAGGTTGAAAATAAGGTATTTTTTCTTTCACAGAAAGCTACAAGAATTATCTCTCAAAGATAGATATAAAAATGAAGCTCTGGTTTTTCTGTAAACCTCACACAGGAAAGATAGGCTTAAAGTTATACGTCTCAGTGTATAATTTCTGAAAGAGGATGTAAACAAAAATTGAAGAACACTTCTCAAAGAATTTTTCAGAGAATAGATGTGAGTGATTATAGATCAAAGAATATTTTCTGGTTTTTTTTTTTTTTTTTTTTTAACTTGTTTACATTAGAGGCTTTGGTATATATAACGAAACTTATAGGCTTTTATAGCCATTGTATTCATTTGAATTTATAACTGTTTATAGCCGTTGTATTCATCTGAATATCTTCCACTCCATCATTACTAATTTGAATATCTTCCACTCGAACTTTTTGGCTTGCTGCTGTGCTGGGCAGTTTGAACCTTTATTTTGGGTTGTTTGAACCTATGATTTAATCAAATATTACATACATTCTAACAACATTTAGGAAAAAAGTTTTAGGTAAAAAATAATGGGACAAAATAAATTTTGATTCTATTTTTCTCTTTCAAATAAATTAAAACATAAAATCATCAAAATAAATGTTGATTCTATTTTTCTCTTTCAAATAAATCATTAAAATAAATTTTGATTTTATTTTTCTCTTCCAAGTAAATTAAAAACATAATTAAAAAAATTATCAAAATAAATAAGTCTAACAACAAGTATCTACTAACACTTACAGAATTATAAATGGCGTGGTCGAGTTAAACCACCATTTTAGTTTGAATTTGGGCCTGGCAAGATCTTGTGCCAATACACGCTCGGTCACACAACGAACGGGTACAATTATTACCTAAAAATAAGGTTGGGCCGTGAATGTTTAGTGACCAACACATCGGACAAAGATATGCACAATGTTAATCACGTTGTTTAATTTTGATGATGTCTAAAATATTAATTGAAAATTTGTAAATAATATACATATTTTATATTATTTGACACAAAATATTATCTATTTAAAATATATATTGTATGATACATTTGTTAAAAATTATTTAAATAAAAAATATTTTTGAAAACTTTACTATTCACTTTTGAATAATTAAGCTAATTACTATTCATCTTTTAACAAATTTGATATTAATTGGATGTATTATTTTGACAAATTTGGTATTAATGGGTTGTCTTCTTTTGACAAAATTGATATGGAGTGGAAGGTTATATTTAATTTAAAATCTCTACAACATATATAGAAAAATAGTATATATAATCAGATCTATTATAAATATTACTTAAAGGGATTTTACTATATATGCAAATATTTGATTAGAATATTATATAGAATGCATATAATATAAATAGAATACATCACATGAGCAATTAAATTTTTTACACTATATTGATTATATCATATTAAAATAAAACAAGAAGAAAAAGATGGGGTTATATATTATAATAAAGCAAGATGGAACAAATCATTGGCTTGTTTGAAAGTTGTGAACTTTGTATTAAATTGTCTACAAAAACGGTGGCTCCATGTTTAAAAAAACAAAAAAGGAAAAGAAAAAATTAGTTTTACTTTTATCTTTTTAATTATTAACATTTGCTGACTATTTAAAATCAAGGAGCGTGCTTATATAAGCCATAACGTCAGCAGCGTTCTTATGTAAGCCATGACACCAACAGCGTGCTTATGTAAGTCATGACACCAGCAGCGTGTTTATGTAAGCCATGACGTCAGCAAGGAGCATCCAACGGGTATATTTTTGTGTATAAATAAAAGTATTGTGTGTGGAGAAAGATCAAGAACTTGAAAAGAAAATTTTCTGTGAGCTCTAAAATTCTGAGTATATTGTATTCTGCTCTTTCACTTTTAGATCTAAGTCTAGCATTTGATCTTACACTTTCATATCTACTCTTTGTGAGAGAATTATTATAAAAGAGGGTTTAAATACCACTTATTCTTATTCCTCATTTTTGTGAAAGATTTTGTAAAGGTAAGGCATTTATTGTTGAGTGAGGCTCAATAGATAAGAGTAGTCATGTGCCAAATCCACAAGCTTGGTGGTGTATTTATTCAATTGATAGTAAAGAAATTCTCAAGGAGGTTCCTTGGGGAGTGGACGTAGGCCTGGCATGCCGAACTACTATAAATCTCAGTGTTTGATTTTCTCTCCCTATCTCTTTTACTTTTGATAATTATTATTCTGTTTTTTTTATTTATTAAAATTCTGAATATTGTGTTAATTTTAATATTGTGAAATTTTTAATAACCCAATTCACCCCCCTCTTGGGTTGCCTACCTGAGATAACACACGATGATGACTTCTTTTAGGCGTCTGGCAATTATGAGACCGTCGATGTGCCCGGTTGGTACATCAGCAAGGACTTCGATTCTTCTTGTAAGCCGAGCTCTCTGACTTGTTAGCTTTGCCAATATTCTTTATACCGAGCTAATTACTCTTATTTTGCAGTTATCGAAGCGTTACAAACCAATTATCTTTATCCCAACGAAGGGGGGATTAGAGCTGCACTAAGATATCGGTACTGAGATTGTCACGAACTTCTTGGCTACGTACCGACCTACAGATATTCAGCACCCCGGAAGAGCAAGGTCACAAATTTCCTTCAGGTGCCTTCACCTCCACCTGACCCAACTTTGTCTGACATGCCCCTAATCCGGTTGACAAAGGAGCAAGAAATGGCAAAAAAGAGCCGGATTAAGAACCTCATCACTACAATTTCCACCGAGTTACCGAGCAACCCACCAACTGCAACTACTACTGGTCAAATTTCAAGGACTATGATTGCCTTGGCTTTCATGGCTGCTCCGAAAACTGAACAACGCCGTGCAAGTAAGCGGGCCCGAATGGTCGATCCCTTTGTGGAGCTCATGGCCGAGCTAAGCACCGAGCAGCCAGTGCAAGGGGTTGAACCGACACCTCTGTGAAAGTCGGAGTTCAAGCACCGGGGTAAAGAGATCCCAGCTAACGCTTCAATCAAGGAGGATAAGGAGCATCTTTTGGCTTTCGACTTATCAAAAACGTTGCTACCGCCAAGCAATGTGACCGGAAGCGATTATGTTCTTGACACCCGGTTCGTAAAATCTGCGGTCAAGTCTATGACTAGGGTATGATTCAAAATTTCATCAAGTCTCTGCTCAGTTTACTTCTTTGCTTGGGCTAACTTTCCTCTTATTTCTTGCAGGCTATCCAAAAACAGCATCTTGTCATGGGCTGCATTGTTAACTTGCGTCATAAAGTAACCAAGCTGAATAACGCTGACAAGAACGTCTCGGCCAAGCTAAGGCCTCTCTTGAAATCGCCAATGCTGACAATGCCAAGCTTGTTGGTCAGCTTGGTAGGGCCAAGCAAGAGAGAGACGCTTTGAAAGCTGAGCTCGAGAAAATGAAAAAGACGAAGGATAAAGCGGTGGATGAGGCCAATAACCTCGGCTTCAAAGAGGCCAAGGAGAGCTACACAAAGCAATTCGAAGCCACCAAAGACATCTTCTTCAAGCCTGGTTAGAAGACAGCTTGCGAGAAACTCAGTCAAGGATCCGAGACCGAAGTGTTCACCTCTCCACCCCTAGCCTTCCTACCGGGCTACATGGTGTCTTATGCTAACGATGTCTTCAACTCTCTGCAAGAGGAGGTCGTAGAAGAAGGTAGTCAAAACCAGATCGGCCAAGGGGAGCGCGGCGATGCAACCGCCATGGTGGACTTGAAGAAGACTGCCGCCGGAACCGGGGACAAATTTGCTGATCTTTTCCCTCTCCCCTAGTTTAGATTTATGCTATTTCTTATTTTCTTTTGGAAGTCTTTTGTAACCGGGTTGTTTGCCCTAACCTTGTACATTAATTCGCACTCAATGAAAGTTTTTCAACTTTTGTGCCGCTTGTACTCTTGCAATGTATGTTGTGTGTCTTCATTATAACCGTGCTATATACTATAACAAAGCATCTATTCATGTAATCGGGCAAATCATCACGGTCATGATAGAAGTTAAACAAAACAACATTCTCAGCTGGGTAAAATAGTTCACTAAGTGTTAGCCGGGCAAAAGACCTCAGCTAAACACTTAGAGTGGGATTAAACACTCGAAACTGACCAACTCATCAACTAGTCTAGCCGGGTAAAACACCTCGGCTTAACATTTGGAGTCGAACAATTTTCCAACTCATTTTGCTAGGCAAAACTCATCGGCTTAACATTAGGAGTTGAACAAAAGTTGGGTAAAAGTTAGACAATTCGCCAACACTAATGACCGCGCAAAATCATCTCGGTTAAAAGCCTAAAGTTGAACAATTTATCAACTCCAAAGACTGAGCAAAATCATCTCGGTTACAAGCCTAGGGTTGAACAATTTATCAACTCCAATGACCGAGCGAAATCATCTCGGCTAAAAAATTAGAGTTAAACAATTCATCAACTCTCTGATCTGGGCAAAGTCACCCCGGCTAAATGTCTAGAGTTGAACAATTCATCACTTCTGATGGCCGAGCAAAATCATCTCGGCCAAAAGCCTAGAGTTGAACAATTCATCAACTCTTTCGATCGGAAGAAATTACCTCAGTTAAAGTTTTGAGTTAAACAATTCATCAACTCTTTTGACTGGGTAAAATCACCTTGGTGAAAGCTTTAAGTTGAACAATTCATCAATTCTTTCGACCGGGTAAAACTAACTCAGTTTTAAGCTTTAAGTTGAACAATTCATTAACTCTTTCGACCGGGTAAAACTACCTTGATTAAAAGCTTTGAGTTAAACAATTCGTCAACTCTTTTGACCGGGTAAGATCACCTTGGTTGGGAGACAGTTGCCCTTTGTTCATTGTAATCCATTAACCATGAAAATTTTTCTATGTACTGTAATTCATTTCTATTACATACAGCTTTCACAAATTCACATGGTGATTGAAAAGAATTACATTGGCAAATGGAGGGAAATACTTGTCACTTGCAAAAAATTACATCAAAGATTGAAACTAAAAATAATACAACTTCAGATTGGCCGCGTTCCATGGCCGGAGTATAGCTTTGCCGTTTAAGTCCTCTAGATGGTATGCCCCTTTGCCTGCCAGGCCGGTTATCTTATTAGGCCCCTCTCAGTTTGCCCCTAGCTTTTCTTCACCCGGTACTAGAGTGTTGCCCATCACTTTCCTCAAGAACCAATCCTTGACCTTGAACTGTCTGGGGTGAACTATTTTCTTATACTTTTTAGACAGTTCTTGTTGGTATGCCGCGACATGGATCAGCGCCTTTTCTCGACGTTTTGCTACAAGGTCCAATTCTAGAGCGATGGTTTTGGCATTTAAATCTGGCTCAAAATTTTTGTTGCGGATGGTGGGCATGTCGATCTCCAATGGGATGACCGCCTCCATGCCATTTGCCAAAGCGAATAGTGTCTCACCGGTTGAATGTCTTGGCGTAGTTCAGTAAGCCCAGAGGATATTTGGAAGTTCCTCGATCCACTTTCTTTTGGCTTTTTCCAGCCTATTTTTCAACCCATCCAGTATGGTTTTATTTGATGCTTCTACTTGGCCATTCGATTGTGGGTAAGCCGGTGTTAAGTTGTAGAACTCTATCTTCAGCTCCTCGCAGAATCTTCTGAACAGTCTTCCATCAAATTGGTTGCCATTGTCAGAGATCAAAGCTTTGGGCACCCCAAACAGCATTACCACATTCTGTCAGACAAATCTCTTCACATCCTTTTCCTTGATTGTTGCTAGGGGCTCAGCTTCGACCCATTTGGTGAAGTAATCGGTTGCCGCAATGAAAAATTTGCGGCTGCTTAGCGTAGTTAGGAGTGGTCCCACTATGTCCAAGCCCCACATTGTGAACTGTCAAAGGCTTGTGAGGGGGAGAAGTTCTGTGGCCGACTGGTGGATTTGGTAAGCGAACTTCTAGCATTTCTCGCATTTTCTCACATATTTTTATGCATCTGCCTGCATGCACAGGCACCAATATCCTTGCAAAATAGAGCGGTAGGCTAGAGATCTCCCGCTAATGTGTAAAAAATTTGCGGCTGCTTAGCGTAGTTAGGAGTGGTCCCACTATGTCCAAGCCCCACATTGTGAACTGTCAAAGGCTTGTGAGGGGGAGAAGTTCTGTGGCCGACTGGTGGATTTGGTAAGCGAACTTCTAGCATTTCTCGCATTTTCTCACATATTTTTATGCATCTGCCTGCATACACAGGCACCAATATCCTTGCAAAATAGAGCGGTAGGCTAGAGATCTCCCGCTAATGTAGCTCCCACACATTCCTTCATGGATCTCGAAAAGAAAAACATCGACTCTATTTGGGTGAACGCACTTGAGGTATGGACCGGTGAATGACTTCTTATACAAAGCACCGCATAGAGATAGCCAAAACTACTCAGACTTCACCCGGACTTTGTGTGCCTCTTTATTGTCGGTCGACAAGATTCTTTCTTTAAGGAAAAGGATGATAGGGTCCATCCAAGAAGGACCTAGCTCGGTGCCGAGAATTTCCGTCTGCTCTGAGTCTTCAATGCTGGGTCTTGGAATGAATTCAATCAGGAGTGGGCTGGGGGTTGATTTCTCGGCCATGGAAGCCAAACCGGCCAATTCATCTGCCCGCCCGTTATCTTCTTGGCCAATTTGTTGGGCTCTTATGGCTTGGAATTTCTTGATTTGCTCTCTCACTAGAGTTTGGTACTTGGCCATTCTATCATCTTTGGCTTCGTATTCGCCAGATACTTGGTTTACAACGAGTTGGGAGTCACTGTAGACCACTAGCTCGGATGCTTGCATTTGGAGCGTGCTTTTCACTCCGGCTAGCAGCGCTTCGTACTCATCCTCATTGTTTGACGCAGAAAATCCCAGTGTGATGGAATGTTCAATAGTTAGTCTGTCTGGTGAGATCAAGACTACTCCCAGCTCGATTCCATGCCTCTTTGAAACGCCATCGACAAAAAATTTTCACATTTTGCCAATAAAAAGCTTCTAACATTCTGCGGGGTCCTAGGATGTTTGAAGGTTCAGGTGATCAGAGTTGCTCGGCTGCTCAGGTATTACCGCAGCAAGCGCCCCGTTAACGATTGCAATTTGAACGCTTTCATCCTCCCCTGGAGATGTGGTGTTGGATCCCATAGGTGGCCCCGTTATTCCTAAATCCACTAACGCATTGCCAAGAGGTGGTTGTTCTTCAGGCGATGGATCTCTGCTCAGGCGTGTAATTTTCGCATCGCCTTTCGCGCTGGGCTCGGTTGATGTGTTTATTTGGACCGCAGTGGGAGATGGCTGTGCAATTTTTGCTGCGCCTACCCCTCTCAGCTCGGTTGCATCGGTAAAGTCCACTAGACATATTGGGTGAGTCCCAGGTGAAAATTCTGCGACAAAGTCTGCCAATACTTGAGCCTTGATGGCGGTCCTCGATTGAAATTTGATGTCGAATTGCCCCAGCTCGACTGCCCACTTTAGGATTCGGCCGGAGAAGTCTGCTCACTCAAACAAGGCTTTCAAAAGGAACTCGGTCAACACCATAATCGTGTGAGTATAAAAGTAATGTGCCAATTTCCTTGAGGCCATCATTAGTGCCAAGGCGAGTTTCTCCAACGACAAGTATCTCGACTCCGTCGAGAGTAAGGTTTTACTAACATAGAAGATCAACAAGTGTTGTATGCCTTCTGCTCTCACCAGCACCACGCTGACCGCATGCTGGGAAACGGCCAGGTAGAGGTAGAGCTCTTCGCCCTACTTGGGCTTGATAAGAAGTAAAAGGGATGATAGGTACATCTTCAGTTCAGCTAATGCCTTGTCACATTCTGCATCCCACAAAAACTTCGATTTCAAGGCTTGAAAGAAAGGGCGATAACGATTTGACAATCGGCTTATAAATCGATTAAGCGCGGCTGCCATCCCGGTAAGATGTTACACATCCTTTGCCAAGTTGGGCTGCTCCAATTCTTAGATGGCTTCGATTTGAGAGGGATCCGCTTCAATCCCGCGATTAGTGACCAGAAAGCCCAAAAACTTCCCTGATTCCACGCTGAAAGCACACTTTAATGCATTCGGACGTAACTTGTGTTGTTTAAGAATGGCGATCTTTGCTAAGTCGGTCAAGTGATCGGTTTCACATTTACTCTTCACGACCATGTCGTCGATGTAGGCATCCATCGTTTGGCTGAGCAGCGGGGCGAACATCTTCGTAACCATCCTTTGAAAGGTTGCTCCGACGTTCTTCAATCCAAAGGGCATAACTCTATAACAGAACAATCCTCTTGGGGTTGTGAAAGAAGTGATCTCTTGGTCGGGCTCATGCATGGCAATCTGGTGGTAGCCGCGATAGGCGTCCAAAAAACTAAGTCGGTTGTGACCGGCTATTAGGTCCACCAGTTGGTCAATTCTGGGAAGGAGGAAACTGTCTTTAGGGCAAGCACGGTTGACCGTCTTGTAGTCGACACAAACTTGCCATTTCCCATTCTTTTTTGGCACTACAACTGTGTTGGAAACCCACCATGGATAATGTACTTCCCGGATAGCCCTTGCTTCAAGCAGGTTCATCACTTTTTCCGCCACTACTTCGGCGTGATGAAGCGCTGATCTTCATGTTCTTTGAACGATCGGCCGGGCATCAGGGAAAACATTGAGTCGGTGACAAATGAAGCTTGGATCGACGCTAGGCATGTCGTAAGGCGTCCAGGAAAAAACTTCGATGTTCGCTACTAAGAAATTCACCATCTCTAATCGTTCTTGAGCGATGAGGGTGGATCCTAACAAAAAAAACTTCTTAGGATCATTCTCGTTGATCCATACTTCCACCAAATCTTCGACAGCTTTTTCCTTGGCTTTGGTACCCACATCTTCCAGGACACTTTGATCTTTCGGTCCTTCAATCATTTATTTTGGCAGCTCAGCTTCCATTCACGTCCATGAAACATTGCTTGGCCATTACTTGATCGCCCCAAACTTCTTCTATCATGCCGGTAGCAGAGGAAAACCTCATGACTTGGTAGAAAGTCGACGCCACCGCCTGCATGGTGTGAGGCCATCCCCTACCTAGGATCAAGTTATATGTGGAGAGCACTTTCAACACCCAGAACTCCACCTATTTGACAATGGTCCCCACTTTGACCGGTAAGATGATCTTGCTTACTGGCCATTCCGGCTGCGAGTTAAAGCTAACCAACGGCGATGTTGTTGGGGCCAGATCGTTCTTTTCAAGCTTGAGCTGCTTGAAGGCGTTGTAATACATTATCTCAACCAAGCTGCCCTGGTCGATTAGAATGCGCCTAACGTCAAAGTTCCTGACGCGAAGTGTGACCACCAGTGCGTCATTGTGTGGCATTTGAATACGTTTAAGATCTCGGCTTGAAAAGCTGAGCACATCTTGCACCTCGGTTTTGCCCTTTTTGACCGCAGGCTGGACTGACAGGACTTCCCTCATATGCTCTGCTTTTTTGATCATCCTTCGAAGCTCATACACCCGCGTTGGCTCGACGATACCATAGATCACATTGACTACGCCTTGGGGGGCGCTTCTAGGGCAGCCAAACTGTTTGGTTCGACTTGGGCATGAGGCGCGGCCTTGGCACCGCCATCAATATAGCAATCTAGGTGGCCGGCAACCACTAGCTCCTCTAGATGCTACTTCAAAGGGACGCAATCTGCGATGGCCGCGTTCATCATGGTATGTGCAGTGGTATCTCGGATTGAAGCCTCTCTACGCATCACCGAACTTAGCTAGAAACCGGACATATGCCTCATCGCGGA
Organism: Camellia granthamiana; assembly: GCA_036172215.1. Classification (NCBI taxonomy): domain Eukaryota; kingdom Viridiplantae; phylum Streptophyta; class Magnoliopsida; order Ericales; family Theaceae; genus Camellia; species Camellia granthamiana. The sequence goes on along the minus strand of CM069908.1, from coordinate 5,545,139 downwards.
TTTTGCTAAGGATGCGGTAAATTGGGATCTTGAAAACCGTGGTGATGTCTATTCAAGCGTTCAACTTTTTTCTTGCATCTTCCACGGTATCACGGGAGTAGTCAGCTCGGTCGTTGCGACGACCCTTACCCCGGTTGTTGCGGTTTGCACTACGATCTAAATCTCTATCGCGGTTGTTCGGATGGCTTGCCTTCTGTCCGATCGCGTGGACCTTTCCAGCCACTCCTTTGTTCAATGCCACCGGATTCACCTTCATAGTAGCTACAGTAGCATCATCCTCAACTCCGATGTGTTCATTGATGCGCTGCATCAATAATTCCATGGTCGTCGGTTGGTTCATAGTGAGCGAGTCTCGAAGTCTATGTCCGACTGGACACGTGTACTTGCTCTCTTTTCACATTCCCCCACGTGTTAGCGCTAATACAGCTAAACACCACCTAATGAAACCGCCAAATGGTATTGATGCGTACGAACAACGGGATCTCCTTCCTGCAGTCCTGTCGCGCCGCGTAGTACCCCCCACCTAGTTATTCTTGGTGCCGCGCCATCACCTTACGATCGAGTTATCTGTCCGATCTCATTAGTAATTCTTGATCGCGTGCTCAACCGGGCTCCACAGTCACAACCGAGCTTTTGCCCGGTCGAATTCGATCTTTTGAGGACTAATCCCATCCAACTTAACAGAGCGCACATCTCTACCGGGCTTAGTCCAAAGCTATCCCAACTTGACCGGACTGAGCCCTTGGCCCAGCGCGCACCCAACGTTCGACCGAGCAAGGATCTTGACTCCGGCCCAACTTAGCTCGGCCCACTGTTAGGTTGTAAATCTCCCTCTCAGATACTTGTTTGTAAGACTCCTGATGTGTTCAAAAAAGTGTTATAAATCATATATAGATATGGATTTTTAGATGTGAGTCTACATTATATGTATGTAATTAATAATTATGATAATTAAAAAAATAAAACAATTTATGATGATTATCAAATTTTTATAGAGAATTTTACCATACACATCCTTTGCCATATGTACTCCTAATTATGTCAATTTATTTTTTACTTATAACTAATGTTCTTCTTTAATTATAACATTATTTTAATTATGACTCATGAAATTTTTTATTATGTTTCATGTAATGTTCGATTATGATTTTTTATAATTATAACTTAAAAAATATAAAATTATATTATTTTTTTCCTTAATTATATAGTATATTTTGAGGAGTGTGTACTTCCCAATCATCATCATCATTTAAGAAATTAAATTCATTGCTTCACTTAAATTTTATACAAATTTTTGAGGCAAATAATACTAAACAAGGTGAAGTTGTGGAAATGGATGAGACTGTAAGAGATATGCATACACATAAATTTTTATTTTTATTTATTTATTTTGTTTCTGGATACATTTATTTTTTTTTAGAATTTCTATGAGCATCAATATTTTCTCACTACATTATCTTAATTAATAGATACAAAAATATTTATATTTATATTATGTTTGGTTTATATATTTATTGAGAAATTTATGAAATGAAATGACTCAAGTAAAGCAATGAATTTAAATTTCATAAACATGATGATTGCAAAAGATTATGGTATACACCTCTCAAAAGGTGTGTTATATGTATTTTATAATTGAAGAAGAAAATGACACAATTTCATACTTTTTAAGTCATAATTGAAAAAAAAATATCACAACGAAACACCACATGAGATATAATTAAATATCCCATGAGTTATAATAGCATTGTCATTGCTAAATTATGACAATGAATAGTAGCATTTGACTCAAATTATGGCCATGGTGCTCCAATATAGAGCCGTCATTTTTGTCATTTTAGCACAGAAGCTGATGTGTGTGGGACATTCGGCCACACACACCAATTTCTAGCTTTTTTCTACAAAAATGGTGAACGTGAGGAAGGAAATGATGTTTTTGCTAAGAGGTAGAGAGGGAGGAAAGTTTCTATTGTGAGTTGACAATTATGACAGCTGCCTTTGACATTTTGTCATTTGCTACCAAATTATGTTAATAGCAACTCCAATAACTTGCCATTAGGAATGCTCTAGTAATCATAAATTATTTTAATTTTTTTAATTATCATAATTATTAAATCTAATTATAATCACATCTAATATTATATATATATATATATGAGAGAGAGAGAGAGAGAGAGAGAGAGAGAGATTTATAACACTTGTCTGACCACATCAAGAGTCTTACAAACAAGTATTTATAGGGCATAAGAAAAAAAATAAAAATAAAAAATGACACATTTTATTAAATTTAAATTTTTAATTGAAATTAATATAATTTTTATTTTTTATTTCTTTTTAAGACAGCTTTTACTTCATTTTTTTTTTTTTTTTTGAACCAAGCTTTTACTTCATCTTGATACTAGTATTTGCTTTATGTTTGGATTAAAATAATCAATAAAAATAAAATAAATTAAAATAATTAATAAAATAAAATGTCACATACAAATCATAATCATTTCATATTTTCACTCATAACTATCAAATCAAATACCAAAAAAATAAAAAAAATCAACTAATACAACTTTTTAAGTCAAACTAAAATAGCCAAAATGTCAAAAATCAACTAAAATAGTCAACTCCAAGCCAGTCTAATGTGGCTTTGAAACATAGCACAATAAATAGATAATAAATAAAACAAGGGTAAATTACAAACAACAATGTTAGGTATCATGAAAAATCTTTCATAAAAATAATCATGAAAGCTTTGTAACTCTTGGATTACACTTAAAATAAAACACCACACACTAATCAAGGTAATCTAAGGATCATAAATCTTTCAGGATCATTTTCATGAAATTTTTTTTATGATCCCTAACTTTTCTCAATTACAAATGCATTCATTGAGGTTTGTTTAAAATATAAATTCTTCTTTGTGGTTTGAAAAATTATAACTATTCCCTTGTCATAATTTTTTATTTACTAGAATTAACTGAAAAATAAAATTTCTAACTGCTCTCTAATACAATAATAAAATTGTTTGAATTATTAATTATTTTTTTAATATCATTAAAAAATATTAATTAATTTAGTAATTTATTAATAAAAATCGATCATTTGCAAGGGCGGAGCTACTGTAGGGTCAGTACTCCTATATATATATATACTAGCCGCCGAGCACACGCGATGCGTGTGCAAACTCATTTGAAAACACAATTGATAAAAATTTTAATACGTTCTTATTTATTTTTATTTTTTAATTTATATATTCAATTACATAATTTTTTTTCTGAATTTAATATGATATATATACACACATTCTCATATATTTCTGTATTATCTCAAATAAAATAAAAATATACTGACAAAGAAATTTTATTGAAAACATACCCAAAATAAATAAATAAATAAACACACCCATACAAAATTAGTGCCAACCAAACAAACTAAATCTGTTCCAAAAAAAAAAACAAACAAACAAACAAACATACCAAATAAAAACACTAAAAAAAAAAATACACTCACAAAATTAAACAAATAAACAAACCAACTTTTGAAAAGCTGAAGTCTGCATCCAACTGCTTCATAACCACTGCTTCTTCTGTAAGAGCTTTCTTTGTATTCATCCATTTCGCACAAACTAAAGGGTCATCAAGTGTGTTCAAATGCATGAAGAAGAAGGGGAAAAAAAAAAGAAAAAGAAAATCACTGCCCCAATTATCCACAACACCTGGATCGAAGTCTCCGACCGCAAAATCATCCGGCATCATCCGTTGAAAAGTTCCGGCATCATCCGTCGAAAAGGTGCAAAGGGATAAAGCATGAAACATCTTCCAAGAGACTAAATCTTTGTCACCCATTTCATCAAACATCTTCCGTGCAAAACCCAAATCGCCACACGAAGCATACATATGAATCAAAGCATTACAAACATAAATATACGATTCAAATCCAAGTTTCATGGAACAAACATGAACCTTATGTCCACATACAACATCTGAAACTCGAGTGCAAGCCTTGAGAACGAAAATGAAGGTAAGATTGGATCATACATGGTAATTGATTCAATGGGTCGATCACTCTGTGACAATCCACGGATCATATGGTTCCAAATTGACAAAGGGATGAACATTGAAAAGCTTGTGCAAAGGGATGAAGCGAAAAGTGAGGGAACAAACGTGAGGGATGAAGTTAAAAAATATATAATTGGGCGGTTAAAGTGAGGGCAGTTGAGACGTGCAAGTGTAGGAACAGAACGTGTAGGGCAGTTGAGACGTGCAACTGTAGTTTTTTTTTGAAATATATAATTTACAGATGGCAAAGGCTTCAAGACACCATGAGGGGTGTTGGCTTTTAATAATAGAATAGATATAGATAGATTATATCATATATATCCTATATAAAATTACAATAATATTCCTTTTTAAAATTATAATAGTTTCCCTATTATAAATTTTCCTTTTAATTACAAGGAATCTACTAAAATGGATCATTCTACTATATATCTCCAAAAATGTGTATCATATACAAGTTATAATTTTAGGGTGTGTTTGATTGGACGGACTGGATAAGGGAGGATTAGAATCCATCAGACTTGAGTCTTCAGACTGTAAATCCCCCGGACTATTTGGTTGGAATGGATATGTATCTGTTTGTTTTTTCATAGGATTAGATGTCTGGAAAGGATTATTTTTAGTAAATCCAACGTTTGGTTGGACGGACTGAATAGGATAATTGAACAAAAACTATTTTACCCTTTTTCAATTGTTTACTAAGTAATAGCAATATTAAACATATCTTTAATATTTTAATTATTTTTAGCTAGATTAAATAAAAATTTATTTTATTTTATTTTTTACACAATTAAATAAATTTATTTTTTTAAATTAAATAAATAAATAAATAAAATATCAATAAAAATTTATATTATTTTTTAATTAAAATTTTAAATAAATTTGTTTTAAATCATTGCTGTATAACAAATACCACTAAATTATGTAATAAAATACAGATGACATTATTTTTTTTATATATTATTTAATAAATCATTACTGTATAACCTGTATAACCACTAAATTTGATTTAATAAAATACTGTATAACCTGTATAAAAAATTTATATTATTTTTTTAATTAAAATTTTAAATAAAACATCTATTAACATTTAAATAATGAAATTAAATAAAATATAAACAAAATTTTAAAATAAAACATCAATAAAATATCTATAAAAAATTATTTAAAAAAATAAATAAAACATCAATAAAAAGTTAAATAAAATTATTTTATTTTTAAATTGAGACATTTAAATTTTATTAAATTTTACTAAGTATAATACATAATTAAATAGTAGAGGGTCAAAATGGTCATTTTACCACCTAATCTCAACAGTAAATAATCCCCCCAAAATTGTCTCACACCCCCCTCCCCAGGATAGTATAATTCCCCATATGGGGGATAAGGAGTCCGGCGGGCTAAAAAAAAAATAAACATCCAATTGGATTTACTGTGCGGATTACAATCCGCACAGTAAATAATCCCCTCCTTATCCCCCAATCAAACACACCCTTATAGTATTGATTTGGGTTCATTTGGGATGTGGGTTAGCTTTTTGACTTTTTGACTATTTTATTATGAGACTAAAAAGTCTTGTTTGAGATAGGCTTTTTGGTTTTTGTGAGAGAAAAAATGAAACAATTATGGGTTAGATGTGATGTTTTGTCTTGTTGGGTTAAAAAACCTATTTTATCTTTTTGTGGTTAAAATAGTCAAAAAACCAAAAAGCTTGGCATACCAAACGAAGGCATTATAAATTTTCACAACCAAATTATTTTATTCATAATTAAAATGACCACTATATACATTATAACCAAGAAGTACATCTTCAATTATAATAACTAAATAAATAAAATACTATAAGTCATAACTAATATCAAAATGAGTCATAACTAACCATTACTTGATATATAACCAAAGATCTCTTCAGTCATAATCAAAGATCTCTTCAGTTATAACCAAAATAACAACCACAAGAAATTATAATTACGTTATATTCAACACTACAATATGTCATAACTAAAGATTGTGAAGATTATAACGCCAGCATCTGATAGACACTTTTTTATGGTGTATTTTATAGAATTTCTCTACTAAAATATATCATCTATGTCTTAACTTTTTTTTAAAATATTTTATTTTATTTTTAAGTTTTCAATCCACCTAAAATAATTACTTCCCAATATTTGTATAAAATTTAATTTCAAATCTTTTAATTTAAAATTCACATTTATTCAAATGGACTCTTAATATTTAAGTTTAGTAATATCTCATTATTATTTATTATAAAAATAAAATAAAATCAATCTTATCATTAATTTATGTCCTTTCCTTACTAAATTTCTAACTCTACTATTAATCATTTATTATAAAATTAAAATTTTCAAAAATAAAATATAATTTTTAAATTATAAACAACGATTCATATTTTAAATAAATTTTAAGAAATGCGTTTATAATTCACCCATAAAACAGTGTCGCATGTGCCTCGTGGCTAGTGAGGAGAGTAGGTGAACTAGGTTCTGAGGTTTACAATATTGCAAAGCAAACAAGACAATACCAACCCACTTGTTCTTCCTTTTGGATACAAAAAAACAAAATCAAGCAAAACAAAACAAGAAAACAAAAAAATATTCTTGCCAAAAGGAAGAGGCCAAAAAGCTGAAGCTTCCCTTCAAATTCAATGTATGTAGATCACAATACAATAATGTTGTTTAGAGAAATTTATTATGTACATCTTTAAAAACACGTATGGTGAGAAAATTATGATTTTATGATAAAAAGTTAACAATATTTATTTTGTGGTAAAATTATGTATGAAAAATATTTTAAAATAAAAGTTACAAATTATTGTGATTATATTCTCAATGTTGTGATATAAAAATTATAAATAATTTATGATGAGAAATATTACGACTTATTATGATTTTTGTTATAGAACATTGTAGTTTTGTTATGTTTTAGTTGTTGGAAAATGGTTTTGTTGGCTTTTTATAAATTTTATTTTTTGCTAACTTTAAGCATTAATTAAGATAGAACTCAAACGTTATTTTTGACGTTTCTAAATGAGTTCATGTTTAATGTCGCATAGTGAATAATATCGTATATTTGGTTGCTCAAAATCATTTCCGGATAAATGAGAATTCAACGCGCATTTTCAGATTCGTGGATATGGCTTTAGGTGGGTTTCCTACACATTTGTGAAATGTGTTTGTCCCGTATTGGAAAGGTTTAAGAAATTATATGGATATATAAACTCCAGCTTAGAATACTTGGGATGGGTCTCAAGGGGTACCCAAGTTTGTGGAAGGGTGAGGTTATGGGTAAAGTGAGCTAGACCCATTGTACCCAAAACAAAAAACACGCAAGTCACCGTCACTACTAGAAAAAGGGGCATTTGACACGGAACTATTTGCGACGGTTTAAGTGCCATCGCAAAAAACAAGCTTTTGCGACGTCGCGAAATTATTTTTGTTGCGACGGAAAAACTAAGCCCGTGGCAAAAAGTAAGGTTATATGCGACGGTACGTTAAACGACACAAAATTTTTCTGGTTTTTTTTTTTTTTTTTCTTTTGCAATGCTCTTTTGGCAATTCGTCGCAATTTTCTTTTCTTTTTTTTTTCTCATTCACTCGCAACGGGCCTTAATATCGTCGCAAATAGTATTCCTAAATTCGCGCCAAAATCCTCTCCCACTCTCCCTCTTTTCCAAAATCCCCAAATTCTCTGTAATCTGTTGGGGTCAAAAAAAAAACCTTCCTCTATCTCACTGCTCTCTCCCTTCGATACTCTACCCTAATCTCACCTAATCTCATTGCTCTCTCCCTCCCTCTCACCCTCCCTCTCACCCAATCATCACTCTATCTCTCTTGCAGCGACAACAGCTTCGTCTAGGTAACCCTATTCTTTTCTCTCGCTCTTGCTTACGTAGACCCTCCCTCTCACCCAGTCGTCGTTCTATCTCTCTTGCAGCGGCAACAATAGCGTCTATAACAGTGGCAACAACAGCGTCACTCTAGTTCTCCCTCCGGCATCCAGGTATAGCCTTCATTTTCTTTCCTCTGCTCTCCTCTGGCCTTCTATCGTCTATTTCTCCCTGCTCATCAATTCATTGAAACTCTTTTCATTAAGAATAAAACAGTTCACATGTGTGTTTGATTTGTGCGAAAATTGATTTTGTGTTGGTGTGTGTTTCATTTGTGCGAAAATTGATTTTGTGTTGGTATGTGTTTCATTTGTGCGCATATTGATTTTGTGTTGGTGTGTGTTTGATTTCGGCTCTGCATTGTGATAAGCCATAGACTTGGTTTTTGGCTTTGCCATAGGAAGTGTTAATATAGCCATTTAGGATTGTACCCTTGACCAATTGAGGCAACAAGTAATCAATGTTTGTTGATATTTGATTAGTGCTTATGTTGGTGTTTGTATTGCAAAACTGGCCTGAGGGATCAGTGGATTCTGCAGGAGAAGTGCAGAGGAAGAGTAAGACTAAGAGAAGAAAAAGACGGCATAACAAACAACCCATGTTTTTGTTTTTCGTTTTTTGATTCTATGTTGAAGCTCTCTTACATGGGTTCCTTCTTATTAAGCTTGGGATTGGGGGTGGGGAAATGAAGTGGGGGATATGACAAAGCAGAAATTATTGACTTTGTGACACTCTCGCCACTATGAGTGGAGGAAAATTCAAGTGCTTCTGGAAGAATATCAATTTCCTCAGTAGGATTAGTGCAATTATTGTTCAAAATCATATCAACAGCTCACAAATTTAAATTATAGCTTTACTCCACTTTGTTTCTAATCCTTATTCTAGGCTTGAAAAACATCATTAGCTAACTATCAAATGAGGGAGTGCCTTCTCACAGATATTGCAAATTCGTAGTTGCACTCTCCAGATGAACTTGAGTCATAATTTTATTCTAGTTTTATTAAGAGTATAATAGTAAGGAATTAGTTACTCAGAATTAGTAAGCAAGAGTCTTGCCCGTCTAAGTTCATACTGTTAGATTCCTCACTAAAAAGAAACTTCTATGATCATGTCTAAAGAAAATTGTAACACATTGGTAGCCTCCTCTTACCTTTTTCTGTAGCAAAAAATTAATAATCTAACTAGCTTCCCCCATGTGAATTAGATTTGTTAAGAAACAAATTTTAAGAAACATGTATATATTTTGGGTATCTTCATTAGAAAATGAAACTGAAAGCATTAAAATTATCACTCAATTATCAGCTTTATTTGAAAACTGTGTTAATATGTCATGCCCAAAGAGAATTGTACCACATTAGTTGTCTCCTCTTACCCTTTTCTTTAGCAAAAAAACTAATAATCTAACTAGCATCCTATGTGTAGTAAATCTGTTAAGAAACAACGTTTAAGATATATATATATATATATATTGGGTATCTTTATAAGAAAATGAAACTGAAAACATTAAAATTTTACTCAATAATCAGCTTTATTTGAAAACTGTGTTAATATGCATATTTAGGAGACTTTTGAAAGAGAACAAATCAAGATGGAATAGAGTAGGATGGACTGCCTTATTTTGCTGGTCTGCCTTACTCAGGTGTGAAGGTATGCTGCTATTGTGAGAGGATGGACTGTTATGCAATGCTAGTGTCTTTTTTCGCTCTGCTTTGTTTTTCAGTGTTGCTTCAGTTTCTGCTGCTTTGGCTCAGGCTCTATTCCTCTACCTCAGTCTGTCAGTTTGTTTCAGTTTGCTTTGTGTGTGTATGCTGCTATGTGTGTGTTTGTTGCTTCTGTTTTGTTTGTATGCTGCTGTAGTTGAGAGTTTAATTTAGTTGGTGTAGTTACTAGGTTAGATCAAATGCAAAATACACTTTAGTTTGCTCAAATGCATGACAAGGCCTTATTTTGCCTTAGAAAGGGCTGTCTGGAGGTTTCCGCTATTGGGCCCTGGTGTTACCAAATCTGCAGAGGATGCTAAGGGTATTATTCATTAGTTTGGTCATTGCATCCTTTGTAGCAAAATCTGCCCCATCAGCAGTAGTCTCAGTAGTGGAGTTGGTTGATTCTACATTCATAATATCAACAATTGCTACAATATATGATCTGCCTCTGGTTGCTGTTTTGGGGTTTTGGTGCTGGTTAGTCTGTTTTGATGAATGGTTGGTAGCTACTAGCCTGTCTGGTTTGATAAATATGGAGTTAGTTGTTTGGTAGCTGCTGGTGCAGAATTGTGAACTGTTGTTAGTCTGCTGGTGTATGATGTAGGGTGTGTATTGCTGCTATGATGTCTACTGGTGTATTATCTGTTGGTGTATGAGAGGTGGTTTTCTGATAGATTTTGAGGTGTTTGCTGCTATAGGGTGTGTATTGCTGTTGGTGTCTGATGCTATAGGCTGTATGATGTCTGGTATATGCTGTATTTATCTTGTTTGTTCTCCTGTCTCTTGGTTGGTTGCTCTCCAACCTTGGGGGTGCTAGCAAATGATAGGATGAGTTTTTTGGTGCCAACATAGTTAGGATGATTTAACTCATCGTGATACTTTTGCACTCCCCTTTCTTTTTTGATGTTTGTTGTTTATGTACGTTGTACTTTACTCTTACATCAATAAAGTTCTTTCTTTGCCGATCAAAAAAAAAAAAAAAAAGATGGAATGGAGTAAGGCACCATCAATGTCTAAAATTCCACATTCTATAAAGTCTTTTGAGACCAATTGACTTTCAATATGGTGCTTTGTCTCTTGTATCTCCCTACTCTTCCTTGTGTTGTGTGGCACCATCATGCAGTTGTATATATATGGTACTAGGTGTGAGATATATGACTCTTATCCCCCCACAGTTTCTTTTGTTTGTCTCGATTTGTACTCAAAATTTTTTACTTTTTATATTTTAATATGTATTTTTAATAGCAAAATTATATTTCGAGATTTTTACTACATTGAGTGGATGAATAGGCCACATAGTATTCAAATTTTATATTCTTTTATCTTTATACTCAATATTGTCTTGATTGAATTTGTTATTGGTTACCCACTGTTATGCTTGTCATGTCTTAAACATTTTTGTATCTTTTCCTTCTTTCTTTCTTTTTTTTTTTTTTTTTTGGATGGTAATTTATTATTATACTTGGGACAGAAGATGCCAACCCTTCTAATATGGCAGTTTGACCCTTGAGGAGTTGGCTAAATGATCTTTTTTGCCAGTGGGTTGGTTTTTAAAATTTGTGAAAAGAGTTGGGTTAAGAATACATAAAGTTTTAAATAAAAATCACATAAATGTGAGATAACAAATATTTAAGTCTGTAATTATGAATGAATCAAATCTATATATTTTATATTGAGAACTTTCTTTGTTTTTGGACCTTTTTGTGTCTCTTTTCAAATAGAATTTTTTAAACGGCCTTATTAATTAGTGTTCTTAACATTTAATAGTTGTTTGCATTTTTATTTATTTCTAAAATAATTTTTATCTAAATTCTAATATTAAATAATGTTCCAAACTTGTTAGGATTTAAGGTTTGTGACTTTTAATATTTGTACAACAGTAACCTAATCACATTGAGATAAGGAATGTTGTTAATGTGAATCACCTTCTTCCATATAGGTTTGTGACTTTTAACATTCTTTTGGTGAATGATGCATTGAATTGTTACGTGGTCTAGTTTTTATTGGTAATGATACAATCTGATCATAATGAAAATTTCCATCCTTAACTTCCATTTCTGTCCGTGATATATTTGCTCACCTATTGGAATGTTTGCATTTTTATCCATGATATATTTGCTCACCTATTGGAATGTGTGCATTTATGATGTATAAAATATTAGAATTGTTGTTATGGTTAATTAATAGGCATGTTCATGTATACAGAATATATATTTAGGAGAAGTAAACAAAATGGACAAAAGTTGGATTGATTTGCCAAATAGGATGTCGAGAGAATACATGAATGGGATCGATCGATTTCTAGTGTTTGCATACACCAATAGGGCTACAAGTTCGATGATTTGTTGTCCATGTAGGAAATGCGAGAATCGCTATCATCTTGTCTGAGATAGTGTGCGAGAGCACTTGATTTCAAATGGCTTTCTAAACAAATACAAACATTGGATTAATCATGGAGAGTCGTATACTTCTGTGCATGGTAACCGAGATAATGAAGCCTTAGTGAATGAAAACATTAGGGATGATATGGTGGGAATGATACACGATGTTATTGGTATTTCAATTCCTAGTACAAGTGTTGTAGGTGATAAACCACAGGCACCAACTAATCCCAATGTAGCAGAACCATTTGCAACTGATCCGCAGTTAGGTCCAGATGTAGAGACTGCAAATTATTTCAAACTTTTAGAGGATGCTGAGAATGAATTGTATCCGGATTGTCAGAAGTTCACATCTTTGTCGTTCATTGTTCGACTTTTACATATGAAGGTGCTAAACCAGTGGAGTGACACTTTTGTTACCATGTTACTTGAGTTGTTGAATGAAGCTTTCTCTGAGGGTGCGAAACTTCCTAATTCTTACTATAAAGCTCAAAAGATCACTACAGATTTGGGCTTCACATATGAAATGTGGAATGTATGCCCCAATAGTTGTATGTTGTATCGAAATGAATACATCAATCTTGATGAATGTGTCATATGCAAAAGTTCTAGGTGGAAACAAAATGGAGCTGATAGTTCAAATGTTCCTCGTGGAGGCGGTAAACAGATACCCTCTAAACAGATGAGGTATTTTCCTTTGAAGCAAAGATTGTAGAGGTTGTATATGTCATCGAAAACGGCCAAGCTCATGAAATGGCACGCAGAGGAACGACAAGATGATGGTGTCTTAAGACATCCTGCTGACTCCCTTGCATGGAAAGATTTTGACCGTCAAAATACTGACTTTGCTGATGATTGTCGAAGTGTAAGGCTTGGGTTAGCAACTGATGGTTTTAACCCATTCAAATCGATGAACATAGTTCATAGCACTTGGCCTGTTGTTCTCATTTCATACAAATTACCGCCATGGATGTGCATGAAACAACCATTTTTTATTTTGTCTACACTTATCGATGACCGAAAAGGACCTGGTGACAAAATTGATGTATATATGCAACCGTTGATTGAGGAGTTGAAGGAACTATGGACTGACGGTGTCTCTACATTTGATGCATCAACAAATCAAATGTTTCAAATACATGCAGCTTTGTTATGGACAATTAGTGATTTTCCAGCATATACGAACTTGTCAGGATGGAGCACGAAAGGAAAATATGCATGTCCATGTTGCAAAAAGGAAACTAGATCGTGTTGGATGAAACATGGTAGGAAACATTCATATTTAGGTCATCGCAGATTCCTATCTAGTGGTTATAAATTTCGAAAGGATAAAGTATCATTTGATGGTACTTGGGAATTGAGTCTCAAACCGAGATTGTTATCTGGATCAGAGATTTTGCTACAAGTAGAATCTAAGGGTATCTTAACCCAATACAGGCTGGATGACCTTAAAGAAAGGCATAGGAGACAAGTGGAAAGGGAGAAAGCTGACCTCGCACTCATAGTTGAAAAAAAAAAAAGTATATTTTTTGAATTGCCATATTGGGAACACAATCTAATAAGACATAACCTTGATGTGATGTATATAGAGAAGAATGTGTGTGACAATGTATTGTGGACAATACTGGGGTTGTAGGGAAATCCAAGGATAATGTCAATGCTCGGCGCGATCTGTAAGAAATAAATATTAGAAAACCCCTACACCTGCAGTCAAGAGGGACGAATAAAGCTTATTTGCCACCAGCACAATTCACAATGACCAAGGATGAGAAATATTTGTTCATGAAAATGCTTAAGGACGTTAGAATTCCTGACGGGTATTCATCAAATATCTCTCGTCGTGTACGATTACAGGATAGAAGTATTTCGGGTATAAAGAGCCACGATAGTCATATTCTGATGCAACAACTTATTCCTTTGGGTGTACGAGGATTGTTGCCTAAGAATGTGTTCAAGCCTTGATTGAATTAAGTAATTTTTTTAGACAATTGTGTTCCAAAGTAAATCATCAAACAGATGTAGGATATATCCAAGGTCTTATAGCACTAACACTTTGTCATTTGGAGAAAATATTTCTACCAGCTTTTTTTGATATAATGGAGCGTCTGCCTATACACCTAGGTGATGAAGCATTGGTGGCTGGAGCAATTCAATTTCGATGGAGGTATCCAATTGAGAGATATCTTCTTACTTTAAAGCAATATGTACGTAATCGGGCTCATCCAGAAGGTTCAATGGCTAAAGGTTATCTCATAGAAGAATGCATGACTTTTTGCGCTCAATATCTGAATAATGTGGAAACTAAATTGAATCGGCCTGTAAGGAACTACAATGGTGCAGCTAATATGGGTCGTGCTGTTGGTGAAACCACAACTTTCAACCTTGGTCATACTTCTTATGTACAGTGTCATCGATATATCTTGTTTCAATACGAAAGCAGTTGAACCATTCCTAAAGTAGGTATCCCTCTTACTCAATATTTGCCAAGTTTTTTTTTGTTTTTTATTACATTTCAAATATTAATTTGTAATTGATAATTTTTCAACATATATAGGAAACACCTTGAAGAACTTAAGATGAAAATGCCTCGTGCTGATGATCATCACTCCAAAATGAACATTTCAAAACTTTCACACTTGGTTTAAAGAACATGTATGTATGGACAAATCTAGCTATATATTACAACTTAGGTCGATTTGCGTTTTGAATTTGCTTTCATGTTTTAAATAGGTTCACACTTTGCGAAGGACTGATAATGTCACATTTTCTGAAGATATTCATACATTGGCAAATGGTCCTCATACCGGAGCAAGAAGGTTCACCGGTTACATAACTAATGGGTTCCGTTTTCGGGTCAAGTCTATGGATGACCGTCGAGCCAGTCAAAATTCTGGTGTAGCTTGAAAGCAGATACTATTAGTTATGCAAGCTGGAAGGACAAAAATCCTCGTGTGGGGGCTGTGTACTATTATGGACAAGTGACAGATATCATTGAAATCTGGTACACCAATGCAATGAAGTATGTATTGTTCAAGTGTGACTGGATTGACAATGTTTGGGGGAAAAAAGAAGATAATTTCAAGTTCACGTTGATTAACTTCAACCATTTGTTGTATCGAGATGATCAAATCACCAATGAACCTTTCATCTTGGTATCCCAAGCTGAGCAAGTTTGGTATGTTTGCAGACCCTATAGAATCAGATTGGCAAGTGGTTGTGAAGATGTCTCAAAGGGGTTTATTTGATATGTATTCTACTGATCCAAAAACTGAGCCATATATGAGTCAACAATTAGAAGAAAATATAATGGTCCATGATGAATAAGTTGGCTGGGTAAGGGAAGTCGTAGAAGGAGAAACTGTTGATGTTGAAATGAGAGAGATTAAGATATTTTTTAATAATTTTTGGATTCTGTAATGACACAATAAATTGTCATGCTTTAATGACTTGCATATTTGGGCATGTTACTTTATTTAACAATTTTATGTGCTTCCAATTTATTTATTATGTTTGTTTTGTATTTACATTATTAACTCCAAACTATTCTCTATATTTTCAATTGTATTTGTTACAGCTTGTTATGGCACGGAAGAGGAAGCTTAATAATCCCTCTCGCACTATGGCTGATGTTTTGCATATGCAGACACAATCACCACGACCATCACAGCCACCGATACAGCCACCACCACCATCACAATTGTCTCAACCAACGTTGTCTTCACAGGCCACCACAGGTATACAAATTTGTTATGTACTTAAATTATATTAATTAAATTATTTCATTTTCACTATACATAAACTTTCTAATTTCATATGCTAGGACCGACGACTTCTTCATATCCCATCTCAGGTACAGGTTTGTTTTCATGTATTTAATTTATGCTTTAATTTATATGTTGTTTATTATATTCTTATATAATTTGTTTATTTTTATAATGTGTTCCAAATCCAACGACTGATTCACAAGACAACTCAGGTATAACAAATGGCTATGTATCTAATTACATTAATTTAACTACAAGTTATTTATTATCAATTTTTGTAATATGTGTTTATTTTTTCATTACTCCTCACATGCCCTACAGTTTCTTTATCTTCCCCCAGAGGTCGAGGATTTGCGAAAGGCATTAAAGATTGGGGTACAGGCAAGAAGTTGGCCATTGATTTTGACACCAACTTCAATCCTACGGGAGATAATGAGTCTAAGTTAACTAGCCAACTTGGGTTCATGGTACGTAATGGGAACAATGTTTCTCTTACGTACGTTGATTGGACCGAAGTGCCTATTGATGTTCTTGAGTCAATATGGGCGGATGTTAAGGTAAAAGCATATTTACTAAATTGTTCAATTATATTCTTAATTGAACTAATGATTTAAATTGTACTGTAGAATAATTTACAAATTTGTCCAGAGGGGTACAAACCACGTTACTTGAAAAAGTGCAATGACTTGTGGAAGGATCACAAAAGTAAGATCAAGAATAAGTATTTTAAGCCTAACAAGGATCATACTAATATCAAAGACATGGTGCCTCCGCAAATTGTTCCAGAACAGTGGTATGATCTTGTTGATTATTAGTTAATAACTTTTTTTCAAACGAGATGATGCGCTAAAATGCTCAAACGGGTTTGGATGTCAACGAAACTTGACACACATAACATACTAGCCACACATGACTTGTAGGATAAGACAGAACTCGAAACCGATTCCTGATTTTGAATCTAGAGCATAATTTCAGTTTATGAAAACTTATTAGTTAATAACTCTTTTTCAAACGAGATGACGCGGTAAAATGCTCAAACGGGTTCGGATGTTAACGAAACTTGACACGCACAACATACTAGCCACACATGACTTGTACGATAAGACGGAACTCGAAACCGATTCCCGGTTTTAAATCTAGAGCCTAATTTCCGTTTATAAAAACTCGTTACTTAATAACTCTAAACCGGTTGACACACTAAAATGCTCAAACAGGTTTGGATGTCAACAAAACTTGACATGCACAACATACTAGGCACACATGACTTGTAGGATAAAACGGAACTCGAAACCGATTCCCGATTTTGAATCTAGAGCCTAATTTCCGTTTATGAAAACTTGTTACTTAATAACTCTTTTTCAAACCAGTTGACACACTAAAATGCTCAAACGGGTTCGGATGTCAACGAAACTTGGCGTGCACAACATACTAGCCACACATGACTTGTAGGATAAGACGGAACTCGAAACCGATTCCCGATTTTGAATCTAGAGCCTAATTTCCGTTAATGAAAACTTGTTACTTAATAACTCTTTTTCAAACCGGTTGACGCGCTAAAATGCTCAAACGGGTTCGGATGTCAACGAAACTTGACACACACAACTTACTAGGCACACATGACTTGTAGGATAAGACAGAACTCGAAACCGATTCCCGGTTTTGAATCTAGAGCTTAATTTCCGTTAATGAAAACTTGTTTCTTAATAACTCTTTTTCAAACCGATTGACACACTAAAATGCTCAAACGGGTTCGGATGTCAACGAAACTTGACACGCACAACTTACTAGGCACACATGACTTGTAGGAGAAAATGGAACTTGAAACCGAATCCTGGTTTTGAATCTAGAGCCTAATTTCAGTTTATGAAAACTTATTACTTAATAACTCTTTTTCAAACCGGATGACGCGCTAAAATGGTCAAACGGGTTCGGATGTCAACGAAACTTGACACGGACAATATACTAGGCACACATGACTTATAGAAGAAGACGGAACTCGAAAATGAATCCCGGTTTTGAATCTAGAGCCTAATTTCAATTTATGAAAACTTATTAGTTAAAAAAACTCTTTTCAAACCGGATGAAGCGCTAAAATGCTCAAACGGGTTCGGATGTCAACGAAACTTGACACACACAACATACTAGCCACACATGACTTGTAGGATAAGACGGAAGTTGAAACTGATTCCCGGTTTTGAATCTAGAGCCTAATTTCCGTTTATGAAAACTTGTTACTTAATAACTCTAAACCTGTTAACACACTAAAATGCTAAAATGGGTTCGGATGTCAACGAAACTTGACAGGCACAACATACTAGGCACACTTGACTTGTAGGATAAGACAGAACTCAAAACTGATTCTCGGTTTTGAATCTAGAGCCTAATTTCCATTAATAAAACTTGTTACTTAATAACTCTTTTTCAAACCGGTTGACACATTAAAATGCTCAAACGGGTTCGGATGTCTACGAAACTTGACACGCACAACATACTAGGAACACATGACTTGTAGGAGAAGACGAAACTCAAAACCGATTCCATTTTTGAATCTGAAGCCTAATTTCCGTTTATGAAAACTTATTCTTTACAAACTCTTTTTCGAACCGGTTGACACACTAAAATGCTCAAATGGGTTCGGATGTCAACGAAACTTGACACGCGCAACATACTTGGCACACATGACTTGTAGGAGAAGACGGAACTCGATGAAAACTTCTTCTTTACAAACTTTTCTGTGTTTATTCAATTATTGTCAGATTATAGCTCAATGTGTACAATCATTGCCTATTTTTAATAGTATTATCATCATTGTAGGACGTAATTAAAGTTTCTTTGGAGAGTTCTGTAATACCAAGAGTCCAATTGGCGGAGGGACTTCTTATTAGTGTCGATCCGTTGTGTGAAATTGATGGAGTTCCGATTGGCCCCGAATTTTGCAAAGTTTTTGTTTTAAAAGCGAACAAGCCAAACGTTGTTTTGGAAACAACATCCCGATGTCTAAGAACAGTTGGAGAAGCTGTGGGAAGATACATTGTGTGGCGCTCGATTCATGTACATGTTACAATCTTATTTATTTATTTATTGAAATAAATATCAAATGTTTTACATTTTCTGTAAGCTTGAAATTAATTATATTGTAAATGATTTTTTTTTTTTTTGGTTTTTTTTTTTTGTGTGCAGGTGTAGCCCTTTTGAGTACGTGATGATATCTTCACATATCGATATTGGAGTTTACAATCTTATTTATTTTTTTATTTTTTTTGAAAAAAATATTAAATGCTTTACATTTTCTGTAAGCTTGAAATTAATTATATTGTAAATGATTTTTTTTTTTTGGTTTTTTTTTTTTTTGTGCAAATGCAACCCTTTTGAGTACGTGATGATATCTTCGCATATCGATATTAGAGTTTACACTCTTATTTATTTATTTATTTATTTATTTATTTATTTATTTATTTATTTTTTGAAAAAAATATCAAATGTTTTACATTTTCTGTAAGCTTGAAAATAATTATGTTGTAAATGATGATTTTTTTTTCTTTTTTGTTTCTTTTTGCAGATGCAAACCTTTTGATTACATGATATCTTCGCATATCGATATGGGAGCTAACTATTGATATCAAAACAAGCTACATTATATCTGTTTTTATTTTTTTATTTCTATTGTCGATACTAAAAATTTAAGTTCTTGAATTTCAAAAATTATTAGTATTGTTAGAGGTTATTTTATATATTTTTGTAAAGAATATTTGATTGCCAATTGTTACAAGGTACATATATTATTCTTGGTATATGATTTTTTGAATGTGAATTTGGATGTGGATGTGGATGTGGATGTATTTTTAAAAATATTAATAATTTGTATAGGGAATATTTAATAAAATATGATTTTATAAAAAATAATTTTATTGCGACAATAATAAGCCGTCGCTAATGTAATTCTCATGTCCTTATATTTTATTAGCGACAGGTTAACCTGTCGCATATACACATTAGTTCCAATCTTTTGCGACGGTTTCAACTGTCGCAAATAAATCTTTTGCGACGGTTTAAACTGTTGCCAATACGGTATTAACTTAATACTACTTTTTTGGCGACGTTTTAGACCGTCACTAATAATACTTTTGCGGAGGCAAACACCGTCGCTAAAAAAGGTTTTTTGCAACGGCAATCAACATCGTCACTAAAAATGCCATTTTTCCCCCATTTTTGTGTCAGGCGAATCCGTCGCAAAAACTATTGATTAGCCGTCGCTACAAGAAAGAGACGGTTTGTAACCGTCGCAAATACTTTTTGTCACGCCCCTTTCCGCCACCCTCCATTTTCCGTCGCTGCTCCGTCGCAAAAACTCTTTTGCGACGTTTGAGACCATCGCAAAAAGTCCGGTTTTTAGTAGGGCGTCCGGTTGGGCGCAGGTGTGAGGTTGGGTTGAGCTTGTCGGTTATGAGTAAAGTGGGTTAAACCTATTGGATCCAAAACAAAAAACACATGTGTGCCCCCGCCATCCTTCCGGTCAAGCACGGGTGTGATGTTGGGTTGAGCTCGTCGATTATGGATAAAGTGGGCTAAACCCATTGGACCAAAAACAAAAAAAAACACACGCATGGCGCCGCCGCCGTCCGTCCGTCCGTCCGGTCGGGCACAAGTGTGAGGTTGGGTTGGATTTGTCCGGCCCAATACTTATCTTTTTGGGCCAAAAACATTTGTATTTTATTTATTTTTTTTAATTTTGGTTTCAAAATTCAAAATAAATTGGTCCAGATTTTTTTCTTCACCCAAACAGATCCCGAACAGGTCCATCCAAATAGATCTATTTCTGTTCTGAACATATTTGTTCCTGTTCCGAACAGGTTTTTTCCTGCTGGTACCTATTCTGAAAAGCCACCAGGTTTCCTATAAATAGCATGCCTTTCAGCAATGTTCAATAATCAAAATTTCTACATTCTTCTTCCTCTTTTTGTCCTCCTGTTTCTACATTTGTTCTGCATTTAATTTTAGGAAGAAAAAGAAAGAGTCACAGCAGAGTTTTGGTTCACAAGACTTGATTTTGTAGTGCTGCAAATCAAGTGTTAGTTGTTGCATCCTAATAAGTAAACGCCAGTAAATTTTGAAGCACCAAAGCGAGGGTAAAATCTACTTTAAGGAGATTGTGTCTAACACAAGCCTTGACTTATAATTTCTATAAGCAATTGATTCGGAATTTAATTTATATAATTATTTACTGAATTAATTATTTTTTATTTTGTTGTTTACTTTATTTATACATTTATTTATTAATATTGTGGGGATAGCAATAGTAGGGTATATAGTGTACGCATTTTTTTTAAAGGTACACACCGTAGTAACTTCCACAATATAATAATCATTTTTTATCATATTTTATTTATTATTTTATATATTAATATTGTGTTAAAAATAGAAATAAATAATGTTTCATGTTACACTAATATAATATTAATACATAAGATAACGAATAAAAAATAGATATATGATCATTCTAACGTTATTAAAAATAGACATAAATGATATTTCATGTTACATTAATATAATATTAATACTTTACATAACATAATAAATAAAATATGATTAAAAAAAATAGATATGTAACCATTCTAACATTTCTAATTAGTCAATTTGTATGAACGGTCTCTTTCTCTGTTTTGGTGAATGGTTATCAGTCTCATTTTTTTGAACTCAAATCAGGGTTACGTCAAGGTGATCCTTTCTTCCCATATTTATTTCTCCTAGTCATGCAAGTGTTGTCTAAAGGTTTTTCTCATTTGGGTGAAAATAATATTTGTCGAGGCATTTCTATTAGTCAGAATTCACCTCCAGTCTTCCATTTACTTTTTAGTGACGATATTTTTATTTTCATGACTTTTTTGCCCAGAAGAGGTTTGGTGTCTCAATTGGTTTTTGAAATCTTTTTGTGATGCATTGGGCTTGAAAATTAATTATCATTGTAACAACCCCGACTCAAGATTAACGATAATCCATAATTTAATATGCCTAATAAGTTATTAAGATCAGATTTTGAATTAATTGCATATGTGTTGCTGAGAGGGTAATTTATATGTAAATTGGGCCGAGCTGGGTAATGGGCCGTTGTGGGCCAAAGTAGGAAGGGTTGAGTAACATTGCCTTCAAGTTAGCCCGGCCCAAGAGAGCTTGGCAGTTAGCTCGGTCGCCCTACTCTAAATTAGCTCGGTCATGGCGTATTGAGGTTAGCTCGATCAAAACCTTGCTATTTGTTAGCTCGGTCTAAGCACGCCATGGTTTGTCCAGGAGAAGCCGAGGTAAGAGCAGTGAAAGGAAGAACCGAACTAGCTTTAGTTCGGTCTACTCTGCGGCTTAGCATAGCCATGCTTACCTCGGTCATATAGGAATCTGACCTTGGTAAAACCATCTCACTTGGTTTAAGCAGTGAGGGGGGTGTTGAAGGATAAGCATTATCTTTCAGGAATTTGATTCCTAGGAGGACTCTACCTGGAGGAGTAAGAGTCCTACTAGGATTGTGCCACACGGAACCTATAAAAGCTCACAACATCACCTATAGAGAGGTAACACAACTTTGATTCTCGAATACACAAAGCTTTTTGTCTATTTGTCTATTTTGCTGACTTAGGCATCAGAGAGGTATCCGGCACACACCTGCCGGCTAGCTCACGTTTGTGTTTTTAGGGAGTAAAGCAACATCATACGGAGGAGCACAATCTTGATCAACAGGATTATACGAGGACAATATTTCGTGCTCGTACAATTGGCACCGTCTGTGGGAATAAACAGAAAGAACAAACCTCTTAATCAAGTTATCCTCACCAATCGGAAGTAATGGCGCACAACGAAGAGTTGCCACAGTCCGCCATTGACGGACAAACCCCAGAAGGAGGCGGGAGGCACGAAGGTTTACCTCCTGTCCCTCCCATGGTAGACTTGGAGCCCCAGCGATAGAACCCCCGGAGGGATGCAAGGGGGAGGCGGAACAACAGCCCCCGTCGATCTCAAAGTCCTGAAAGGCAGAGGCGAAGAATCGACCCTCAAGCTCTTAAGGATCACGTAAAAGAGCAGAATGAACTAATAAAAAAGATGGCAGCGGATATGGAGGCCATGAAACGCCAGATCAAGGGAAAAGGGGGTGGCGACAGGAGAGGGGCGTAAAGGCAACACGCCCCCTCGCCACTCAGAAGATCGCAGTAGGCATACCACGCCATCACAAGTGGAGAGTAGGAGCCTCAGAACATGTGACACTCAATCCAGTACTTCCAGAACTCGTCACTCCAGGTTTGAGAGGACGAGATCTGAGAGGTCATACACAGAGGGAAGCACCTATCGGCCCTTGCGCACACACCAGACATCATCCAAGCAGACGGAGTTACCTAGATCGTCCGACTTATGAACTGTGCTAGAAGAAAGGGCACGATGGAAGGAGGATGCCAGGGCGCGCGACCCACACAGAGTTTCTGCCCTTCAGCGGTTGGCTCCTCGGACACATGGAAGCGTCGAGGTAGGAATGCCGATACCGCGCCTTGCTTATGAACCTACAGATAAAGCATTAGCAAGACTGCAGACCTCGCCGTTCGTTCCGGCAATTGAGAACGCGCCCTTACTTTCCGGCTTCCTGCAGCCCAAATTCACCACGTATGAGGAGAAGACGGACCCCTACTCGCACTTAAGCCACTTTCACCAGGTTATGGCTGTATACCGACGAAACAAGACTTTGATGTGCATCCTATTCCCATCCAGCCTTGGCGACCTAGGATTAACCTGGTTCGAAAAACTACCAGAAGGCAGCATCGCCTCCTGGGCACAATTAGCAGAGGCGTTCGTGACAAGGTTTAGGACGAACACCAAAACGCCAGTGGAGATCGACCAGCTTCTCTCCATTGATATGGGCGACAATGAGACATTAAGATCCTACAATAGTCACTACTGGGAGACCTTCAACCAGATTGGGGATTGCCCTACCAATCTCGCCATCGTACAGTACAAAAGAGGACTTTTAGTCGGGAACAGGCTGAGGGACTCAATTACCATGACGCCACCCCTCACAATGGAGGCCTTAATAGAGAGGGTACACCAGCACATTCGGGTGAAGGAGGATCGCGCCCGTGCTAAAACGAAGTCTAGCACAACCGCAGTACCAGATAAAAAGACCGCAACAAAGGTCAATGCGGTAGAATATCCAAACAAAAACGGACAAGGCAAGAGGGACAACGAAGAAGACCAGGATAAAAGATGGTTGAGAGTCCGCATTGCCATTACCACGGTATTCAAAAAGCCAATCTACCGGATTCTACGCGAGATACGCGATGAACCTTTCGTCCGATGGCCTGCCAAGCTAGGAGAGGCTCAGAAGGACTACGACGAAAGATCACGGTGCACCTTCCATAAAGAAAAGGGGCACCGCACTGAAAATTGCACACCATTGAGACAACATCTAGAGGAGTTGGTGGCAGCCGGTCACCTGGACAAGTACATTGAAGGAGGGGCGCAGCCAGCCCCCCAGAATGACAACCACCCAAACGAAATGCCAATCGACGCCCCACCTCAAGGCGTGATAAACGTAATACATGGGGTATGCGAACCTGAGCGCGTATGTGAGCTCAGGGGCATGATCAAAAAGGCTGAGCACTTAAGGGAGGTACTAAGTGCACAACCTACAATCAAGAAGGGAAGAATGAAGGCCACCAATGTCATCTCTTTTTCAGACAGAGACTTGGCAATGATATACTGCCCTCACAATGACGCGCTAGTCATCACTCTCCGCGTCAAGGATTACGACATCAAGCGGATTTTGATAGACCAAGGTAGCTCATGTGAGATAATGTACTACGACACCTTCAAACAGTTGAAACTGGAGGACAAAGATTTGGCAACAGCTGTATCCCCCCTGATCGGATTTAACTCAATGCCAGAGTGGCCGATCGGCAAGATAATCCTTCCAGTCAGGGCAGGAAGCGTGACAAAACAAGTGAAATTTTGGGTATTGAAGGTCCCTTCCACTTACGACATAATCTTGAGAAGAACATGGCTGCATGCCATGCGATCAGTAGCTTCATCTTACCATCAAGTAATGCGATTCCCCAACGAAGCCGGGGTAATTGAAGAGGTCTATGGAGACCAAATTATGTCCAAGCAATGCTTCGTCACAGTAAATGGCAGCCGCGTTGCCAAAGGATTTGTTCAGATGGTGGAAGAACCAGAGAGCAATGAATTGTTTGCGGATGTTAGCAAAGCCGCTGAACAGAAGGCAGTGGAAGACTTGGTACAGGTAAAAATAGATGAAAAGAACCCGGATAAGTTCTTTTTGCTTGGCTCATCTATGTCCAACACTGAGAGAATAGGGGTCATGGAATTCTTGACCTCCAACATCGAAGTGTTCGCCTGGACACCATACGACATGCCAGGCATTGACCCAAGCTTCATCTGTCACCAATTGAACGTCCACCCAACTGCCAGACCAATCATTCAGCGCACTCGCAGATCGGCACTCTACCACACCGAGATAGTGGCGGAAGAAGTAAAAAACCTGCTAGAAGCAGGAGCTATCAGAGAGGTGCACTACCCCAGATGGATCTCCAATACAGTAGTGGTGCCAAAAAAGAACGGAAAATGGTGTGTCTGTGTGGACTATAAAACAGTCAACAAGGCATGTCCAAAGGACAGCTTTCCTCTATCCCGGATAGACCAACTGGTAGACCTAACGGCGGGACACAACCGACTTAGTTTTCTTGATGCGTATAGAGGCTACCATCAGATCGCTATGTATGAACCAGACCAGGAGGTCACATCTTTTACAACGCCAAGAGGACTGTACTGCTACATGGTCATGCCTTTTGGCCTAAAGAACGCAGGGGCAACATTCCAACGGATGATCACCAAGATGTTTGAACCATTGTTAGGCAGAACAATGGAGGCTTACATCGACGACATGGTGGTCAAGAGCAAGGATAAGAATGACCATCTCAAGGACCTAGGTGAGATGTTTTAGATCCTTAAAAAGCACAAGTTACGCCTCAATGCGTCTAAGTGTGCATTCGGAGTAGGATCTGGCAAATTCCTAAGCTTCTTGGTGACCAACCGGGGTATAGAAGCAGACCCCCCTCAGATCAAAGCAATTCAGGATCTGGAGAGGCCAAACATAGTAAAAGAAGTGCAACATCTCACCAGCATGGTAGCTGCACTCAACCGATTCATAAGCCGGTCGTCAGACAGACTACGACCATTTTTTCAAGCATTGAAAGCCAAGTTCGAGTGGGACGAAGAATGCGACCGCGCTCTGGAAAGCTTGAAAGAATACATGTCTTCTCCACCACTGCTTGTGACCCCAATACCTGGAGAAGAACTCTTTCTGTACCTGGCAGTTTCATAGCACGCAATTAGCGCAGTGTTGGTCCGAGCGGAAGGAATCCAACATCTGCCCATCTTTTATGTCAATAAGACATTGCTGGGCGCCGAAACAAGGTACTTGCCACTGGAAAAACTGGCCTTGGCCTTGATGATGGCCTCAAGGAAGTTGTCGGACTATTTTCACGCCCACACCATAGTCGTCCTCACAGCTTTTCCATTAAAAGCTTTGTTTGAGAGGGCAAACTTTTCTAGGCGAATCTTAAAGTGGGCAGTAGAGTTTGGACAATTCGACATCAAGTTTCAACCCAGAACCGCGATAAAGGCTCAAGCTTTGGCAGACTTTGTCGCAGAATTCACCCCAGGAATTCATCATATCTGCCCAGTCGACCTGACTGAAACAACCGAACTAGGGATAGAAGTTGACGCCGGAATAACGCAACCCCTGGTATAGGTTACCCAGACAGGTCACAAGACAGACCAGAGTAAAGTGGGGGAGGAAGAAGCAAACCATGCTACACCAAGCCAAGACTCACCAACAAATAAAGACTTGGTACAATCAGACAACGTGGGGCAAACAGCAAGCATGGACCAAGAAGAAAACACTAGCAACACTCATGACCCCAAGGCATCATTTGATCCCTCCACTTGCTGGAAGCTGTTCGTCGGAGAGATGTGGAAGCTCTTTGTGGATGGGCATCCAACAGGCATGGAGCAGGACTTGGCATAGTCCTCATCTCGCCAGATGGCTTAGTAGTGGAGCAAGCAGTCCACCTTGGCTTCCCCGCATCAAACAACGAAGTGGAGTACGAAGCGCTTCTGGCAGGCTTAAAATCTGCATCCTACATGATGGCCACCGAGCTAATGGTTTACAGCGACTCACAGTTGGTGGTAAACCAAATTTCAAGCGACTACGAGGCAAAGGATGACAGGATGGCCAAGTACCAAGACTTAGTCAGAAAAGAGATCAAGAAATTTGAAGTAGTGCGGATAAAACAGATTGGCAGGGAGGAAAACAGCAGAGCAGACGAACTAGCAGGCTTTGCTTCAATGGCAGATACATCCATCCCTTATCTGTTGCTTATTGACTACTTACCAAGACCAAGCATTGAAAACCCCGAAGCAGAAGAGGTATGTTGCGCCGAGCTAGGCCCTTCATGGATGGATCCCATCATAATGTTCTTAAAAGACGGCGTCCTACCAGAAGAAAAGAAAGAAGCCAACAAAATTTGGAGCAAAGTCGCAGCGATTTTGGCTCTCCCCATCTATGGCATTGTACAAGAAGTCATTCACAGGACCTTATCTAAAATGTGTCCACCCCAGCAAAGTGGAAGCATTCTTGTTCGAGATACACGAAGGTGTATGCGGAAGCCACCAAGGAGGAAGATCGTTAGCTTACAGAGCCATTTCGCAAGGATACTGGTGGCCATACATGCAAGCAGATTCGGAGAAATATATGAAGAAGTGCGAGAAATGTCAGAAGTTCGCATACCAAATACATCAGCTAGCCAGAGAGCTCCTACCATTGACTAGCCCATGGCCCTTCGCAATGTGGGGCTTGGACATAGTAGGACCACTTCCAACAGCACCCGGAAACAGGAAGTTCTTTCTTGCGGCAATGGACTACTTCACAAAGTGGGTGGAAGCAGAAGCACTAGCATCAATAAAGGAGAAAGACGTGAAATAGTTCATCTGGCAGAATATCATCACTCGGTTCGGCGTACCTAAAGCCCTAATATCAGACAACGGCACTCAGTTTGATGGCAGAATCTTTAGAGGCTTTTGTGAAGAATACAAGATAGAGTTCTACAACTCTACACCAGCATACCCCCAAGCAAATGGCCAAACAGAAGCATCAAACAAAGTGGTCTTGGACGGATTAAAGAAAAGATTAGAGAAAACAAAGGGCAAGTGGGCTGAGGAGCTTCCCCACGTTTTATGGGCTTACCGTACCACACCTCGGCGGTCTATTGGCGAAACACCCTTTTCCTTGGCCTATGGCATGGAAGCAGTAATCCCACTGGAAGTTGGCCTCTCCACAATTCAAAGTGAAAATTTTGATCCAGACTTAAATGGAGAAGCCATAGCATTGGAGCTCGATCTTGCGGAAGAAAGAAGAGAAAGAGCACGGGTTCACATTGCCTCGTACCAGTAAGAGCTGTCCAGAAAGTATAACAAAACAGTACATCCAAGACAATTCAAAATCAGAGATTAGGTACTACGCGAAGTGATGGGAAATACCTTGGTACCCGGAGATGGCAAGTTAGGACCCAATTGAGAAGGACCTTACAAAGTGGTTGGGTTAGCCGGAAAAGGGGCATACCAATTGGAAGACAAGGACGGCAAAGCCATTCCCAGGCCATGGAACACTGCCAATCTCAAACTATTTTATTTTTAGCTTTTCAGTACTTGTAATTTTTCTTTTTCTCAATAAAACAAGTAGTTTTCTTTTCAGCATAATTGTTTTATTCTGTAAAAGTTGTTTTAGTAAACTAGGGGCAACAAAAACAGAGTTGGTCGGAATAACCAACTTTGTCCTCTCCTAAAGCCCAGGATAAGGGTCCGGGCTGCAGGATGTTTGGTCGCAATAACCAAACACTTTACTCTAGGTCGGCAGGAATAACCAACTTAGAGGTTGGCTAGAAAAACCAACACCCCTCCTAAGCCCAGGATAAGGATGCAGGCTGCAGGAAGTTTGGCAGGAAAAACCAAACACTTTACTCTAGGTTGGCAGGAAAAACCAACTTAGAGGTTGGCTGGAAAAACCAACACCCCTCCTAAGCCTAGGATAAGGATTCAGGCTGCAGAAAGTTTGGCTATACAAAACCAAACACTTAGTACTCTTCAACCGAGATAAAGATCAAGGCTGAAGAGTGGTTGGCTGGAAAAACCAACACTTAGTACTCTTCAAACCGAGATAAAGATCAAGGCTGAAGAGTGGTTGGCTGGAAAAACCAACACTTAGTACTCTTCAAACCGAGATAAAGATCAAGGCTGAAGTGTGGTTGGCTGGAAAAACCAACACTTAGCAATCATCAACCGAGATAAAGATCAAGGCTGAAGAGTGGTTGGCTGGAAAAACCAACACTTAGTACTCATCAGCCAAGATAAAGATCAAGGCTGAAGAGTGGTTGGCTGGAATACCATTTGTTGTGATCTTCAGCCGAAGTAAAAGACCAAGACCGAAGAGATTGGCAGGTAAAACCAGAGATTTCAAGGTTAAAACCGGGATAGGTATCCCAGCTGGAGAATGTTACACATCACTCAGATTACAGTTGGAAAAGTAAAGCAAGCATAGATTAAACCGGGATAAAAGATAGAACAAAAGATGATTTCATTGGAAACTCAGATCAAGTACAAAAGGTGGGGCCTCAGCCCGGTTACAATATATTTCCAAAAGTAAAAAGAAGAAATTACAGAGATTAAGCAAAAAGGTCATCCAAATCAGCAACAAGAACAACGCGGTCTTCACCCAGGGGTAGCTCGGGTGTGGCAGGCACCTCTGGGTTAAGCTCGGTTGAAAGATCCGCATCAGCAGGCAAAATTGGGACGGAGACCTCTGGAGTTGGGGAGGTAGATTGGCGACCGGGCTGAGTGTTGTCTTCTGGAGCTTCATCTTCATCCTCCTCTTCCAAAAATTGCTGCTGAATGGTAGTAGCATACTCCATCATTGAGCTTGGGATGAAATATGAAGGAGGATTGAAGACCTCGGTCTCGGGGCCGTGACCAAGCTGTGCCACGGCCGCCCTCCATCCACATTTGAAGAAAAGGTCTTTGGCCGCCTCACACTGCTTAATGTAAATGGCCTCCCCCTCCTTATGACCCCGGTCCTCTGCATCCTCTACCTTCTTCTTCAGCTCGGCGATCTCCGCGCTCTTTTTTCCATCGAGCTTGGCAAGCTCCCGCAAGTATTTGTCTTTCATTACGGCCAGGGCCTTTTGTTTATCAGCATTAACCGAGGTAACTAGCCCGGTGAGTCAAGCCACCTCGGTCTCTAGCTCGGCCAGCTTTTGTTGGGATTCTTTTAGCTCGGCCGCCTTTTCGTTAGCCTCAGCCATGGCCTGCCTTGTGGTTTTTCGTAGTTCCAACACTCGCTTGTGAGCGATGTGGTTTTTCTGTATGGCCTGCAAAAGGATGGTAAGACACTTTTTCAATATAACCGAGCTGAAAGATGCAGAAATTTCTTTGAAAAAATAAGTAAAGGGGCAACTTACCAGCACCATTGATTTTGTGGAAGAGCGAAGGGCCTTCAGCTCGGTTAGGTGGTCGTGGTGCCTCATGTCAGCTGGAAGGCAAACACCTTTAGCCGGGTTGAATGCCATCAGGTGGTCTTTTTCTGTAACCACTGAGTCAGAATCCGTGATAGCATGGTTCTGAAAAGTGATCTTTGGAGCCCACCTGGAGGAGGTAGCTCGATCTTGGCGCTCAGGTGGGGGGCTTGGCAGAGTGGTTTGTGGAACCACGGTTTCGACTTCATCAACAAGGCGTTGCTCGGTTGTGGAAGTCTGAGCACGCTTGTTTGGGCGGGATGACGAAGGCTGGTGGGTTGGCAGAGCTACCACGGTTTCTTGTGTTTGACCAGCTGGTGGTACCTCAGTCTGGTTTGTTTCGGTCAAAAGGGCTCGCACGGCTCTCTTCTTGGCCATTTCTTGTTCGGCGGTTAGTGGGACGAGATTGATTTGCGGCAAGGATGGGTCTGGTTCAGGAGAGGCTTCCAGTAAGAAGTCAGTTACCTTGGACTTTCGCCTACCGCTGTATCTATACGTCGGTTCAAAATTCAATAGCTCGGCCCAGCCTCTGGTAGGATATCGTAGCGTGGCACGAAGAGTGGCTAGGTTGGGATAGCTGTACTGTGACTTGAGAAAGTTCAAATCTGCATAAAAGAAGAAAGACAAGGGTTAGTCCGGTTCAAAATGTTAAGACCGAGGTAAAAGAAAAGCATGGAATTCAACCGAGGTAATCCTACCGGCTACACCCTTGTTCCAATTTATTCTATGGCCTGGGATCTGGGCTTGGTGGTCCTCAAAATTTCCAGAAACCTAGAAGAAATCATCGTCATTGACGTCTTTATCCGGAGTATTTTTTATTATCTTTTCACGCCGGCATCTTATTCTTAAGTAATAGACCCAGCCATCTTCGGCCGATCCTATGGAGTATTGGTGGAAGAGCTCGGCTAGACCGAGATTAAGGCCAGCCCGGCGGTTTAGCTCGGCTATGCCGTTTATTATACGGTAAGAATTGGTGGAAAGTTGGGTAAGGCAGAGCTTTGTTTGCCTAAGGAATTCACAAATGAGGGGTTGTACAGGGAATCACAGACCGCACTCTACGATGGAAATAATACTAAAAGGGACAAAGCCTTGCTTTCCCCAAGGAACGGTTTCTGGTTCAGCCAGTGAGAGGTGGACATCATTTAGAATTTGGTAGTCCTTACGAAATTCGGCTATGGCCCCTGGTGAGTTTACTAAAAATCTATACTTCCCCATTTTGTGGTTTAAGTTATGTACAAATTAAACTGGGTGTTAGCTCGGTCGAAGAATGGTGCTGAGTAGCTCGGTTGAGCGCTCAAAGGAGTGCCTGGGCAACCTAAGTCTGCAAAGTGAAAAACAAAGGTGTTAAGCACAGATCGTTGGACCGTGTTAAAAGAAATAAAGGCAAAATAAGTGAAGTCCTAGCTCGACTATGTGAGATGCTACCCAGTCCTAGCTCGGTTTAAGCTAGAGGCATTAGCCCGGTTGAGCCTTCGGGGCAGCATTTTTAGTTCGGTTGAACTAAGGGAGCTTGCTTAGCCCCAAGTATTAGCTCGGTCGGTCATTTGAGGTTTTTCAGCACAGTATTGCACAAACCTAGTGCAGTTCACTAGCTCGGCTAAGTTAAGCAGGCAGTACTAAGACTTGTTGAAATTACAAGAATAAGGTAAAGTTTTTAGTCCGGTTATACAGTGATGCTAGGTTCATGCCTAATACGAACAACTTCCTAGTTCGGTTAAAATGTGATTTTGGATCAAAATCAGTGTTTCTCAAGTTATTCGTGGAGTACCAGAGGTTCTACTACATGGTTTTTCCCAGAAATATTGAAGCAAAAGTGGAATGTGCTTTGGAAAAACATACAAATAAAACATGCTATGTGTTGCAAAACAAGTACGAAAGCAACAAAAAAGAAGAGGATTCGAACCACTTACCAATTCAAGTTGAAGAGGTTGAAGATGAGAGCAACGGCAGCAAGAACACGGGCTTATGCAGTGTAGAAATAGGGAAGCAGAAGCTCAAGCAAGAGAGAGAGAGAATGAATAGTGCAAATGAAGGGTTTCAAAACAAAAGGTTTGATTTTGTGAAAAGGGAAGGAAAAATGCGGGACTGTTCAAAATACACGAGATACGAAGACGGCGTGACAGCTGCATTGGGCCAATCAGAGTGTGCCATGTGTCCTTGGAATGAGAAGTAATTCAGTTGTTGCGATTGAAGAGACGTTTTTTGACCGGACAGTTTTGTAGCTCGGTTGGAAAACTAAAGTTTTTTAGCTCGGTTGGAAGGCTAAAGCTTTTAGCTCGGCTGGATACAGGTAATCCCTATCATGCTACGCAGATGGAATTAAGGGGCAATTGAGAGGGTAATTTATATGTAAATTGGGCCGAGCTAGGTAATGGGCCGTTGTGGGCCAAAGTAGGAAGGGCTGAGTAACATTGCCTTCAAGTTAGCCCGGTCCAAGAGAGCCTTGAAGATAGTCCGGTCCAGGAGAGCCTTCAAGTTAGCCCGGTCCAAGAGAGCTTGGCAGTCAGCTCGGTCGCCCTACTCTAAATTAGCTTGGTCATGGCGTATTGAGGTTAGCTCGATCAAAACCTTGCTATTTGTTAGCTCGGTCTAAGCACGCCATGGTTTGTCCAGGAGAAGCCGAGGTAAGAGCAGTGAAAGGAAGAACCGAACTAGCTTTAGTTCGGTCTACTCTGTGGCTTAGCATAGCCATGCTTACCTCGGTCATATAAGAATCCGACCTTGGTAAAACCATCTCACTTGGTTTAAGCAGTGAGGGGGGTGTTGAAGGATAAGCATTATCTTTTAGGAATTTGATTCCTAGGAGGACTCTACCTAGAGAAGTAAGAGTCCTACTAGGATTGTGCCACACGGAACCTATAAAAACTCACAACATCACCTATAGAGAGGTAACACAACTTTGATTCTCAAATACATAGAGCTTTTTGTCTATTTGTCTATTTTGCTTAGGCATCGGAGAGGTATCCGGCACACACCCGCCGGCTAGCTCACGTTTGTGTTTTCTGGGAGTAAAGCAACGTCATACGGAGAAGCGCAATCTTGATCAATAGGATTATACGAGGACAATATTTCGTGCTCGTATAGTTGCGTTATTTGTGTTTTATCTGTTCATTGTAGGAGTATCTGTTTGAAATTTCTGTTACATTTTGCGAATTGAAGGCCTTATGGGTATCCGAATCAGAAATTGACTTGACTTATGTACTAGTTGAAATTTTTAGAATTTTATGGTATGTTTAATGAAAATTCGATTCGGAACGATTAAAAATAGATTAATTTGATGCCCACTTACTTAGC
This sequence comes from Camellia granthamiana, assembly GCA_036172215.1. Classification (NCBI taxonomy): domain Eukaryota; kingdom Viridiplantae; phylum Streptophyta; class Magnoliopsida; order Ericales; family Theaceae; genus Camellia; species Camellia granthamiana. The sequence goes on along the minus strand of CM069908.1, from coordinate 5,511,426 downwards.
CTTAATTACTTATCATTATGTAAGCCTATATAAGGCTTTTTATGTGCCTTCACTCTTGCTTTTTCTTCATTTCATCACATTTTGAGCTCACTCACACACACCAACGTGAGAAAGAGTAAAAGGGAGGTAGACTTGAGTTCAACCAAAAGGGACTTGCTAGAGAATTGAAGAGGACTAAGGAGGATTAGCTTGATCACTCAAGAATTGGTCTACTTGAAGCTCAATTGAGAAGTTTAGGTGAAAGTTCAAGCTTTTGATAGTATAATTAAGTTAACCGACCCATGAATTCAAGGGAAATTCTATTGGGAAGCAAGAATTAAGCTTAAATAGTTGACCTTGAGAGTGTATCATGTATGCATGCATGCATAATTTTCATAATTTGGTAAGTTGATTTTCAAGAATCTACACATGCATGTCTATACTTGGGTTTTGTTCAAGGAACTCAACATGTTTTTGACCCAAACATCTCATTTGCTCATGATTTGGAAACTTGAAGCTCAATCACTCCATGCATGTCAAATTCATGTCATGTTTCGCAATTCAAGTTTGAATCTGCTTAATTGTCAAGCTTGTGGGCCTTGATTTCATGAAATGATCTTTAATTCTCAACGTTTTCCAAGTTCACATGTGATTCCTCAAGTTTTTCACCCAAAATGTTGAGCTTTGAAGTGTTTAGTTCGAATTTGAAGCTTGGAGATCAAATATGGAAATTCCAGAATTTGTATCTACGCTCGAGCGTAGGAGTTCATGCTCGAGCGACCACTCTAAGTGCATGCACTTCCGCTCGAGCGACCTAAAGGCCACTCGTGCGTGAGATGCATATAACTAGAAGTTCATATGTTTTGCAGCACGCTCGAGCGACAAAAGTCACGCTCGAGTGAGGGTCTGAGTCTCACGCTTGAGTGGGGATCGAGCATTCATCAATCGTGAAAAACAAGCAACCAGTACTTTTTTAAAATTTACAGACCACTCGAGCAAAAAAAGTTACGCTCGAGCGGACCCTCACATTTTGCATGTCCGCTCAAACGAGGAAAGCCACGCTCGAGCGTGGACCCTGTTTTCAGCAAGTTTTGAAAAATATTTTCAAGTGCATTTTTGCATCCTCATTTCATCCTAGGCATTCCTAGCCCATGATTAAGACACTATAATGAGGATAAAGGTTAGTAACACACTTAGGACATGAAAATGTGTTATGTGTTATCTGAGCGTGTGTTTCAATGTATGCCTCTGTCATGTTTCGTAGGTTACGCGCCACGAGTTAAGTGAATTACCTACTTTACTCGTCTACTTGGAGCCATCTATTAACTGTGAGTAATAACTCTGTAAAGTTATGCCTAATTACAAGTATTTTCTAACTAAGATGATACGATCTGCTTTCTGAACTGCTATTTTATGTATTATGAACGAATGTCCATTTTTCTGAAATGTATTTGTGGCATCCTTAGTTCACGTGGCCCTCGCCCGGGGGTAACAATACCGTGGCTTATATTCATGTAGCCCTTGCCCGGGGGTAACAATACCGAGGCTTATATTCACGTGGCCCTCGCCTAGGGGTAATAATACCATGGCTACTTGCGCGTAAGATATGGACCTTCATGGTTGTCAGTACCGGCTATATATATATGAGTCTCGAGACCAAGTTAATATGATGGCTAATGGATGTACCACGTGTGATCTTATGCGAAGTCCGAATATGAATATGAATGTGAATATGAACGTGTATAAAAATTTGTTTCTGATATAAGCTCTGATTTTTAACTTTATGACGGACATCATTCATTAAAACCCTTTACCTTATTATTATTCATTAGGCTTCTGCTCATTATTTATTTTTATATATGTAGGTGAGCAAGCGCGTGACCAGGCCTAAATTGCTGCCTGGCCAGTTCTGGAGTCAGCCAGCTGTCGTGCCTCCCGTGGAGGTTCCCCTTTTAAGATCTGACTAAGTTTTGAGGCTTTAGGATTTTTTGTACTTTCTGATGGTTGTGTTTAATCTGAACATGTTTTGAAAGTTCTGTATATGTGGCTCCGGTGACATGTGACTAATGCATTTTGACATCACATCTATATATAAATATAAGTTAGTTTCGAAAATTTTCTATCCCATGTATGTTTGCACAGCTCTATGGGCTATGTATGTTTAGTATATTTGCTTCTGCAGCCCCTGTTTATATATTATTCTGTTCAGAGGCCTTTGGTAATCCAAGGATTACTGGCCGGTTACGATGCTAAACTTATATGGGCGGGTTTAGGTCGTGACAGAGTGGTATTAGAGCACGGGTTTTACCGCACGCACAAGTCCATATGAGCTTAGGATGTCCTAGTAATAAGTAGGGGCGTTCCATCTGCATGTATGAGTGTGTGGTAATCTTTATGAATATGGAACCTGAATTTGAATCTAGACAGATGAAATAGAAAAAAAATGAATAAGATTATTCCTATGTTTAATAGTACTTGGTGTCTCCATAGCAACATGGAGAATGCAAGAGGAAATGATACAAGTGAATCTTCTCAGGCCCGAATGAACAGAATGGAACAGATGCTTGCGGCTTTGATTGAAGCAATGATGCTACAACCAAGACAACAATCTTTGCCTCCTCCACCTCCACCAGTGCTCGCCAAACCGAACAATAATGACATCATCAATTTGACTTAGAAATATGAAAATGAAACCGCCGACCTTCTTAGGTGGTATTGAACCATTGAAGGCAGAAACCTAGTTATTAGAAATGGAAAAGTTATTTGAAGTATTCCCTTACTCTGTAACTCAGAAAGTCCTTTTGGCTACTTACACCCTAAAGGATAAAGCCCGAAAATGGTGGCTGTTGGTTCGAAATAACAACAGGGACATGACATGGGCACAATTCAATAAGATATTCTATAACAAATACGTTCCCCAATGCTTCAAGGACCGAAAAGTTTCTAACAATGCAGAATGTCAGTGGCCTAATATGAAGCTAAGTTTAATGAATTAGCTCGTTTTGCTCCGCACATGGTAGACATTGATTATAAGAAAGCGCAAAAGTTCGAGGGAGGACTGGACCTAAAAGTATTTGATCGAGTAGGTGTCTTGAAATTGCCTACTTATGTAGAAGTGCTCAACAGGGCATTGATGACAGAGGCCATAATAGCATCTAAGAGACAAACTACAACTCCAGCAACTGAATGGAAAAGAAAGAGTGCTGGATTCAATTTCAAGAAGGGCCGATCATTTTCGAAGAAGCAAAATACAGGATCTTCCAATAGCTCTAGTTAAAGTAGCGGATCTACTCCAAACTGCCTCAACTGCGGAAGGAAGCACAAAAGTGCATGTTACCATGCATCAAGTGCGTGTTTTCAATGTGGCAAGACTGGCCACATGGTTAGGGATTACCCGATGAGGTCCAATGAGGTTAGACGTCCTGTGGCAAGTTTAGCCGGGTCTGTTTCTACAGCAAGATCAAATGCAAAAACCAATGCTAGAGTAACACTAACAATGAAACATTGAGGCAAGGAAGAGTGTTCGCACTAGTACCCGGAGATGTACAGAACACCGAATCTGTGGTGTCAGGTATAATTTACATTTGTGCCCAGAATGCATATGTCTTGATAGATTCTGGTTCTACACATTTATTTGTGTCACATGCCTTTTCTCAAAAACTAACTAGACCTTTAGAATCCATGAATTATTTACTATTTGTATCTACGCCATCTGGGGGTTCTATGGTATGTGCATATGTATATCCGACATGTGATGTTTTGATTGGTGATATGACGTTATACGTTGATTTACTGCGTTTGAGTATTGACCACTTTGATTGCATCTTGGGTATGGATTGGTTAACAAAGTATTGTGCATCTATTGACTGTATGAAGAAAACTGTTGTATTTTGTCCACCTGGTATGCTTGAGTTTGTTTTCACTGGGGACGGAGTAGTCCCTCCCCCATACTTGATTTCGGCTGTGAAAGTTGTTAAATTGCTTAGGAAGGGATGTAAGGGCTACTTGTGTTGTGTATTGGCTGCATCATTTGATGGCACTAATGTGGAAACTATTCCTGTTGCTTATGAATTTCTCAATGTGTTTCCGAATGACTTACCTGGAGACTTAGTTGATAGGGAAATTGAGTTCACTATTGAAGTAACACCGGGAACGCAACCAATTTCTAAGACCCCTTACAGAATATCAACCCTAGAACTGAAAGAATTGAAAACCCAACTCCAAGAACTATTAGATAAGAAATTCATCAGTCCGAGCGCGTCACCTTGGGGTGCTCCCGTGTTGTTTGTAAAGAAGAAGGATGGGTCGTTGAGATTATGTATAGATTACCGTGAACTGAACAAAGTAACGGTCAAGAACAAATACCCTCTGCCCTCGAATAGATGACTTGTTTGACCAATTGCATGGAGCACAAATGTTTTCTAAAATTGACCTTAGATCCGAGTATCACCAATTAAAAATCAAAGCAGAAGACGTCAAGAAAACCACTTTTCGAACCAGATATGGGCATTATGAATCTCTGGTAATGCCTTTTGGAGTAACTAATGCACCTGCAGTATTCATGGATTTAATGAATAAGGTGTTCAAATAATTTCTGGATGAATTCATTGTTGTCTTTATTGATGATATACTAATCTACTCCAAAAGCAGGGAAAAACATGAGAACCATTTGCGAACTGCCTTACAGACCTTGAAACAAAAGAAACTGTATGCAAATTTATCTAAATGTGAGTTCTGGCTTGACAGTGTGGCATTTTTAAGACATGTGATCAACAAGGATGGTGTATCAGTAGACCCACAAAAGATTGAAGCCATTGTTGATTGGCCAAGACCAACCAACGTGTCAGAAGTTAGAAGTTTTCTAGGACTTGCTGGTTATTACTAAAGATTTGTGAAAGACTTCTCAAAACTTGCAATGCCATTGACACAATTAACACAGAAAAATGTACGGTTTGATTGGAATGATCAGCGTGAATCAGCTTTTCAAGAGTTGAAAACCAGATTAGTGACTACACCAATCTTAACTTTACCTAATGGTACTGATGGATTCCAAATTTACAGTGACGCTTCATATAAAGGGTTGGGTTGTGTGCTAATACAGAACGGGAAAGTAATTGCTTATGCCTCTCGGCAACTACGTCCTTATGAGAAGAATTATCTAACCCATGACCTTGAACTCGTCGCAGTGGTTTTTGCTTTGAAGATTTGGCGGCATTATCTGTATGGTACGACTTGTGAAGTGTACACGGACCATAAAAGCCTTAAATACTTCTTTACCCAAAAAAGAACTGAACATGAGACAGAGAAGTGGGTTAGAATTGATCAAAGACTGTGATTTGCAAATTCTATATCATCCAGGGAAGGCAAATACCATTGCAGATGCATTGAGCCAGAAATCCGTTACTAATTTGTCATGTTTGCTCACCGGCCAGAGAGAGTTGTTATGTGACTTGGAGAAGAATGAGATTGAAGTTATGTTATGTGAATAGGGTGGAATCTTAGCCGCCATTTCTACTCAGCCTGCAATCATTGAAGAGATTAAAGGGAAACAACGCAAAAATGAGTTTCTGAGGAAAATTATTGATGAGATTGAATTAAAACCAAAACCGAGATTTGTGCTTGACAATGATGTGTTGAAATTTCAAAATCGCCTTTGTGTGCCGAACTGTTTAGACTTCAGGAAACGCATCATGACTGAAGCTCACAACTCAAAATTCATCATGCATCCGGGAAATACGAAAATGTATCACAATTTAAAACAGAATTTCTGGTGGCTGGGAATGAAAAAGTGTATTGCAGATTTTGTGGCTAGGTGTTTACACTGTCAACAGGTTAAAGCTGAACATCAGTGACCCGCTGGTTTGTTACAACCGCTTCCAATACCGGAATGGAAATGGGAACACATTATCATGGACTTCATTCCCCGACGTATGGATTCTATCTGGGTCATTATTGATCGTTTAACTAAATCTACTCATTTTCTGCCTGTCAAATCTTTGTATAATGCGGATAAGTTGGCTAATTTGTATGTCAATGAGATTGTAAAATTGCATGGAGTTCCAGTGTCCATAGTGTCTGATAGAGATCCCAAGTTTACTTCAAGATTTTGGTAGAGCTTGCAATAGGCCTTGGGAACTGAGCTGAGATTAAACAGTGCTTATCATCCACAAACGGATGGCCAATCTGAACGGACCATACAAACATTGGAGGACATGTTACGAATGTGTGTGTTGGACTTTCAAGGTAATTTAGAGACTTACCTTCCTCTGGCCGAATTTGTGTATAATAACAGCTATCATTCAAGCATTGGGATGGCTCCTTACGAAACTTTGTATGGTAGAAAATGCCGATCTCCAATATGTTGGGCAAAAGTAGGTGATAGACCTTTGTTGGGACTGGAACTTGTACAAAAAACAATAGAGAAAGTGAAACTGATCCAACAGTGTCTGAAAACTGCACAGAGCCGGCAAAAGAGTTACACTGATGTCCGAAGAAGAGACAGAGAATATGAAGCCGGGGATCACTTGTTTATTAAAGTGACTCCAATGAAAGGGCAAACGCGGTTTGGTGTTAAGGGCAAATTAGCACTAAGATATGTTGGGCCATTTGAAGTTCTGGAAAAAATCAACCCAGTAACGTATCGGGTAGCCTTACCACCGGTTATGGAGCATATGCATAATGTCTTTCATATCTCTATGCTTCGGAATTATCTGAGAGATCCATTACATGTGATTAAGCCAACTCATGTACTTCTAAAGGATGATTATACCTATGAGGAAAGGCCAATGCAAATTGTGAACCGCCGAATTTTGTATTAAGCACGTCTGGGGTATTCATATTCTTGTAACGTCTCTGCCTGATAGACAAAATATGGAGTCACATGAAGTCTGGGGACTTTTCTATCAAATCTGGCTATTGGCAAGCTTTGGAACATTTAATTCTAAAAAAATAGCTTGTAATTTCTCGTGATAATCTGATTTGGTTGTGGTTGTAGAAACTTAAACTACCTCTCAAATGGTCTATGTTTCTATGGAAATGTCTTCACAATATCCTTCCAGTCATATATTCTTTAAAATGTCAGAATGTGATAAATGACACCATTTGTCCAAGATGTGTGAAGGAGGAGGAGACAATAAAACATATGTTCTTCGAATGTTATGAGTAGGGGTGAGCAGCGGATATACCGATTCGCCAAAACCGATCGAACCGAAACGATCCGCCGCATTTTGGACGGATGTGTGATGACGAGCGGATGGTTGCGGATTGATTTTCTCCAATCCGCCAATCTGGCGGACGGATGGTGGATTTGAGATTCCTTTGGCCGCAACCGAACCGCCAAACCGAGAACACCCCTAGTAATTTATAAGACTTTGTGTTTTCAGTTTGTTTAAATATTCTATTTATGTTTTCAATTAACAAAGAGTTTAAATATTCTGTTGAAAAAAAGTTTTCAACTTGAATATCTTTTTTGAATTGAAAAAAATAAACGTATTATTTATCTATATTTTTTGGTTTTTAAATCTATCTTAAAAAATAATAAATAGAAAATATGATATATGATATATGCTGGTTGGTTTTTGTTTTTAAAAACAGATACAGATGTAACAATATAAAGACATACAATCTCTACTACTGCTCAATTCATGGTTTTGGTGGTTTGAATTGTTTTTATATTTTAAGAACCACAGATTGTAATACTTTATGTGGATGAGGCATGCTGTGATTGTAGTATATGGATGAGACATGATTGTGATATTCTAAAGTTTCAAACTTTCTTGCTTTGGATGAGGCATGCAGTGATTGTAATATTTTTTTAAGTCATTGACTGTAATACTTTCTTCTTCTTCTTTTTTGAGGAAGTGCACAAGTTGAATTATATTGAAAATTTATAAAATTTTAAACCGCCAAACTGATTCGCATCCATCCGCCAAACCGCTGCCAATCCGCTCAATCCACATTCGCCGGATTGGTGGACGGATGCGGATTGATTTTCTCCAATCCGCTAATCTGGCAGACGGATGGCGGATTGGAGGTTCCGTGGCCGCAACCGACCCGCGCCCACCCCTAGTTATGAGTCGTACAGGATTTGGAGGGTTAGTAATTTGAGATTGGATTTCTCAATTGGTGTGGCTATGACATTTTCTACCTAGCTGGATAATTGGAGACGACAATCCCATGGGATAGATGTCATTTGTGTTATACAATCTGTGTAAATTAAACAAGATGAATAGATTCATGATTAATCAATTACATTACATAACATGAAAATGATTAACAGAAATACATATAGAACCGAAATATTGAAGATAAGGAATCAAACCAAGTAATTTCTATTCATAAAGTTCATGCAGTAGACTAAGACCACAAATACAAACTAGAAGCAAACAAATATGAACCAATCAATTAATTATTAAACAAATTAAATTGCAACAATAGACTAATTTGTTTTTGTTTTTGTTTTTTTGTGCATATCTATTTTACTAAATCAATTAGAACAACTCATTTTTGAAATTAAGCAAAGCTAACAGAAGTACCAACCAATATAATATCCAAAGGACAATCAGAATTTGTACTCATGAATTTAACAAGGTAAAATAGTGGGTTTAATTACTGTATAGGTATGCAGTGCTTCAGATCAAACAGTAGCATGTTACAAAAATTTATATTTGATAGAAGGGGAAATTAATCTATATGAATCTATTTGTTAATGTCAAGAGAAACATAATTAATCTGTTTTAAGATTGTTATCCAAATTATGTGATTAAACAAAACAAATAAATCCATGATTTATTAAATTAAATAATAGAACATCAAATAAAACCATGCTTGATAAATTACATTCTAGAGCATGAAACATGAAACAAGATTAATAGAAATGTATATTTAATTGAACTATAAAAACAAGGAATCAAACCAAATTCTGTGTGATACCACAGTGTCCTTAAAACAGATTAGCCGCCTCACTGTGGGTGCTGGAGAAACGTTGTAGGCCGCTCGAACTTCCTCTGCGCGTCCCTCTTTCGGAGAGGGGGCGGACTGGGTTTTAGCTACTACAGTTTGGACTCCTGTCACGATTCTGAATCTAATCTCACAAAGTGCAATGTAATACTGATAAATCACCAAAGAGTCCAAAGCCGGCAAATTATTTTGGAAAATCGATTTTAATCAAGAAGTGCCAAACATAGACTGCTTTGCCAGATTACAGAGTCGCCACCTAAATATTTTGTTTTTGGGAAATTTAGGAAACCCTGACTCGTGCCTAAGGCCACATGTCTGTCATCACCAAAGTTGCCCTGGCTTGGGAACTTGGGTACGAGAGGGGAATGTCCTGAAATGAGCACCCCCGCTCGCCCGATCAAAGAATCGGCCTCTACTAACCATGATATGTTGTTTTATAGACACATGTGTTTTTATTCCAGTTAATATCTAACTTACTATGTGATGCGCACATCATACAAGTATAGACTAGGTCACTTAAATTAGAACAAAACATCCCATGTTTGTTTTTTTGAAAATAGTTTGAATTTGCCACTCGCAAGTGGGCTTAGAATTGCGGATTTTCCACCAAACAAGGTGGGCTTAAAACATGATGATTTGCCACTTCAAGTGGGCTTAAAACTCACACTTGATGAATTGTTCCAATTCAAGCAATAAAGCCTTCATTCACAGGCATTCAAGCAGTTATAGCAATTAAGCAAATGCTATCATGGCAGTCACTTACACACATGCAAGGATGCTAAAGCGAAAACACTTACAGTGTACTCCGAGCCAAAACAGAAAACTAGTTAGAAATCAATGCATGATCCTAGCTATATTAAGATACCTAATGCAACACATGCAAAATGCAACTAAATAGGCTCGGCTACCTAATCATGACATATGAATGCAACACTTGATAACATGTATTCAAATAGGTATTGAAATACAATGCAGTTTGAATGATGCGCCGAGCCCGGTGCATGCAAGACAAATGAATGATGCACGCATGCAAGCATAAGGTATGCTAATTGAAATATACCCAAAGCTAACCATCAAAAGCTGATAAGTAAAAGGGAGAAAGAAGTGGGAATTGGAAGACATGCACACACACACGCACACTTATTACAATAATACGCCCTCTCACAGGAGGGTCTGAATAATAAGCCAACTAGCTACGCTAAACTAAGCTACTTAACTAATCTAATTTAAGCTAATTAGACTAATTATTACACAACAAAACGAATAACTAGTGAACTACTTACTAATTATTACAACACTTAATTTATTAACAAACTAATTAATTAAATTACAAATTTAAGCTAACTAACAAGTGAAGCTAACTACAAATCAAACTGCCTCAGCTCAGTTCCAAGAGGTTGAAGATGCATGCTCGGTTGGCGTTCGCTCGGAAATTCGTTGCTATGCCATCAATTGCCTCTGTTTTCACTTGCCTTGATCTCTGAAAATTGTGCCAATCTCCAAAATGCCTCTACTTCAACACAGGGATCTGTTGGTGAGCTGCCAGCCAGAAAAAGTGGCTACCAGCCACAAAAACTGGCCGGCCGGCAAGTTAAACTAGCTGGTCGGCTAGTTTTTCTGCAGGCTGCTGGTTTTGCTGCAACAGAGAACAATAGAGGCACAACAATGTATTTGCAAGACAATGTAGGTATTACCACACTCTTTATCATGTCTCAAGCTCAAAGGAGCGTGGCACTCAGCTCTCAAGCCACCAACCAAGCACCTCAATGCATGGTGGCCGAGGACCAAGCTTGCACCGTGTTTATGAATGCACAAACAACACACAAGAGAGCCTCCACCCTATCATGCATGATCAAGAGTGTTAGCGACCAAGAAACGCAACACGTTTCATCACTTTGAATATGAAACGTGCCACATTCCTTGTGTTTGGATTAACGTCCGATCCAAACACAATGCAATGCAAACAACATTCTCATCTTTCAATGCCAAAGTGGCATGCACACGACTCTATCATATAAGCAATGCATGAAAGACATGTTAAGGGCCAAGAGCACTAAAGCTAGTGAAGTGTGTTGCACATGAGGCATGCACTATCAATCTCAAATAGTCAAACCAACTATGGACAGACCTTATGCATGCCAAAACAGTGGCCAAAATGCTCTAAAATGATAACATGGAAAGCACGAAAATGATGTGCATGCATTGGCTCATCAACAAGGCATGAAGCACAACTCTTAAACACAATTAAAGAGTGATATACATGAGAGCATGACAAAGGTATAAGCACTGAAATTACATGTCAAATGATGACATATCATGCGAACATCACAAGTATAGCATGCTAGAGGGCTTAAAGCATTAGAGCTAGCGAAGTACACAACACTAGGGCTATGCAATACAATGCACAAACAACCAAACCAGCCCAAAACAGACCTCATGCATGCCAAGACAAAGGCTAAAACATGCTGAAACGGTAGCCCAAAAGCTTAGACAAGCAGGCATACGTATTGGCTCATAAGCAAGGCATAAGGTGAGACTCTCAAAAGCTATGAAAGAGTCGAACATGTGAGAGTATGACTACACCATATACACTGAAATCATGTGAGAAATGAGTTTAAAGCATGCAAACAACCCAAGTAAAGCATGCTAGAGACTTGACGCACAAAGCTAGTCAAAGCCACTTATACTATAACCATACAAGGCAAGCCTCACATGGCCAAGACCACCAAAAATAGAGCTGAAGCATGCTAAAATAATGGCAAATAAATGCTGAGATGGAGTTAACACAAGCTAGGATGAGAGGCATAAAGCATGATGCATGTTAGGCCAACAAGTAGGACTGCACTACAAGTGCAAAAACCAAGCAAGAGGTGCCCCCACCAACCAAAATCAAAGTTAAAGCATGTTAAATAAAGGCCAAAAACATGCTGGAGTGGAGCATACACATGCTAGAATGAGAGGCATGAAGCATGAAGCATATTAGGCCAACAAGTAGGATTGTACTACAAGTATAAGATGCAAGAAACCAATGACCAAACCAACCAAAAAAAGAGTTATGGCAAGTCCAAAAAGTCACAAAAAACATTCTTGGACTAAGCTTCAAAAGGGAGAAACACATGCTCATGTATTAGGCCACCAATACTAGCAAACAAGAATATGAGGGGATCACCCTCTCCTATTTTGGACCACAAGAACAACTTTTTATCACTGAAATACCTCTAAGTTTTAGTGGCTAAAAGGCCAAGCAAAGAGTGATTCAAAAGCCTAGAGGGGTGGCTCAAGAGGCTTAACAAGCCAAACAGCAAAAAAGAGGAACCACCCCCCTAACCACACAAGGCTCAAACCAATACTTTAAAGCCTTAAAAATAGATTTATTAAGAGGCTAAAACCAGCCTTAAAGTAGCATGCAAAGGTGACAAAGCTCTTAATCAAAACAAAGCTTAAAAGGGACAAGTGTCTTACCCTTGAAGAACAACAACAAGACAGCAACTTCAGCAACAATTCTGAGCCAAAACCAAATCTAAGACCTCAAAACAAGCTCCAAGGGACCTCAGCTCCAAAGTGAAGGTGTTTGAGTAGGTGTTTGTGTGCAAAAGTGTGAAGAAACAACACTTTAAGGCTAAATATAGCACAATATAGAGAGAGAGATGGAGAATTCTAGAGAGAGAGGGAGATTTTTTTGCTCTGAAAACTATGAACCCTCAATTAGGGGGAGGAAGCTCCCCTTATATAGGCAATGCAAGCCAAAAGGCTTGCTCAATCCCTCCATATGAAGGATGAGTTCAGTGAGCCCCAGTTGGCTCAAAAGATCTAAAAATATCTAAAAAAGAGAAAAATTGGCTGCCAGCCAGTTAAGTGGCCGGTCGGCCACTTCAACTAGCTGGCCGACCACTCCAACTAGCTGGCAAGGATAAAAAGTGGCTGGCAACTGCCAAAAGTGGCCGGCAAGGCCCCACTCTCCTTCAGCCAAGAGGCAACAAGGTTTGGCCTAAAAACAAGGCCAAAACACAGAAGGTTTAGAGACTCAAAGACAAGGCGCTCAGCCAAGACCTTCAGGCACTCGAAACAAGCACAAACATGCGCAATCATCACGTGCACAAACAATGACGTCTAAGTCTTAAGGTCAGTCAAAAATGGGGTGTCTACAAACGTCAACTTTTGTCTCCCATAATAAGATGGTATAGACCGGCTAATGCAGAAGCACCTTCTATTAACTTTGGCGAACTGACAATGGCAGCACTCTCTTACACAGGAAGAATATATTATAGGAGAAGCAAACTGACTGATATATTCTGGAAACAAAAAATATGTAACAAACCAAGGAAGATGGGCCTCCTTTTATACACAATAGGGGAGAGAGGAGGAGTCTCTAGTCATGAAGACTAGCAACCAAAGCCTATGAAGGCTGGCAACCAATGCTCATTGCTCCTGCAAAACTACTGGAGTAATGGAGTAAAATTGATGGGACAATTATGCGAGATATGTATACTACATACACAATTGCAGCAAACTTGGCCCAAAAAATTTTAGGTTGGTGGACCACTAATTCGGCCTTACCCAAACCCATTCCCTCAAGCCTCAAGCCCAAGGACCAATGACCACGGACTAGGACCCGAACCGACACGCGCATGTGGCAATTTTGCCATAACCAACTTGGACCATAGTCTTGGCCCAAGCCTATCCTTGAAACATCCATAACTCCCTTCCTTTGGAAAATTTGGATGCCCCAAAGAGCTCATCCCTGTAGACACCCCATTTTTGACCAACCTTAAGACTCAGACGTCATCGATTGAGTGCTCGGTGATGGTGTATGTTGTGCTCGTTTAGAGGTTTCGGAGTTTTAGCTGAGAGCCTTGCCTCCGGGCCTCTAAACTCTTTTGTGCTTCGGCTCGGTTTGTGGATCAAATTTTGTTTTCTCTTCCCAGAGGGAGGGAGAGGTCTTGTAGACCATCTCTTTGTGGTCGTAGACCACTTTTCCCGTTTGGAGACCAGTTTTTAGTTTTTGGAGCCTTTGGTCGCGCGCCTTGTCTCGGGACCGCTTAACATGCTCCGTTTGGTGTAGTTTTTGAACCACACCTTGTTGCCTCTGCTTAGAGGAACACTGTGGTCCAGGAGACCACTTTTGTGGTTGCATACCACTTTTGGTGCTCGTCAGCTAGTTTTCAGGGCTTTAGGCCGCATGCTTTGCCTCCTGATCTCTCGTCTTTCATCCGTTTTGGTTTGTTTTTGGTACAAACCTTGTTTTCCTTGTTTGGAAGGTGGTACAAGGGTGGGAGACCACTTTTTCTCCTTGGAGACCACTTTTCCTTCTGCCAGCCAGTTTTCTGGTCAGATAACTGGCTTGCTTGGTCTTTGGGCCACATTTTCTGGTTGGCCACCACACCACTAGCTTTCTTTCATGCCCTGGACTCTCTCCCACCATGGCCGACCAGTTTTTGCTCTGGAAGACCACTTGAAGTGGTCGGCCGACCACTTTAAGTAGCAGGCCGACCACTTCAAGTGGTCGACTGCTTTTTGACACCTTTTTGGAGATATTTTCGTCCAGCTGGCACAGCTGGAGGACATTTGGGCTATCCTCCATACACGTGTATGGAGGGATTTGTTTGAGGCTTAGCTTCTCCAAGAAGCTTTGCCTTTTGGTTTCTATAAGAGGGAGGCTCCTCCTCCCTCCTCTAGGTTCAGAAAATGGAGCCTTGAGTTATTCATATAGCCTATATCTATACTTTTTCATTTTGCTCTTGTTTGTGTTCAAAAGTGTAGTTTTGTCTTGCTTTTTCACACAAACACACACTCAAACACCATCCTTTTGCTACTGAGGTGCTTAGGAGCTGATTTTGGTGTTCTTGAGTTGCTTTGAGCTTGAAAAAGTTGCTGGAGTTGCAGCTTTAAAGAAGGTCTTCAAGGGTGAGTCTTTGACCTTTAAAACCCCCATTTTTTCTTAAGCTTTTGGACCCTTTTGCATGATGTTTTGAGCTTAACTTCCTACTGAAAAAAGTTCTGTATTTAAGTTCTTAAAATAGTTGTTTAAGGTCACTTTTTCATTTGGGGTGATTTACTCCCTCTTAGGCCTTGTTAGGCCTTGTTTTGAGCCATCCCTTTAGGCTCTTGGTGAACCCTTTGCATGACCTTTCTACCACTAAAATCCAAAGGATTTTCAGTGGTGGAAAGGTGGTTTTGGTGTCCTAAATAGGAGAGGGTCATCCCCTCTCCTTGTATTGTGTTTACTAGCTTCATATGCCTCATGTTTGAGCACCTTTGATAAGCTTGTGTTAGCTTGTTCTTAGCATGTATTTGTGTTTCTTTTGCTGAGGCATAACACTATTTTTGCATGCTTTGGTCACTCCATGCATGGTTAATACACTTGTAGTGTAAATCACACAAACTAGCTTTATGTGCTTCATGAGATAGCATGTCATTCTAGCTTGTTTTCTTTCCATTTCAGCATGTTTTTGGTGATGTTTTGCCATGTTATGACTCTGTTTTGGTTTGGTTTGGTTTGGTTGGCCCTTGCATGCTCCATACACTTGTAGTGTTGTTCCATGAAATAGCCTAACATGCATCATGTTGTAACATGTCATTTTAGCTTGCTTTTGGCTTAGCTCTGAGAAGACTTTGTTCATGTTTTATCATGTTTAAGGTCCGATTTGTGTTGTTTTGGCCATGCATGACTTGCTTTGTATAGCTATGGTTCAACCTAGCTTGTTAGCTTTGTGTGTTGAGTCCTTTAACATGCATTACTTGGACTATTTTAATGATTTGGCATCATTTATTATGTGATTTCAGTCCATGTTTCATGGCCATGCATTCACATTTGTCACTCATTCAATGCGTTGGAGGGTTGGCCTCTTTATGCCTTAACATGAATCATTGCGTATGCCTTCATGCCTTAGCTTGTGAGCCATCATTTCAGTGTTTATTTAGGGTTATTTTGCCATGATATAACTCTAATTTTTATTGGTTAAGTCATCTCATGCTTGGTCTTAATAGGTATAGTGTAATCCACCTTATTTGTCTTGTATGCATCATGTCTTATGCCCTCCATGCTAGCTTGTTTTGGCTTCCTTTCATGCATGTTTTAGACTCATTTTAACATGTTCTAGGACTGTTTTGGGTTGCCTTAGTCACATGTTTCATGTTTCGTATACTTGTAGTACAAATACTCTTGTTTGCCTCAAGCTTTGAGGACCATTGCATGCTTCATTTGTATTGTGTACATGATTTGGCATCACTTAACATGACATTTCAGAGCATTTAGCATTTCCATGTTTCTACCTCAATCATGCTTTAAGTACCTTTGAGTGTAATGCATTGTTGCCTAGTTTATGCCTTAGCTCGTATGCTTGCATGCTTAGGCATTTGAGCCCTCGTCTCAGCATGTTTAGGTCCTTATTTTGACCTACTTGAGCTCTATCCATGCTTAGTTCATGCATATTTGCCATGTATTTCATGCCTCATGTGTAGTCCTCTTTGCTTGTCTTAAGCTTTAAGGATCATTGCATGCCATGCTTGTGTTGATTAAATGATTGGGCATCATTTCTTGTCTAATTTCAGTGCTCTTAGTGTTGCTACACTTCCACGCTTTTCACTCTTTAAGTGTTCTTGAGAGTTGCACCTTAGTGCCTTAATTGGTAAGCCAATTGGCATGCATGCTTGTATGTGTTTTCGGTGCCTTCATTTTAGCATTATGGCCACTATTTTGGCATGACCGAGGTCTGTCCATTTCAGTTTAAGTCCATTGAGTTTGTGGTTTGCATGTTGTTGTATGCTTGGTGTATTGCATATTGTTGCCCCTGTTGCATTGCATTGTGCATGCATGCATGCATTACATGGTGTTTAGAACCTTATGATTGCCTTGCATTGAGTATGCCATCTAGTTCTTAGCATTTAGCATTGTGTATGCCATGTTATCCCTTGCATTGTGTATGCTATGTTGTTAGTTGCATTGCGCATGCCATGTAGTTGCATGTTTGCATGCTAAGGTTGCATTACATTGCATTGAGCATACCATGTTATGTGTTGCATTGTGTTTGGAATAGGTGTTAGTCCAAACACGAGAAACGAGGGACATTTCATACTTCAAGTGATGAAACGTGCCTCAATTCTCGGTCGCCGACGCTCTTGATCATACATGATAGAGTTCTAGGCTTTATGTGTTTACTTGCACATTCATTTCCATATTGAATTATGCAACTTCGCCTCTCGGCCATCATGAATTGAAATGCGCGATTGGTGGCCCGAGGGTCGAAAACCACACCCCTTTGAGTTCATGACATGATAGGGAGGGTGGTTGTGCACACATATCTTGCAAATACATTACCATGCCCTTTCTTGCTCTCTGTTGCAGCAAATTGCAGTTCAGCAGCAACAACTGGCCGGCCAGCCAGAAAAACTAGCTGGCCGACCACTTTTTTGGTTTTTCAACAACCAAAAGTGGTCGGCAGGTGTCTGGAGAGACCAAAAGTGGTCGGCCACCCTCCCACAGGTTTCCCTAGGTGGAGTTTCATCTTTCTGGAGCTTGGTGCAAGTTCCTAAGAACAAATGAAAACAGAGGCAAATCGGGGCATCGCATTGGATTTCTGAACGAGGCGACCGAGCATGCATCTAGTCTTCTCTCTCCAAAAACCTCCTGATTTATTGCTTTCCTTAGCTGCCATGCTTAGATAGCTTGCTTTTGCTTTGGTTTGTACTTTAATTAGTTAATGTGTTAGCTATTTCTTCGTTCTGTAATAATTAGTTAACTAGGATTAGTTAATTAATTTGTTGTGTAATAATTAGTTTAATTAGCTTAGATTAGCTAGTTAGCTCCTTATTTGGTCCCTCTTTCGAGAGGGCGTATTGTTGTAATAAGCGTGCGTGTGTGTGATACATGTCTTCTAACCTCCATTTCTTTCTCCCTTTTACTTAACCGCTTACAATGGTTAGTTTTAGGGCATATTTCATTTAGCATACCTTATGTTCGCATGCGTGCATCCATTCATATGTCTTGCATGCACCGGGCTCGGCGCATCATACTAACTGCATTGTATTTCAATTCCTATTTGAATACATGTATCAAAGTTGCATTTCACATGCCATTCTAGAATAGCTGAGCCTATTTTTAGTTGCATTTTTCGCATGTGTTGCATTAGCCATCTTAACATGAACTAAGATCATGCATTGATTTCTAACTAGTTCTTTGTTTTGGCTTGGAGTACACTGTGAGTGTTTACGCTTTAGCATACTGCATGTGTGTTAATGTTGCCATGAAAGCATGCTTATCGTGAGGCTAACTGCTTAGTTGATTAACTACCTGAATGCCTGTGGGTGAAGATTGGATTACTTGAATTGGAACAATTCATTGAAAATCACGTTTTAGCCTACTTGCGAGTAGCAAACTTCAAACCGTTTTCAAACGAACATGCAATTTTTTGTTCCAAATTAGGCGATCTAGTCTATACTTGTTTGCTATGCGCATCACATAGTAAGATTAGCTAATTAATCGGAATAAGAACACATGTGTTTTCAAAAACAAGATATCATGCTTAGTACAGGCCGATCTTTGATCGGGCGAGCGGAAGTGCTCATTAAATGACCTTTCCCTCTCGTACCCAAGTTCCCGAGCCGAGGCAACTTTGGTGATGACGGATACGTGGCCTTAGGCACGAGTCAGGGTTTCCTAAATTTTTCCAAAATAAAATATTTAGGTGGCAACTCTGTATCTGGCAAAGCAGTCCATGTTTGGCACTTCTTTATTAAAAATTAGTTTTCCAAAACGATTTGCCGGATTTGGACTCTTTGGTGATTTATCGGTCTCACATCGCACATTGTGAGATTAGATTCAGAACCGTGACATTTGAGTCCGAACTGTGGTAAGCCCAATGAACAGAACCAGATCCCGCGCCACTTCTTCGCGCGCAGAGCGCCGAGGCGTTTGGGGCGCATCCACAATGCCCTTCTCATAATCTTGAGGTTTAAATACCGATCAAAGTTTTCCTCTACAATCAATGTGAGATTGGTAGTTATACACAATTCTCAATATCTCATTTATGAGGCTTACTTTATGAGACAATTTCTCATTCAATTCTTAATGGTTTTTGGTCATTCTTTTTGTGGTGTAAAAACCTTGTTACAAAGAATTTAAACCCATTTAATCCCACCTCAACCAATGGTTGGGACCTACTTTAATTTCACATTAAAGTCACTAAAAAGCCATTTTTTCCCAACAATTTGTCAACTTATTACTATGTTATGGGCAATTTGGAAACAACGAAATAATGTTGTATTTACAGATGCACCTATATCTTGCCACCAAACCATTGGTCTAGCAAATGAATTGGTTTTTTCTTTGAATAGAAGCATTGGCACACAAGATTTTGATAATGTCTAGATGGACGATCTGTTGATTGAAACATCTAACTTAGGAAAGGAGCATAGTTCTTGTATACTGGAAGCTACTAATTTTATTGATGGTTGTTTGCAGGAGTTTAAAGTCTTGGTTGATAGATCATGGCAACATGAAGATCGTAGTGCTGGTATAGCATGGATTTGCTACCATAGTGATGGGGAACGTGTGGCACAATGAGCTCTTCAAATGCAACTTACGTCACCTTTTGCGGCGGAAGTTATGGCTTGTCAACAAGCAATACAGAGGGCAAATGAGCAAAATTTGCGCAAAGTTAGTATATGGACGGACTCACAGCTTTTGGTGGATGTTCCGTGTAATAAAGTTATTCCCTTTTGGTCTTCTTGTACTACTATAGCTGATATAATGTCGGTTAGCAAGTTTTTTGCTTATCCATGTGTTTGTAAGGTTAAGCGTCAGGATGTGAAACCTGCACATGACTTGGTCCGTTCTGCAAATAATTTCCCCACTTAATATATCTTTCTGCTATTTGTGTGTTTCTAAAAATAAAATAAAAGACTTAAAAGCTTCGCTTGGGCTCGCCAATTAATCATTAAGGTTCCGTTTATTTTGACGTCAAATATTTTATTTATTTATTGTTATTTGGTTAAACAAAAAGTAAGTAAAATCTTTTTTAAGAAAAATATTTTTGCACCATTTTTCAAAAAATGACTTATCTTTAAAATTTTCTTAAGTTAATCTTTACAAAATTCAGCATATTTAGTCTTTTCAAATAAATATCTTAACTCACTAAAAAGTTATAAATAACACTTTATTGAATTAAAATTTATTTTTTATGTTTTTGTTTCAAGTGTCAATAAATGCCAAAATACAAAAACAAAAATAATTTTTCTGTATAAAATCATTTTACAAGAAAAAATATTTTTTTGTGTATAATATTTTACATTAAAACAAACGGAACTTACATACAAAATGTCCACTAGATATTATTGGTTGATAAACACCAAAATGTCAAGTTCATAGGTTTTTTTTTTTTTTTCTCTCTCTCTATCGGAGATAAAGAGTATGAACATGTTAATCCAAAGGTTATTATTAAGTGTAATAAACAGTTTTTGTATTTTTATTTATTTGTGCTTGTAAAAAAATAAAATAAAATAAGTTTCATAATTACTTTATTATCCAAGAAGTACGTATAATTGTTGACACCAAAAAATAATTGTCTGTCAATTATGGCTCGTCGATTATAGCCAATTCTCATTTAATTGATTGTGACTTGTCAATTATGGCAAAATCTAACTTCATTAACTGCGACCTGTCGATTTTGGTCTATCAATTTAGATCAGGGCCATCTTAAAAAATTTACTATGGCCATAATTATATTTTATTATTATTATTATTATTATTATTATTATTATTATTATCAGTGTTCCTAAGCTTGCGCGGGAAGAAAATGACAACGTTGATCATAGCATCATGGCTCTGGAACAATGTGGGGTTGGAAACTAAAAGAGGTGATTCAAAGCATAGTGGATCATAGCACCAAGGAAAGAAAAGTGGAACATGGGAAGGCACTCCTTGGTGACAAGTTGAATGATGAACACGAGTGACTTTATGCTAAGAATGTGGATTGATTCCAGGAACTGTGGGTTGGTTTTTTATTTATTGAATAATTGTTTTGAAGAACTGCTTTGGGCAGTTTTCGTTTGAAAATATGCCTATAAAAGACCAAGGGAGATACAAGGGAAAGGGATCAACAAAACATCAAACTCATGAGAGTTCTTTATCTAGGAGTAGTCTATCTTAACTTAGGAGTAGATTACCTTAATTTAGGAGTAGCTTTTAGCAGTTAGTTTCGGTTCTTGTAACCTTTCTGATTCCTGTCAATTGTGTAACAAAGATTGTTCTTGTTATTTGATTAATGCAATTGAGTAACAAGTTTCAATTTTATTACCAATTTTAGTATGTTTGTATTTGTTTCTTCACATTACAACCTTTAAAGAAGTCCTTGAACCTATCAAGGCATTAAGACACCCAATCACATTGCCTGATTAAGTTACTGTTCGTGAAAGTTGGTTTCTCTGTCGAATCTCTTCTGTTGATTTGACCCAAACCAGATTTTTGCTAACATATTTTGGCATGCCCGGTGAGACCTATCTAATTTGGAGTTATGGTGATGAAGAAGCAAACATGCCTTCAAGTGGCATGTCAAGATATGCACCCATGGATGCAAACCGCCAATGGAATGGTAGTATCAATTATCAATGGAATGTCTCATCTTCCATGTCTAAAGATTTCCAATATTATGGCAATAATTCTAACACATATTGCCAAAATAATAGCATGATAAATGATATGAAAAGAATAATTTGATATTGTAAAGATGAAATTTATTGGCACGGGAGTGAAAGTTTGGCCATAAGAAGAGAATTAATTCTCATTATCGGCGAAGATTTCAAATGATTTCATCATCTCCATATTATTTGATGCAAAGAGTTTTAAATTATTTTGATGAAAAAAATTCATCAACTTGAAGGTCAAATTTACCTAATTAATGAAAATTTTTGATATTTGGAGCATAATTTAGAAGGTTAATGACCAAAAAAAAATTAAGGTACAAAAATAATGTGGCTTGGGAGGCTAATACCCATATTCCTAAGAAGCCAATTATTCAAGAAAAACCAAGGTATGTGGCTCGAAGGGTTAATACACCACATCATGAAGA
Source organism: Camellia granthamiana (assembly GCA_036172215.1). Lineage (NCBI taxonomy): Eukaryota > Viridiplantae > Streptophyta > Magnoliopsida > Ericales > Theaceae > Camellia > Camellia granthamiana. The sequence goes on along the minus strand of CM069908.1, from coordinate 5,489,425 downwards.
TAACATGATTTTGGAGGATTTTCATAGGCCAATAGTAGCTAAAATAGAAAAACAGTCCCGTCTCTCAAAATATATTATAAATCCATTACAAAATAATGGTGAAAATACACTTGGATGGCATAATTTTTTGCCAAACATGGCAAAGAGTAACATGCCATTAATAGCTAAAAAAGAAAAACAGTCCCTTTTGACAAAAAATGATGAAAATCCATCACAAAATGATGGCAAATATTTACTTGGGGGGGCATAATTTTAAGTCAAAGATGACTAAAAATTATGAATGTTGGGGGCATGATTTTAGACCAAAAGTGACTGAACATTATGAACAACCCATATTTGTTGAATGTGAATCTTTTTGACATTGTTCAAAGTATTAAAATTTATGAATTTTTTATAACATTCAACTATTTGAGTTTTGGAATTCAATACCCATTGTGGATGTGTGGATCACACCAGAAGTTAATCTTTATGATATAGTTTGAAAAACAACAATCATTAAAACGTGTCATTTTAGTTGGCTCAAATTTTGGTCCTTTATTTCATTTAAGGCAAAATTTGAAAGGGGCATTGTTGTCACCAAAAAATAATTATCTGTCGATTATGGCCAAGTCTTGTTTAATTGATTGTGACTTGTCAATTATGGCAAAATCTAACTTCATTGTTTGTGACCTGTCAATTTTGGTCTGTCAATTTAGATCAGGACCATCTTCAAAAATTTACTATGGCCATAATCATATATTTTTTATTATTATTATTATTGCTAGCAGTGTTTCTAAGCTTGCGTGGGAAGAAAATGACAACGTAGATCATAGCATCATGGCTCTGGAATAACGTGGGGCTTGGAAACTGAAAGAGGTGATTCAAAGCATGGATCATAGCATCATGGCTCTGGAACAACGTGGGGCTTGGAAACTGAAGGAGGTGATTCAAAGCATAGTGGGTCATAGCACTAAGGAAAGAAAAGTGGAACATGGGAAGACACTCATTGGTGACAAGTTGAAAGATGAACACGTGTGACTTTATGCTAAGAATGTGGATTGATTCATGGAACTGTGGGTTGGTTTTTCATTTATTGAATAACTATTTTGAAGAATTACTTTGGCCAGTTTATGTTTGAAAATATACCTATAAAAGACCAAAGGAGATACAAGGGAAAGGGATCAACAAAACATCAAATTCCTGAGAGTTCTTTATCTAAGAGTACTCTATCTTAACTTAAGAGTAGATTACCTTAATTTAGGAGTAGCTTTTAACAGTTAACTTGTTATTGTAACTTTTCTGATTCCTGTCGATTGTGTAACAAAGATTGCGTTTGTTGTTTGATTAATGCAATTGAGTAATAAGTCAATTTGACCTAAATCAAATTTTTACTAATAATAATTTTACATATGGACAAGTTAAAATTTCACCAATTGAAAATCCAATTCAACTAAAAAAAAAAATACTAATTAAATCACACCAAAATTTATGTATAAAAATCTCATTTCAAATGATGTAGTAATTTTTTTTCACTTATTTCAATTAACAAGAAAACTAATCACAACCTAGTGTTTGGAAGGTGTGGACAAAATGAAATGTCCTAGTGCTCATTTTTGTACCAAGAAAAGGGTTTTACACAGATTACACATGTTCCTCATGATTTGACTAGTGAATACAATTTTTTTATTTGAATAGAAATTAATTATAGAATCGGACACGATTTAAATGTTGGATTTATAAAAAGATAAAACTTTTTTTTATTAAAAAAAATTATGTCTAATTTTATAATCATTTTTTATATTTTTAAAATTTTTCTTAATTAATTTTTACAAAAAATCAATTATAGAATCAAATAACTTGGAGAGTGACCAATTAACATGGTCTTTCTCAAAATAAAATACCCATTAAATACCTACCCTATATATATATTTATTTATTTATTGATGCATGAGGAATCAGATTCAATCCTTGTTCCGTGTTGGTTGTTCCTGTCCCAATTTTTTAGCCAAAGTGCCTCCTCCACCATGTTAAAAGTGGTAGAGAGAGAGAGAGAGATTTGATGGGAGAATAGTTAGGTGGTTTGGTATGATTTAAAAGAGGTCAATCACTAAATTGCTTAAGGATTGGGGTAGACATGTTTCCATGAGTTTAGAATGAGGTTGGTTTAGACTAATTACAATTTGTTAGGAACACTTTTATAAGTAAGTCAAGTTTGTGACATGTTGCTCTAATTTAAATGCATTTATAAGTGAGGGGAGACGTTTATTTCAATAACTTTTTTATTTTTATTTTTTTTAATGATAGTGAAAATTACAATAATCATGAATGTAACCACATAAACTTTATGTTCTTTGTGTACATATTATTTATTATTCTTGTGTATTTTGTTCTTCTTTGTATTCCCGTCTCATTGATTCTAATTGATTGTTACCAATCTTAACATTTAAACTTATTCTTAGGGTTAATTTCATATGTTGCTTAACCATATTGTGAAAATTAATCAACTTCATTATATGAAGTTTCCTAAAACTTCTTTTAGGTTAGAATTTATTTTTTTTTTTTTTTTCTCAATATATTCTCAACTGTGAGATCATGTGAGAATTTTGAGAGATAATATAAGGGAAACTTACGTAAAGATCCAAATAAATGAACTTATTATTGAATAGGTCATGTGATAATTAATGGTATTTTTTATCAAATATTATTAAAAAAACGTCACTAATTATTAATTTTCAGCTACAGTTTAAAAATATTGTCACAAAAAATGTCACTAATTATAACTTTTAGCGACCATTTAAAAAATCGTCACAAAAAAATGTGTATTAGCTTGCTTGGTTTGGATTTTCAGGATTCACTTTTCAAAAAATTGAAATTTTTTATATTTAGTGTTTTTTTATTTTTACTAAAAAAAATTTTAATATTCTAAGCAATTTTTTTTTAAAAAAAAATTCTAGATACACCTAACATAAATACACTTAAAAAGTATAATATTTGTGAAAAAAATCTTTAGAAAATTCACTAAATACCAAAAAAATAAAAATAAAAAATACGAGAATTCAATACATTTTTCGTATTCTCATGTATGTATTGATTTTTTAAAATATTTTTTTGCAAATATTTATTTTTTAAATACATCTAAATAAGGTTCATCTAAAAAACATAAAAAAATTGCTTAAAATTTAAAAAATATTCACTAAAAATAAAAAATAAAAACACGAAAAATAAAAAAATTCAATTTCTAGAAAATTAAAACCAAACACACTGATTAAATTTTAACTTTTAACAACAGTTTGAAAAAATCGTCATAAAAGTTTAGCGACAATTTATAAAAATCGTGAAAAAAAAAAGTTACTAATGGTTAATTTTTAGTGACATATGTAAAAAATCGTTATAAAAAATTATTTTTAGTGATGATTTTATTAGGATTTATTTTTAATAAAACTTGATAAACATTAAGTCTAACTATTAAAACCTATTGATAATTTACTAATGATTTTAGAAAATATGTTATAGTTCATTTTTCATTTTAATGCCAATTTATGATTCAATGGAGCTTTTTAATTTTCATGGATTGGCCCAAGGCATCATCAACATAATGCAATGGGTAAATAGTATTTTTCCTTTGTTATGTCGCTCATTTTAAGGGGGTTTTTTTTTTTTTTTTTTCTTTCTAAAAAAGTCACATTAGTATGCCTTTTCTATTTACATATAAAGTTCTACACAAATTCAATTTCAATTATAATAACTAATTTTATATAGATTCTATTTGAGAAATACTTATTTTTAATATATATTTTTTTATCGTATATTCGATTTTGTCGTTGTCAGATTTATTTTATGTAGTTGATAATTTAATTTCATTATTATGATACTTGAAAAAAATCTCAATATACAAATAAATAAATAAGACAAAATGTACTTAATTATGTGTATCGCACTGATTAAATTAATTTTCTTTTATATTTTTTATTTTTTGTTTATCTTATTGATGTCTTAATATTAATTTATATTTAATTTTTTAGTTAACACAAAATTATTTATTACAAAACATTTATATTTAATTTAAATTTTATATACCTATATACAATATGTATGAATAATTCAAAAAGAATATTAAAGAAAAAATCAATACTCTGCATAATTAATTTATATATTTTCTTCTTAATCTAATTACAACATATTTATATTTAATCTTTTAAATAAATTTTGTGTAGTTCTATTTCTATGTATTTTTATTTTCTAAATAAATATAAAAATAAAATTAAAATTAAATAATTAGAATTACTTTTAGTTTTATATTTCTAATTCTCTTTCTAATTTAACTATTATTTTTAATATCAAAATGAGTGTTTATTTTACTATCTTATAATCATTATATGATAATTACACTTTTATAGCACTATAGAATCAAAATTATCAAAATAAAAAAAAATTAACTGAATTTATTGTATACTATTATTCAAGTAACATTTTTATAAAACAATAAGGGTAACATTATTAAAATAAATAATTAAAATTAAAATTAATATTATTTTTTTGTAATACACATCATAATATACCATGAATTATAACCAAGTCATAATTTGTATATTATATAATTTTTCATTGTTTTTATTTTTTTCAAAAAAAAATATTTTGATACAAGTGGAATTCGTGATTTTTAATAAATTTAATTAACATAAATAAGAATTTAATTTCAGATTGAGAATACATATTTTTTTAATAACTTTGAAATAAATTATTCTTATGAGCATTTTATATGGAATCACACGTAGTGATAAAAATTTTCATCAATCATTAATAAATCTATTTATATTTAATTTTCAATTATTAAAATTTTTAACATATAAAATATTAAGACTCAAAATTAATTTTTTATTTTAAAAATAAATTCCTTCGCCTATTAGTTGTTCTGTGATATTTCTCAAAGTGGTCCAACCAAAGATGACCATGGTTGGGACAAATTAGTGTTCAACAAAAAGCAAGCACATGATAAAAAAAAGGACACGTTATGCAACATGATTGGATAACTTAAGTTAAGAGTCAAGGAAATTGTAATTGATCTAGACAGCAATACTACCATTCCCAGAAAAGAAAAGAAAAGGGAAACAAAAATGTTTTGTGGCACTAATCTGATTGGGCACTAATGTCCCTAATTTTTATTCTGGGTAAGTTTTTTTTTTTTTTTTTTTTTTTTTTTTTTTTCCTTGAAATGGAATTTCGGGGCATTAGTGCCCCTTTTTTTCGGGGCACCAATCAGTTTTAAAAGGAAAAAAGGAAAAAAAATCTAGAATTTTGAATCAATGGATGAGATTCACTTAAAACAAAGCCCACAACAACTTTAAATATAAATTATTGATATCAAATTTATAATAATGATAAACTTTATCAACATTCATAAAGAAAGTCATAAATTTTTCAATGAATCTGTAATTATTTTGTTGAAAGCATACCCAATTGATATTTTCCTAATATTTTTTAGTTCTATTCAATGGAAAAGTTTTGGGCAAATTACATATACCTTGAGGTTTGGCTAAATTACAAACACCCTTCTGAGATTTTGAAAATTACATTCCGCCCCTTAAAGTTTGTATTTTCATAATAATTTGTCCCCTGAGGTTTAAATTTCATAACAAATTACCTCCTAATTTGTTATGCAAATATAGTGTTAAAGGGAGAATTTGTAATTTCTCAAATCTCAGGAGATATTTATAATTTAACCAAATTTCGAGGGTATATGTAATTTGTCCAAAAGTTTTTTTGGCGGGTAAGTAATTCAATAGAAAAATTGCTTTTAACATTATATCCAAGTGGCAGTTTGTTATTGGATGATTGAGAAAAATAATTGGCCAACCCACAACCACATTGTTCTAGGGAATGTAAAAAGTGTCTTCTACATGAGAAAACTGACACTGGTCAGAAAAAGTGGTCTCAACTGGGTTTTTTTTTTTTCTTTTTTCTGTTCTGGTCATTTTTATGTATTTTTTACGGTGATGCTAGAGGTCATTAATTTAGTGACTCATAAAACCTCATCACTAATGAGGTGACAAAACAAAAAAAAAAATACAAATTGTAGTAGTGGGTGAAATCTATTATCACATCATTAGTGGTAGTTTTAATTAAAACTCTTACTCATTTTTTTATTTTTTATATGAATAGTATTAAAGAACTTTAATACTTAAACTTTAAAAAGAGTTCTACACATGTGATAAGAAAAAAAATACATAAACACATATATCACATCACAAATCAACTTCACCCATTTAAAATTCCTATAAATATCTCTTTATATAACTCTTAATCTTTAAACAACAATGCTAGAAATTTTTAATTTAGAGGCTCTAAACACACCTTTAATGAGGTAAAAAAGATAACTAAAAAAAAAAATCAAGACACAACACTGATGTGGTAGTGAGTGAGACCCACTACCACATCACTAATGGCACCTTTAATTAGAGGTCCCCAAGCATTTTTCTATTGTTTTTGTGTTTGTAATAAAGCTCGTACTATTGACTCCAGTGTTTCCATTTTTATGTACAACCGTGATATGTGCCCCGAAATTTAGGGGCACTAATGCCCCGAATTTCTATATAAGGCCAAAAAAAAAAAAAAGTTACCAAAACTAGAAATTAGGGGCATTAGTGCTAAAAAATTAGTGCCACAAATCATTTTTGTTTTATGTATTACTTTTATGTTTTTAAAGTTCTACTTTATGTAACTTAATTTGAAATGTAGAAGTTTTTTAATCATCACCTCACCATATTGGCCTTATTTACATTCTTGTTTAAATACAACCACAAATCTAAATAATAAAAAATTATTCAAATGAGATTGAAGGCTTTTTTTTTCTTTTCTTTTTTTAAAAATATATATATATATAAGTTAACATTTCTTCTTTAAATTTTGTAATTTTTTTAAAAAATAACATTTAACTGATAAATTTATAGAAATAAAAAAATTGTCTTCCTCTGTTGCAGACAAAAACGAAGCCCACAAAAACACTAACATATTCCCAAAAAGAAAAAAAAAACCTTGAATAATATAATTTATTTTTTAATACTAGTTGGATACTGCATGCTCGGATCCTATTTAGTGCATCTTATGGGGTTTTATGATTGTATTTTAATTTCATAATTCATGTTAAATTATTTGATGTAACTTTTGTTTGTCATTTATGAAAAAAATAATAATTTAAGTAAATTGAAGAATTTGATTATCAAAAAGTAGAAAAAGAGATCATTTAACTTAGTGCAGCTTCAATGGTTTGTCATTGGAATTGTCATTACTAAAGTATAATAGTAATGGTTGAAAAGTGGTGCTCCAATAGTTGAATATGGCAGCTGTCAAATTTGGCAAATACCAAAACTTGTGCCAAATTTAACACAAGTTTTAGCAGTTGTTATATGTGTTAACTTAGCCAAAACCTCCATCTCTCCCTCCCAGCAAAACAAATAAATTTTTGCAAAATCACCACTTTTGCATCGTTCGACTGATTGTCTCAAACACAATAGTTTATGTGTTTCATTCTGTCAAAATGGCATCAAACCATTAGAGCACCATTTCTATAATTTGTAAAATTTGCTACTAGTCATTGTCAAATTATAATAATGATAATTTTATTATAGCATTTGTCATTAGAGATGCTTTTATATATTTAGATTGTCAATTTTTATTATGGGAAGTTGTATCAATGGTCCTTAGAGCGAGGAATGAATGAAATTACGTATGTTTTTTGATTAAAAATTATTAACTTAATAAATTTAAGGCATTTTCAATGGTCTTCAATCTTTCTAGATGATTTGGGAGCTTTTTGTAACATATGATCATCTAACAAACTCACTATTGTCTTTTCAAAGTTTGTTTTGGAATATAAACTTGGAAAAAAATTTAGGATGCCAGGCTGGCAAGGGTATTTAGTTGAGTGTTGCTTTTTTGAACTTGTGTCAAACCAAAAATTGTTCTCACTCAAATTATAGAGAATCTTCAACCTTATCCACTTTAGATAAATGGTCCTAGAACACTAGGCATGTAAAGGAGCCACGTAATTGATTGCTTAAATTTCACTTACAAATTTAATTTTTTTTAAAAATATATTCAATATTGATTTGTTTATTTGAGTTTTATTCAAATCGAGCTCAACTAGCTTATTAAATCCTGTTTAACCTGAACTTAAAAAATTAATAAATTTTAAAAATATTTGGTCTTAACTTGTTAAATATTGAGTTGATTTTAAACAATCTTTTACATTGTGTTTAAATCATGAATTTAGATAAAAATTTAAAAAGAGGAAGAAAAAAAAAAGTGAGAAAAATAAAGAAAAAATTCAACTTATATTATATTCACATTTTTCTTTCCTTTCCAAATTTATGTCCAAACTCATAATCCAAATACAGCCTTAACGAGCTAAATATGAGTTGAGCTCTAACTATCTAAAATCATTTTAAGAAAATGATTCATCCCCCTAATTTCGTCCCTCCAATGATGTGGAATTAGAGAGACTAAAGATGAAAGAGAGAAGAGTATATGACCACTTTGCATGAGTCTTACCCATGTCATTGGGAGTGAAATTAAGAGGTCTCAATTAGAGGTGTAGCAGGACTGTTCATTTTATGACTCTATTCAACACTCTAGAGTTGGGCCTTGTATGCTGCAAGGCAACGTTTCCCTGTGACCCACTAAAAGGAAAGAACAGGCTTAATTAACCCCAGCCCACTCCTTTCATTAAATGGAAAATTATTTTTGTTGCTAGATAATAAATTTATCATTTATTTTCCTTTTTGTTTGTTTGTTTTGTTTCTTTGTTTGTTTTTTTTTTAAACTAAGTGAGGGGAAAAAAGGAAAGAAATGGCATTGTGATTTTTCATCATTTTATTTGGATGAACAATAAATAATAAAATGTATTTTTATTTTAAATTTAGAGGCTTAATTTAAGTATTATAATTTTTTAAAATGAGTAATTTTGGTTTATCACTAGATCTTATTAGTTTTGGTGGAAAACAAAATGAGTTTTAAACAATTTTTTCACCTCAACATTGTTATTCATTTCTTATCATTTCTCGTCTCCATAATCATCCAAACAAGTTATAAGAAATCTCTTATTCCTTTTTTTTTTTCTCACCAAACTTCTCAATTCAAACAAGCTGCTGTAAAGACTCAACACATTTTTTTGGTATGAGTTTTCTCCATGCAAGAAAGAACTCAACACTTTCTTATTGTTGGGTCTAACTAATGACAGTCCATTAAACATTAGTTGAGAATCAAACAATGTCAAAAAATTCAAAGTCCAATATATACTTTTCACATGTTCTAATATATTTTTACATATTTCTAAACTTTTTTCTAATATATTCCAATAAACTTTGTATATATATATCAACATTTTAAACATTTTTTCTTGTATAATATATTAGGAGAGGAGCTGGACCATTAAAGAAATACTCACGATATGTTTGATTGAGAGATTTGGAAAAAGAAAAGGAAAGGTAGATAAAATGTAAATAAAATATACTTATATTTCACCTAATTTCACACACTTTTTCTCTTTCTGTTTTCAAATCCCTTCGTAAATTTTCCAACCAAACACAGCATAACTAGGCTTAGCCTTCCCCTCTTAGCCACTGTGGCCTATGTGAGATAGAAAACAGCTATAGTATGATTTTATCAAGATTATGAGATTGATTTTTTTGTAGATCTATGAGTAAATCGTCTAAAAAAATCACATTAATCCTAAAGGTGGACCAATAATTCATTATTCACTTTACTTGAGCTCACTCTAAAGGCATTAGCCTAATGATTATCTGTATTTGTTAAAAAAACACTCAAAAATTATTTGAGACGAAGGCTCTGTTTATTTTGAAATAAATTATTTTTGAATAAAATATTTTACTTATCATTTTTTATGTAGTTGGTTAAAAAATACATAAAATATTTTCATCATAAGGCAACTTACGTTTCAAAAGTAGTTATTTTTTTTTTACTAATCTCAGTAAGCGCTTCATCAACTTCAATTCTTTTCTTTTTTTCTTATTTTAATTTTTAAATTTTACCTATAATTGATTGATTATTAAATTTTTTTGTCCTAGAAAAATATTTTGTCAACCAAATACAAGAAAATTAAAAGAAACATATTTATTTGTCCAAAATCATTTTACATAAAAAAATATTTTACCATATAAAATATTTCGAACAATCATCAAGCGTGTAAAAGAACATCTCATCTACTTAGTCAACTCTATAATTTTCACTAATGACCAAATTTGAATATACTTTAGTCAACTCTTTTTATCTTTTTATCTTTTTTTCATCACATCACCTCTCTACTTTTCTGTACATCTTTTCGTAAAAAGACAAAAAGTACACTTTTTTAGGACACCCCAAACCAGCCCTAAAATTTAAAGAGTTTTGTTAATAACAGTTTATTGAACTAAGGGACAAAATGACATTGAAAAAAAAAAAAATTTACACATCTCAACATATTTTTATACATTTCAACTCGCCTATCACCCGTGTTATACACGGAATAATTATAAATATTTATATTTGTGTTAGATTTTTTTTAATATATAAATTATGTTTTTAAAGATTTTTTATAAAAATAATTTAACAATTTTTATCACTAGCCATAGTATATGGGAGAAGTTGAAAAGGGTACTACAGTAACTATACACGAGTTGTATCTATAATTATTTGTATGAAGGGATTTTAAATGCTGATCAAGAGATTTTGACCAAATCAATAAATGCAAACATGTGGAAAGACATGTGGAGTGAAAAAAGTTAATAAATGCTGATCAGGAGATTTTGACCAAATCAATAAATGTTAAGTCTTTTTTTTTTTAAATAAAAAATTTTAAAAATTTAGATTGGGATATTGGAGCTCCCACAAGCCTTGGAGGTTAAAAATTCCCTTTTGCTTAATATATAGTATAGATAATTAAAAAAATAATCACAAATTAAGTCAATTGATAATTGAAAAACACAATAATTTATTTTTCAAAAAACATAGTGAGTTAAAAAGATCAATTACAATTTTTTGGGTCAAAATACAATCTAATCATCATCAATAATTGGTACATTATGTGACCCTAATGAGTACAATCTATTTGGTTTTTTAAAAAACACAGTGAGTTAAAAATCAAATCACAAATTAAGTAAATTGATAGTTAAAAAAACACAATAATTTTTTTTCAAAAAACACAGTGAGTTAAAAAAATCAATTACAATTTTTTTTTTTTTAAATACAATCTAATCATTATCAATAATTTGTACTGTAACGCCCTCAAAATAATACACAAAACCCATCATTCTTGACATGCAACAATATAAAAGAAATGAACATCTTTCTATTTATCAGGGTAGTTCTTACAAAAGTATTACATGTTAACAACAAAAGCAAATGCCCTACGGGCTTACAGCTTTCCAAGTCAACACTTTGTTACAACAAGAAGAGTGCTAACTCAATACATATTAAACCCTTGGCTTGAATTTACATGTAATACAACAAAAGAAAGCAAACAACAGCAAACAGTCTGTCTGCCTCTAGCCTCCCAAGCTATGTCCTTGGAGGTGGCATGCTACCTGTACCTGAAAATGATGTCTCATATAGGGTGAGCCACAGCCCAATTGAAATACACTAAACCAACTATAAACAATGATTAAGATAATAGCATTCAATAGGTGGTCCACACTTATATTCCAATTTATACCGTGTTACAGTTCCACGACAATCATGTCCATGTTACATTTCACTTTCCGTTTCTTATCCAATTCTCAATTTATAACTATGGCTCAGAACCTGGCCAAACAACTTATATGAGACAGTCACTCATATTAAACATTTATATTTCACAATAGATAAGCATACTAGCTATATTAATACATCAACAGATAAACATACAAGCTGTATCAACACTTCAACAAATAAGCATATTAGCTATATCTGCACTTCAATAGATAAGCATATGAGTTGTATCTACACTTCAATAGATAAGCATATGAGCTGTATCAACGTAACACAATTTCCGGTTTAGAGGTACAGCCCCTTTCTTCCAATAAACCGTGGAGTACAGCGCCTTTCTCCTCCCACACAAAACAATGTATATAAGCAATTATCATATACAAATTTCAATCATTCAATACACAATTTCGATGTATTATGCCAACCGCAATACTCGATAGCCTACTCAATTGATTAGTTTTAGTTTGCCTAATCAACATGCATTGTCTACAACAATCAAGACTAACCTCCACCGATAGGCCAAAGCGGTTATTTCTAAACAGAAAATAAATGCACCAAATGGATAAAATGAAAGGGAATGAAAAAGTGATGTTTTTCCCGCTGCTGCCTGCTGATATACAACAGGCTCGCTCGAGCGAAGACTTGGTCGCTCGAGCGACCAGACACAAGAAACCTACATCGCTCGAGCGAAGGGACTCTCGCTCGAGCCAACAACTCAAACCCTCCGGTCTGCAACCAGACGCACACTCGAGCGACAGAACGCTCGCTCAAGCGAAGAACGAACCAGCTCGCTCGAGCGAAGAAAAGCTCGCTCGAACCAAAAAATGTAACTCTCAGGTCCAGAACTAGACGCAATCATTCGCTCGAGCGAAGTGACTCTGGCTCGATCCACCAGACACAAAAACTCAACTCTCGCTCGAGCGAAGAAACCCTGGCTCGAGCGAAGGACCAAAATAAGAATCTCACTCGAGCGACAAACTTCTCGCTTGAGCGAAGGTCCAAAAATCTGGACAGCAACACTTGGCTCCCAAACACAACCAACCTGTACCAAACCTGCCCAACACATCCTATAACTCAAATATAAAGTATGAAATGATGTAAACAAGGTATAAAGAACTGCTAACATCCACGGAACCAAGTCCGGATCACTGCACAACAGGGGTAAAACCCGAGATCGCTATATGTACTTTAAAAATCAAATCAGAAAAAAAATCAAATCAAATCACAAATATTTTTATGCTATTTAACTACAATCATATTTTTTTCATAAATAATTGTAAAGAAAAACCATTAAAACAGTAAATAAAAGATTAAATCACATTAAAAAAAAGAACCATTGAACAAACTACAATCACATCACATTTTTCCCATAATAAAATAAATAAATAAATGAAAAAAAGAACCATTGACTAACTACAATCACATTAAAAAAAAAAAAAACCATCGAACTAATTACAATCACATTTTTTTCTTTGTGAGTGTTTATGTTTATCTAACTTCAATTATATTAAAAATAAAATTAAAATAGTAAATAAAAAGACTAATTATAATCACATTTTTCTCTTTGTGAGGGTTTATATTTATCTAACTTCAATCATATTAAAAAATCAAAAAATAAAATTAAAATAGTATAAAAAATTAAATAACATTAAAAAAAAAACCATTGAACCTACAACAATCATATTAAAAAAAATAGTCATTGAACAAGTTACAATCACATCACATTTTTCACATAATAAAATAAATAAATGAAAAAAAAGAACTATTAAACTAACTACAATCACATTAAAAAAAAGAATCATTCAACTAGTTATAATTACATTTTTCTCTTTGTGAGAGTTTATATTTATCTAACTTCAATCATATTAAAAAATCAAAAATAAAATTAAAATAGTAAATGAAAAGATTAAATAACATTAAAAAAAACTATTGAACTAACTACAACAATCATAGAAAAAAAAGGCCATTGAACAAACTACAATCACATCACATTTTTTCCATAATAAAATAAATAAATGAAAAAAAAGAACTATTAAACTAACTACAATCACATTAGACAAATCACAAATATTTTTATGCGCTATCTAACTACAATATTAAAACAGTAAACAAAATGAAAAGTCAAGAATGAGAAAACAAAAAGAAGACTTACTGTTTGCATACGTGGTCACTAAAGTTGAAAGTGTAGAAGTAAGAAGTCAAGAAGGAGAAAACAAAAAAAAGACTCACTGTTTGCAATAGGTATGTGAAAAGTTAAAAAGAGGGTGTGATGTGGAGAAGTTAAAAAGACTTGAAAGAATTTAATAAGTGTTAAGTTTCTTTTTCAAAAAAAATCAAAAAAATTAAGAAATTAAGGTCCAGATATTGGAACTCTCACAAAATTTATGAGTTAGAGATAGATATAAATAAATAGATAGATATAGATATAGATATTTATATTTATTATTTTTTAAAAAAAATTTAATATACAAATTATTTGTTTTAGAAAAGGTACTGCAGTAATTATGAGAGAAGTCAAAAAATCTTGTGAATTGAGAGAAGTTAATAAATGCTGAGGTTAATTTTTTTTTAAAAAAACAAAAAATTAGAAAATTAGGATTGGCATATTAAAACTCCCACAGGCTTTAGGGGTTAAAAACTCCATTTTACTTAATATATAGTATAGATACTTGAGGTATGCTACAAGCACAAAAACCATTCATTGATATTAATAACAATATTTGATCTGTCATTAATATTTTTCTATTCTAAATATTAAAAAAATTGTTAAATACTTTAGGAGTATCATGTAATCATAACCAGTGGAGTCGGGATTTTGGTTCAGAAGGGGCACCATTAAATTGAAATCTTAACAAAATTCACAATCTAATTTAACTTAATTTTTATTTGATGGTAAAATTAGTGGGATGCAAAAGTCATATTTAAATAAAAGCTTGAGTTAACTAATCAAATTATATGAAGATACACAAACAAAAAGACAGAAAGTGACAGAGAAAGAAATAAAAAAAAGGTAAATAACTAATATACAGGGATTGCTTTATATCATTTATTTTTTTCACCGTGTTGAATCATTGAATTATATGACAATATATTATTAATTTTCATTAATTATGTAATAATTATTTGTAAGCAAATGAACTAATTATGAATATTCATATAAGAGGTGATAAAAAATGGTGACAAAAAATTGGTGATACATAACATTTCTCTAATATAAAATTTATAAGAAATTTTTTAACATAATTAAACTTTTATAGTGACAAATTAAACATATATATATTTTAATATAAAAAAATAGTGATATAAATACTCGAAAAGAATTAAATTGAAATAAAATTTTTTACTAAAAGCAAAAGTATAATTTTTTAAAAGTTGGGAGCGGCCCGTGACCCCAGCGTGTCTGATCATAACATACTATATAAATCAGTTCTTATCTTTTTAATTATATAATAAAGATGAGTTAACATATTTGAATCATAAAATTATGTTACATGAGTAATTTGAAACACCACATAAAAATGTGAAATGGTCTACTCTAAAACTTTATGCATATATAAAATTCATACACAAAAATTAAAAAAATAAAAAGACTTACAACAAGGGTGCTTTTTCAGTAAATCCATTATCTAAGAGTGTTATTCCATAAGACCCATAGTGTTTTATAATATTTCATTAGGTCCATTTCATACAAAAATACCAAAAAAATCCTCAAACAAACACGCGCCTCTCTCTCTTTGAATCTAATAACCGTCTCTCTTCCCCTCTCTATTCTTGCGCAGGAAATCACGCACAGTATCTCTACAGTCCAGAAATCCAAATCCATATTCCACATCGCCTCAACGCCCAGAAGACTGTCTTTATTCCATCGTCGCATCATCTCATCATCTTCTCCGTCGTCCCTACGCCGAGAAGACTATCTTCGTTCCATCGTCGCATCATCTCATCATCTTCTCCGTCGTCCCTACGCCGAGAAGACTATCTTCGTTCCATCGTCGCATCGTCTCATCATCTTCTTCGTCGTCCCTACGCCCAGAAGACTGTCTTCGTTCCATCGTCGCATCGTCTCATCATCTTCTTCGCCGTCCCTACGCCTAGAAGACTGTCTTTGTTCCTTCGTCGCATCGTCCCGTCGTCTCATCATCTTCTTCGTCGAAATGGGCAAAAAACGTAAGCATTCTACTTATTCGTGGATTTAAACCCTAAACCTCTTTATCAACAACCAACATTGTGAACTTTTACAAATATCCCCTGTTTCTATGCATACAATATATAGGAGTCCATATTGTTCATACCCTAACATTTAATCTGAACCCCTCAATCGTAATCCCTAATTATATTGATTTTTTCAGTCAAAAACATTACAGTTGCCATTACATTGTGTTCATAACTGTGAACATTCCAAAATGTTTCTGTTGTAGTTGATGTTGTTGAAAGCTGTGAACATTCACATTGATTGAAAATGGTTGGATAATCAAATTATTCCAAATGTTATTCGGTTATTGTTCAATGTTGTGAATATTCACATGGTTTGAAAATGTTTTGGCTAATTCTATTTTTGTTGTTGTTGATAAAAGATGTGAACATTCACATAAAGTGAAAATGTTTGGGTAATCAGGTATTAATGGTGTTGTTGTTTTATGATGTGAACATTCACATTGACTGAATTTTTTGGATAATCAGATATTATTTGTGCTGTTGTTCTATGCTGTGAACATTCACATGGATTGAAAATATTGGGCCAATGAATAGGGATATTTCGATTTTTTTCCCCCTATTGTGAATGTTTGCCTTGTTGGTATTGTTGATTGTTGATGGTGATCCAATAAGTTGATCCATCATTTTATATGTTTGTGTTAACATCCACATGTTCTTCAATGGTGTTCATGGTTGTATAAAAATACATTGTTTTTCATACACTCACCCAATATGTACATTGTGTTTGTACTGACACAGTCAACATACACATCCATGTACAGATGTGAATGTTCACATCCACACACAAACTCTGGTCATTCACACCCATGCACACAACTGTGAACATGCACATCAGTGGCAATGCTGTGAATGTTCACATCTGTTCCACTATGCTAATCACATGAGCCTTGACTTAATTTTTTTTAAATGCTCCATTTTGTAGATCTTGCACAAAAGAAAACCTCAAAGAGAAAGAGAGATGAGTACCATGTCAAGGAAGAAACCCCATAAACAAATACTAGCACCAATGTCGACATGCGCCATGTGAACTACAGATCTAACATGACCGGACTGGTGAAATTAATGAAAAGCACCAAGTTCACACAAGCACAGCTTGGCTTCCTGCAACAAACACCTTTTTGGAATTTGTTAGATGCATTGAGAAACAATGAGATCGACCTTGACAAATGCATGAAGTATGATGATGTTGTTGTGCATGTCCTACAAATGTACAAATCTTCAAAAGATGTCTTCTACATTGGGAGAAGAAGATGAACATACACAACAGCGACATCAAGCTGATTTTTGGTGTGGACTGTGCAGCAAGCCGATGGACATATCATATGGTACGAAACCAAAGACTGGCATTATAAACAAAAGATACAAAAATGTCAGCCGATTGACTTCAAAATGGATACGCACCCTTTTGACCGAGGCATTGAAAGGCAAAAAGAAAAATGACAACGAAGAAGTCGCCCGACTAGTGTGCATGTATGCTTGCCAAAAGCTTTTTTTCTCAACAAGCGGAGAGACAATAGGATGGGGCTACTACGCACATATGGTCCTATTGGAAAGCATGCAAGAATATGATTGGGCCAAGCAAATTAGAACAACGTTGACATCATCCATTTCCCAAAATGACAAAAAGCCAGCAAAAGTCACCGGCTGTGTCATGTTATTGATGGTAAGTACCCATGTTGTCAAATAATAACATTCACATGTCCTTCAGTGTTTTTCATCTAAGCCAACTGTGAACATTCACATCTGTACCACTGATGTGAATGTCCAAAGGCAACTATGTTTCACAGATATGAATGCTCACATCTGAATCACTGATGCGAATGTTCACATTCACTCATAATATACTATTGTGAATGTTCACAACAGTGCCACTGATGTGAATGTCCATAGGCACTTATGTTTCACAAATGTGAATGTTCACATCTGAACCACTGATGCGAATGTTCACATTCACTCATAATATACTACTGTGAATGTTCACAACAGTGCCACTGATGTGGATGTCCATAGGCACTTATGTTTCACAGATGTGAATGTTCACATCTGAACCACTGATGTGAATGTTCACATTCACTCATTATATACTAATGTGATGTTCACAACAGTGCCACTGTTATTAATGTTCACATATGTTGACATTACTATGCAAATGCTAAATAACAATATGTGTTTGTTGTTTTATTGAAGTATTGGTTGTATGAGCACACAACCATCTTACAACCTCACAAGCCCAATGTTTTTCCTCGCTGTGTGAAGTGGGATCTGACTGCTTTACAAAAGAAGATGAAAACCACCTCTTTGGCTGATTTGGGTTTTAATGAGGTAGAGCCTTCAACTACTGATCAAAACATTCACATTATAACACCACCCAAATATATACGTTAAGTAACATAATTTTTTCATTTTCAGGTTAATGCCGGTGAACTCTTTGCAATCCCAACAGAATTACAAAAGTTCAAGTATAAAACATTGAAGGTGGAGCCCGAAATTTATGAACCAGCCACAACATCTCCAAACCTATCTGACATCAAGGAATAACAACACAATGGCAGCAACTCCCACTTTTCTGGGGATGGGGTGGAGCTAAAGGACAGTAATGAGGACATTCACATTCCATTTAGCAGCCCATATGATGACAGAGCTATTGTCATACCAAACACAAACCAACCTGATTTCATTGATGTGCTTATCAAAGAAAATCGGAAGGCTTGGGGCGTCATAAGGCAATGGGAAGCAAAGTATAAACACCTTCAATTTTCATGGGAGTTAAGGGCAAGAGTCATAGCTGATCTTGAACATAAATTGTTCAACCAGTCTAGCCCACCCAACATGAATACCGAAATAAAAAAGTGCATGGAGCAGAAGGATAAAGAAATAAAACGCTTAACGCAGCTGGTCATCGACTTAGAATGCGAGAAAACAATTCTTCAGGACCTTTACGATGACCAGTCAGTCCACATTGTTACACAGGCTGTGGCACAGAAGCAACCCCCTAGCCCAATGCAACACAATATCAGCCCACCTTCTAGGGTGAAGCGTATAAAGGAAAAAGATCGAAAAGAACATCGCTTGCCTGACTTCCAGTACCCAGACTTACCTGGCCAAAAGCAGCCCCATACAGTCGAAATGGTTGAAGATGTGGAGAAACACCCACCAGCGAAGCAGCCAAAAAAATTAACCTTGACCAACAAGTTCAAAGTCTGGAGCAAGATGTCCAAACAAGACAAGCAAAAGGTCCAAGCTTTACAAAAGAGTGGAGGCGATGAGTAAGTGACTGTACAAACACCTAATGTTAACATTCACATTCCATAATTGTCAATATTCATCACTGTACTTATTTTTTTTGGTTTGTTCAGATCTGTGCAATGTAAATATTCACATTGGTTTGTTCATAATGCACAGGCTGCTGGTGTGGAAAGGAGATTCAAAGGCTACACGTGTATTTTGATGACATCACTACGCCAAAACAGGGCATTAACGGCGGTTTTTTTAACAGCGGTAACGAAAACCGCCGTTAAAGGTACTATTAACGGCGGTAATGAAAACCACCGTTAATACCACCGTTAATTTATCATTAATGGCGGTTTCGTTACCGCCGTTAAAAAAACCGCCACTAAAGTGTCTTTAACAACGGTAATGAAACCCTCTATTAACGGCGGTAACAAAACCGCCGCTAATGCCCGCCTTTAACGGCGGTAACAAAACCGCTGCTAATGCCCAATCACTATCGCCGTTAATGATGGCGGTCTTTGCCGGCGGAGCTCCGGCGAAACTCCGGCGTGCTCCGACGAAACCATCTATAATGAAGTAAAAGTAATGTTTAAATATTTATTTAGGGAATATATTTCATGATGAGTGGCTATGGCAAAGTGGTTGGTGTGGGTGGATGAGAGGTCTTGGGTTCAAGACTTGGGGAGTGCAAGAAGAAAGAATTATTTTTTGAAAAATTTGAACCTATTTACAGCGGTAAAAAACCGCCGTTTTTGGTCCTATATTACCGCCGTTTTTGGTCGACTTTTAATGACGGTAATTTACCTTTTTACGACGGTTATACTTTTTCCAACACGCGCATAAACGGCAGTTTTACAGCCTTTAACGACGGTAAAAAATCACCGCTAAAGCCCAATTTTGGCGTAGTGCATTGTCAACCTTATCAAGGAAGAATCGATACACAGCAATGTATGTCATTACAAAGATGATTCACTCTTCATGCATATACGCACAGAGACACACACACACCCACAGTCACACATTGTTCACCCACCACAAATAATATAATATGACCCCATGTTTGTGCAGCTCATAGATGCATATGCCGAACTATTACATGAACAACAAGAGGTGGTCAACCCAACTTCGGTTGAAGCGTCATTCATCTTCACGAGCATGTGTTTGGTAAAATCTATCATTCCATTATTTCTAATGTGAATGTGAAACTTCACAGTCCATTAATTATTTGTCCAATGTGTACAGAAAGTGATACGAGAGTACCATCCTCGCAAAAGGAGTAAACACATTGATGCACATGTCAAAAACTACCAAGGAGAAAGATACCTACTATTCCTATTGCATCATAAGTACCACTGGACGATAGTTGTGTATGATGCTAAAGACAATTTGTGGAGGCATTACAACTCATTGCGCCCAAGGACAGGAATACATGACCCGTTTATCGACCAAGCACAGGAAGTTATAAGTGGCTATTTTTTAACACAAATATGACTTGTTCTCATGCATTAAATAATTGTACACACACATATGTGTGTTGGTGCCTAATTTGAAATTCCTTACACAGAGGAAGTACATCGAGCATGTTATGCGCGTTATTGGCGAGTCATCACCGCTATGCACTAAGTTAGCAGGCCAAAATCCATCACAACCAATTATAGCAGTTGATGTCTGTCCTCAACAAGGTGACGACTTGTAAGCCTCACTATATTTTTTACAAATCCTCCATAACCATTATGCAAACATACATGTCAACTGCTAATCAAAACCATTTCGCATTTACAAAGTGGACTGCGATCCTGTAGTATGTTACATCAAGCGGGCGTACATATACCATGAACAAATTGTGGGTAGCCTCACTAGTTCAGAATGGTGTGGACTACGAGATTTGTTAGTACATAGTTTTTTGAATCATAAGAAATCAGAGCTTCATTAAAACCTATAGGTGGGGGGTGTCCACCTACAAACTAACCAACACTCGATATGAATGTTAATATGGAATGCTTTGACATTTTGACACAACAACTAATTGTAAAACAGTGATACAACATCTATTAATGGGAAAAAGCCACCTGCGAATTTTGAACTACCTTTAGTCTTGTTATGTTTTACAGATGTGAATGTTCATAGTTGCACCACTAATGTGAATGTTCACATTCACTTATGATATCCATACTGTTGTGTTGTTATGAGTGTAATTTATGCGATTGTTTGAACCCGATTGTTCTATAATACACATATTTTGTGCAGGAGTGTACACTTGGTCTACATGACATCATTACAGATCACATACACATGTGAATATTCCCATTTGTTCTTATTCATAACAGTTGTGAATGGTATTCTTCTCTGCCAAATGTGAACATTCACTTATGATATTCATATGCACTAATGTTTTACAGATATGAATGTTCACAGTTGCAACACTGATGTGAATGTTCATACTCACTTATCATATTTATACTGCTGTGTTGTGGTGAGCATAATTTATGCGATGGTTTGAACCCGATTCTTCTATAGTACACATATTTTCTGCAGGAATGTATATATGACATCATTACGAATCACATACACATGTGTGAATATTCACATTTGTTCTTGTTCATAACAGTTGTGAATGTTATTCTTCTCTGCCAAATGTGAACATTCGCTTATGATATTTATATGCACTAATGTTTTGCAGATGTGAATGTTCACAGTTACTATAATAATGTGAATGTTCATATTCACTTATGATATTCATAATGCCGTGTTGTGATGAGCACAATTGATGCGATTTTTGGAACCCGATTTTTCTATAATACACATACTTTGTGCAAGAATGTACACATTGTTTGCATGACATCATTACGGATAACATACACAGGTGTGAATATTCACATTTCTTTTCATTCATAACAGTTATGAATGTTCACACCATGTCGATCTCTATGCATGTGAAAGTTCACATCACAGCTTATCTTCATGTCAACATTGACAACAATAAGGTAAAAAAGTTCAACCCATGTGCAAGTTTTCACATAATATGATTCTTTTACGTAAGTGTAAATGTCCACATCATGTATTCATCATTACAACTTTAACAAAATATCAATTTCGTACCCAAAAAGAAAAAGAAAAAGAAAAAACACAAATGAAATACTAAGTTTGCCAAACCATTATTTTTCTTGCCAACGCAACACAATCTTATTTCAAAAATGAATATAAGAATCCAATGTAAAACACAATGTTGAAATGAAAAATGTACATCCTATATCGGCTCCTTGCATGATTTTTGATTATGGCTTTCCAACTTATCACATCTCCCGCACCTTATTTGCTTCAGTTTCTCACCCTTTGATGGGATCCTATTCTTTTTCGACCTTTCGGGTGGTCTTTTCACAGTTGGCGAGTATATAGTGAAGTCCGTGGAATCAAAAGGCGACTTCTCCACCGATGCTATAGGGAATATGGCACCCGAATAGGCTGTACGATATGTCTCTACATGAAAGTAATGTTCCACACAATCATTGAGATTGTAGCGGCTCTTCTGAATGGCAATAATAGCATGGTCATATGGGAATCCGTTGATTTTCCATTTAAAGAAAGAACATGTACGCCTCGTAACATCAACTATAACAGATAGTATCGAATGAACTTCAAACACATCCTCATTGGCTTCGTTAACTTGCCAAGACCTGCTGTCATTGAACGAATCCATAAGCCTTGTTTCGAATGTAGGACAAATAAGCTCATTCCATTTGTTTGCTTGGTTACGCCATGTAGACATTTGCCGCATCAACTGAGTACGAATTGTGTCCACCATTTGAGTGATAGGAAGATTACGTGCTTCTTTAATCCAGTTATTAAATGACTCCGCCGCATTAGATGTTATCTCCCCATAATGCATGCCCCTACACAATATCACAAACATTTTACAATACGGAATTTAACAGGTCTGAACATTCACGTTGACAGATGTGAACATTAACATCATTCACAGTGAACATTAATATCAACTTAAATGATAGACAGATGTGAACATTAACATCAACTTAAATGATAGACAGATGTGAATGTTAACAACAACAAAATATGACAGATGTCAACATTCAAATCTGTAATACATTGCATGACTGTTTAATAAATTAACAGATGTGAACATTCACATCATTCACATCAATCATCATTAGCAGATGTGAACATTCACATCATTTACATTGAACATGAAACACAATTAGAAGATTGTTACCATTCTAAACTGAAAATTCACATCGCTACCATTCTAAACTTGACAAATGGAACACTTTAGAAAACTATTATTACCTGAAGTATGAATTTGCCGAGTGCACATGTGCCAAGTCCTTGAAAAAATTATGTGCTCGTTGTTTACCCTCCTCTTTTAATTTTGCAAACTTTTCATAGAACCCTACCACAGTTGGCTCGTAAGCACAGTCACCTAAACTACTTACTAGGTGGTCCCTGAATCCATTATCAATTCCTTTCATCCGGTCTCTTAAATTGTTCTTCAAGTGTTGTAAGCAATAACCGTGATGAGCCGATGGGAACACCTTTGGCATAGCTTCTAACAGACCAAAATTACGATCCGAAATAAAAATAATCTAGCGCTTACCATCAACAACCTCCCAAGTTCATGCAAGAACCACGACCAATTGGCCGTGGTCTCTGAATCAACAATTGCAAATGCAACAGGAAACAGGCCTACAACACAACACCAATACACAACTGTTCACAATATTCCAAAGTGAATAAAAAACAATATAAACGAAACAGGTCATGTGAATGTTTATATCTACATTGCCCTATTACTATTGTTATTTTTGGATTCAAGTTCGTAAACATCAATGATGTGAACATTCACATTAACGACCATTAATAATTCATTATTGATTGTTGAGCCATTGATAATGTGAACATTCACAGTACTGTTCATTAATGGATCAACTGACAGTAGTATACACTGATGTGAACATTCACATCAGTGTATAATAATGTGAATGTTCACATTACTGTCATTAGCAGACACAGATGTGAACATTCACATCAATGCATACTAATGTCAATGTTCACATTACTTATAATTTCTCAATCACTCATTTGTCCAGACTATGCTGCTCAATGTGAATATTGACATGAATAGACAACTAAAAAAAATACTAACCATTGTTTCCGTCTTTCGTCGTTGCCACAAGTAGCTAACATTTGTACTTTCCTTTGAGGAATGTTCCATCCAGGAATAATAAAAGCCGATAAGAATTGAACCCATAAATACACGCAACGAATGACACAAAGAAACGACAAAACTGTTGGCTACTCGCATCATAATCAATATTGACATAACTCCCCGAATTGTACCGCATCACAGCATCCGAATACCACCGCAACTGGTCAAACGATAATGAGTGATCTCCATGAATACCAGCCTTTGCTTTCTCCACACCCAAGCATACGACATGGTAACTCATATCTAGCCCATAATCCCTCTTCAAAATAGTCACCACATCACACGGCCGAGTCAACGGCTTGTCCCTCACAATTTCAGATATGGTACTCGACACCAAATCCGAACTAACTCGCGGATTCTTAGATGTTCGAACATCCGTACCATAACTATGCACATCATTAAACCTCTTAATGTAGAAAAAACCATTTGCTCGTTGTGCTCTACAATGTATAGCCCACAAACAGCCTCTCTCCTCCCGCATCGCACACACAGCAGTAACTCTTGTTATCTCGTTCTTGACGTACGTAAACTGAAACCCACATTGGATGGCATACTTACATAAAACATCATGAAATTCTTGTGCACCTCCAACAAACCGTTGTCCCACATACGTAATACCATTTGCCCAAGGGGCTAACAACAACACATTCTCCTTATGGTGGCAAAATCTCTGTAGTGCATCAATTTCTTACTCAACCCCCATACGTAGCGATCCCGAGCCACTTGACTGACCAATATCACTTTTCAACTCAACCACAACTTCTACATGTTGTACCCCCATTGATTTAGCAAACAGTAACATGTTCTGAAATTTTTCCTCATTGTCCAAATCACACCTATTAATCCCAAGTAGTTTACAGAACAATGAAATAGAACCAGTAGACAACTCATCCCATTTTTCACACAAACACTCCACCAAACAAGAATAACACAATGTGCGGGCAACATTTATTACAGTTGTACTGCAACCATATGTACACACCAACATCATAAAGGTATCCATCTCCTGTAAAAACACAAAAACACAACGATGAACAGTAATCAAAATCGATATGAAAATTCACATTGTGCAAAAATTAGATAACTATGTGTACAGTTCAAGTGCTAGATCCGTAATTCACATTAAGAAGATGTGAACATTCACATTGATACATATACATATTCTTCGAATTATATCACCCACGCAGAGCCTCATTAAGCAAACATCAAAGTAAAATGAGAATATCAACAATCTTCACATAATATTAACAAGATGTCAACATTTACATTGACACATATACTCTGAATTATATCACACACACAGCCTCATTAAGTAAACATCAATTTAAAATGAAAACATCCACATTCTTCACATATTCCACATTAACAAAATGTAAACATTCACATTGATACATATACTCTGAATTATATCATCCACACAAAGCCTCATTATGGATACATCAAAGTAAAATGAGAACTACACATTCTTCACATAATCTGAATGAACTCCCCTCCACAGGACCACGTAAAATGCATATAATTCAAAAAACAGAGCATCCGATCCATATCAATCCAAAAACAGAGCATCTGATCCATCATACGAATGAAACCATAAACTAAACATGTATTCATAACCAAATTGATACTAACCTTAATCATGCAATCCTACAATCGTCCAGAAACTCGAAAACAACTGATTTGAACTAGTTATAGTCCAGAAAATGTGACAACCGAATACCTTCCTCTTCGTCGTCTTCACTTGAAAATCACAGAACCAGACTACAATAGCAAGAATGAAACCCTAGCACATCCAAGCCTTGGAACGAGCATGCAAAATAGAAACGTATCCCTCCGAATTGGAATGATGATGAACAACGTAAAATAGAAACTGCCAAACTGAATTAGTGAAGAAACAGGCACGTAATATGTATTAACACTGTACATATATATATATATATATATGGGGCAAAATAGTCCAGGTAAACATATTAAATTACAAAAATGGACCTTATGGAGTAAAAAGAAAAGTTTATGGGACTAATCAGGTTATAATATTCCTTTGTAGACCTAATGGGTTATAATAACTTTAAAATGGATTTATCAATAAAAATCTCTTACAACAATGATTTGGCAAAAATAAACAGGTTGATTTAATTGTTACATGTCGTCATAGGGGAAATTATATTTTGCTTATGGGGCATTGGCAAATATATTGAAACTCATCACTTTTACGTTAGGAGATAATAGGACAAGAATCCTAACACAAATGGTATGGAACAATGACCCAATACCACCAAATCACTTCTCTTCTTCATGAAAAATTATTAGGGGAAATAACTTCATAATGGAGTCAGGGAAAAAAATATAGCATTTTAATTGTTAAAATGCATAGATTTTAATATTGATTTGTAATTTTTTTTTTTTTATACCCATTGTGATGTTATTTCCCTAAATTATTATGTGCTCGAGGGTATCACGTGTTTCTACCACCAATCAATCCCCATTTGTCACGTATCAACATAAAATTATAAATCTCACAATTTTTATCAATCACAATCTCTATGAATATCATCTGATCATACTGTGGCAACAACGCTGAATAACAACTCCTTCATAGAGCATTGAATTTTGGAGAAATATCACATCAATAAAATTTTTAAAAAATAATTATAAATCAATATAAAACTTTATAAATCTTAATAATTAAATTATAAAATTGTTCATGAGTTTTTTTTTTTCCTGACATTAATTACCCATTAAATTTAAGAGAATAATACTATATGTATTAATTGATGTATTAACTAATATACTAATAGATGATGTGGTATAATTTTAGAAATTTAAGTATTTATAATTTATATAATAAATGCAGTCAATAATAATAGCATAATATTAATTAGTACATTAATATGTACATCAATTAATGCACGTAAGTGTTACCGAATTTAAGAAGTAAAGATTGCATTTGAAATCACACATGGCATAAGAGAAGAGTGACAAACAGAGAGCATTTTCTTCTCCTACTTTCCACCTGACGCCACTGAAATTCAGGAGAGAAACAAACAAACACCCCATGGCCGCCGCCACAGTGGCGAGAGGTGGTGCTTCCATCCCATGCAACCGCACATTTGTCGCCCCAATGCTTTTACTCTCCTTAATTGACCAAATACCCCCTCACCCCTTCTCTCTCATTCTCAAAATATCTCAACCTCCTTATGTGATGTGATATGACTAAACTACCCCTTTATTTTTTGGTTTGGAGAGAGGACAAAATAACATGTGGGACTTTTAGTGGTGTTTGAAAGACACCATTTGACATGTGTTAAAAAAAACACAATATTTTATTGGAATTATACCATTTTTTTTATTACATCACTTTAAATTCAATTTATAATAGGAGCTTTATTCATAAATCCCATTTCTAAGACTTTTATACCATATAACCTAAATCATTTTTGATTATTCCATTAGGTCCCATTCAGTGTAGTAAGACCAAAATATCCTCTTTCCATTTCTCCCGCGCATACTTCATTCTGAAAACTCAACCGTTCTTATTCCATCTCTTCACTCCACAACACATTCATTCCCCAAAAAAAACTCATTGTTAGCACCAAAAAATTCCCAAACCATAACCTTAGATTTCACATCGCCTCACCACCGTCGTCTACCACCGCTAACCATCGCCGGCCACTGCTATTCCACATCAACGCACCACTGCGAAGGTTTACATCGAAAGGATTGCGGTTTGTTCTTCCTAGGTTCTCACCGACCATCGATTTACATAGTCCATCCACAATGAGGACCAAAGGTAAGCACCACTTCCACCCTCTGTTTTTCAAACAATGATAATATAATCTAATCACAAATGTATATGTTTACATTGCCCTTGTTATTATTGTTGTTTTTGGATTTCATTTTGTAATGAACCCCTTATTTTCATTCTCTGTTTTTTTTTGCCTCTGTCAATGTTGGTACTACTGATTATTGATGTCCATAGAACCCCTAATTTCCCCCCAAATTGAAATATGATAGAATATGATGTAAACATCATATTGACAACTGTACAACATTTACAGGGTGATCAACTCTGATGTGAATATGGTGTAAATATTAACATTGATGTAAATATCTACTTCAATGTCAATATTCACATTATGAATATAATGTAGATATTCAACTTCTAACATCAATGGAATATGATGTAAATATTTACAGAGTTGTTGGTATTGTTACGTGTTGATAGTTATAAAGCAATTAGAGCCCCTAAATTTGGATGGTTGTCAACCATCTTTTAGTTCAATGTGTATTCCATTATACATAATCTGTACAATATTTAAAAGGTGATCAAATATGATGTGAATATGGTGTAAATATTCACATTGATGTAAATATCTACTTCAATGTCAATATTCACATTATAAATATAATGTAGATATTCAACTTCTAACATCAATGAAATATGATGTAAATATTTACAGAGTTGTTGGTATTGTTGCGTGTTGATGGTTATAAAGCAATTAGAGCACCTAATCTTGGATGGTTGTCAACCCTCTTTTGGTTCAATGTGTGTTCCATTATACATAATTGTACAATATTTACAGAGTGATCAAATATGATGTGAATATGGTGTAAATATTCACATTGATGTAAATATCTACTTCAATGTCAATATTTACATTATGAATATAATGTAGATATTCAACTTCTAATGTAATCACCAATGTATATATTTACATTCATTTCTATCCCTCTGTTTTACAATCAATGATAACATAATGTAATCACAAATGTATATATTTACATTATTATTGTTGTTTTTGAATTTGATTTTGGAATGAACTCCCTATTTTCACTATTTGTCCATATGGTTGATCTTTATTTTTTTGTTGAATATTACATTCATTTGTTATTAATGTTGTTTGTGGTTGTGATTTGGTAATGAACTCTCTAGTTTTTCCCATCTATCAATATTGGTATTGTTGATTGTTGATATCCATAGAACCCCCAATCTTCACCCAAAAATATGATGGAATATGATGTAAATATTCACATTGTGACATCAATGGCAATATTCACATTATGAACATCAAAGGCAATATTCACATTATGGTTGTCAATCCTCTTTTGGGTCAATGTGAATTCCATTATACATAATGTCAATATTTATATCAAATTGTTAAATATTGATAATGACTTGTTTGTCTTAAATTGTTATTTGTTATTGTTTTGTAATACACTCCTTATCTCCTCTCTTGTGTTAATGTCAGACTTGTTGGTGTTGTTTGTTGTTGATGGTCATGAAATAATTACAGTCCAAACTTTAGATGGTTACCAACCTTGATTTGGTTACATGTGAATTCTTGTAGGCATGCTGTAAATAATAGCATCATATTGTTTCACTTGTTATTGATTAACATCAATGTCAATATGCACATTCTGAACATAATATCAATATGCACATTATGAACATAATGTCAATATTCACCTTCTGACATTAATGGAATATGATGTAAATATTTACGGAGCTGTTGGTATTATTGCTTGTTGATGGTTATGAATCCCATTATACATAATCTTTGATGGTTGCCAACCCTCTTTTGGTTCAATGTGAATCCCATTATACATAATGTCAATATTTTCATCAAATTGTCAAATATTGGTAATGACTTATTTGTCTTAAATTGTCGTGTGTTATTATTTTGTAAAGCACTCATTATCTTCTCTCTTGTGTCAATGTCAAACTTGTTGGTGTTGTTGGTTGTTGATGGTCATGAAATAATTATAGACCAAACTTTGGATGGTTGTCAACCCTATTTTGGTTACATATGAATTCTTGTAGACATGTTGTAAATAATAACATCTTATTGTTTCACTTGTTATTGAGTGACATCAATGTCAATATACACATTCTGAACATAATGTCAATAATTACATTCTGAACATAATGTTAATATTTACATTGTAACATTTTGAACATAATGCCAATAATTAAATTCTAAACATCATGTTAATATTCACATTGTAACATTCTGAACATAATTTTAATATTCACATTCTGAACATAATGTTAATATTCACATTGTAACATTCACATTGAATATTCACACGATATATTTGGCTGTGAACATTCACAGTCAAATATATAATGTAATGATGTGAATATTAACATCATGTATATATCGTGTTAGTTTAATATTTATAGTATGTTATTATTCTATATTTCATCTGTTATTTTCCTCCAATTTTTTGGTTGTTATCCTTGTTGGAATTGTTGATTATGATCAAATGATTTGAACTCCCAAAATTTTGTTCATTTTTCAAACACATGAACAAATGACATGATATATGATCCATGTGATTGTTCACACCATTTATTTGATTTTTATTGTTTTATCCTATGTTGTACAGTTTTCATGTGAATATTAACATCATGGTTTTGCTCAATGCAACCATGGTCACATTATTTAACTATTCACAGCACATATAATTTGCACTTGTTATGATTTACCATTTGTGACCATTAACAGTAAACTTGTTTCTAATTGAACAAACAAATGTTGCTCATAGATTTCAGGACAAAAGAAAAAGAGAACAGTTCCACGTCAAAGACAAACTTGAAGAAATAGCCAACCCCCCCGAAAGTAAAGATGAAAAAGGTCAACTACCGATCTAACATCATTGGGTTAGTGAAACTAATGACGAGCACCAAGTTCTCGAATCCTCAGTTAGATTGTTTGAAGGAAACGTCATTTTGGTAGTTGTTTGATGTGTTGAGGATTGGTAAAGTTGACCTCAACAAATGTATGAAGTTCAACGATGTCATCGCATGCGTGCTAGAGACGTACAAGGCATCAAAAAACACATTTTACATCGGCGAGAAAAATATGAATATGAATTTCACATCATTTGCAATTTGTAAATATTAGAATACATTAGACAAAAGAACCATATTTAGTTATTTTGATTGTGCTTAATAAAATACAATGACATGTTGTCATAATATTTGCTACTAAAAAGTCAATATTAATATTCATATTGGTTTATGTTGTCTTATAATTATGTACACATAACCATCGGCTTAGTGTAACTAAATTAATTTATTTGATGTTTTATTCGTGATATTAACATTCACATCAATAATCTAATTGTGCATAAATGTACACTTCATATTTGTGTACACACATAAATGATGGTTTGTGGTTAATGCAATACTGATGTAATCATATATTTAGAGATTAAAAAATAGATGTAAACCTTCACATTGTTGTCAACTGTTTTACAATTGTGTACACATAATCATTGGCTTAATGTGATATGTGGGCAATGCAATTTTTATTTAAACTTTAATATCATCATTCCATATTAGTAATTAATACTTTGAAATCATAGTGCATTTATCTATATTCCAGAATTCATGTGAACCTTCACATTCATATGTCTTAGTGTGAATATTCACATCATGTTTGTATTCAAAATGAAAGTTGAGGCTTGCGATTGTGTAATTTGATGCAATACTGATGTGAACCTTAACATCACATTATCACAGTGGTAATGAACACAACGAAAACATATTCGTCATTCAATATTATATGGGTGTGTGACTAATATTAACATCAATTGATAACACAATGACAAATTTTCAATTCAAATTAATGTGAATATTAACACTGATTAATAATATGAACATTTACGTCATTTTTATATCGGACACATTACCAATCTCAAA
Source organism: Camellia granthamiana (assembly GCA_036172215.1). Lineage (NCBI taxonomy): Eukaryota > Viridiplantae > Streptophyta > Magnoliopsida > Ericales > Theaceae > Camellia > Camellia granthamiana. The sequence goes on along the minus strand of CM069908.1, from coordinate 5,457,338 downwards.
AAATCATTGCTACATTGAAATCTAATAACAAAAAATCAAAATCAATTACAGTAACAAAATCATGTTCACTAACCCAAGCAAATATCACTGGAGATGTGAATATTCACATGAATATGGATATGAAAACAAAAGTAATGTGAATATTCACATGAATGTGTTTAATATTCACATGATAAATTTTCAATTCAAATTAATGTGAATATTAACACTGATTAATAATATGAACATTTACATCATTTTTATATCAGCCACATTACCAATCTCAAAAAATCATTACTACATTGAAATCCAATAACAAAAAATCAAAATCAATGACAATAACATAATCATGTTCACTAACCTAACTTTTTGTCCAAAACACCCCTGCTACGTTTTTTAATGTCTCTTGCCATTCAAACTAACAGAATCTGAAAATATAGGAGCACTCCTAGGCAAAGCGAAAATAATTCCGCAAAAATCCTATATTCCATACGTGTGAAATCGTCTCATCATCTCATCGTTTCATCACCTTAACTCCTTTATTGTCTCCTCTACGTCGTCGGCCGTCGAAATCACTATTGTCATCCTTCGTTTCTGCTGTGAATCTTCACAATGATTATCTGTGACAATCCAACTATCTCATAATGGGTACCAAACGTAACTGATTTCACTTATTTTGTTTATAAATCTTAAACCCTAACTATTTTTTGTCCCAATGCGAACTTCTACACATCCCCATGATTATATTGATATGATTTTGGTCTTTATTGTTCATATTATTGTTGTTATTTCCCTTTCTTGCAGTTGTTGTTGGTATTGATGATATCCCTGAATAGATGTAAATCCCCTAAAGTTTTTGCTTTTTTTCAGATATATATATATTAATTGTTGTTGTTGCTATTCCCATGATGTAAACATTCACATAGAAACCATGGTGTGCATAAAATTGTTACATGATTGTTGTGGACCACTTCATTTGTATGTTACATTGCGAAGATTTACATCAAGCTAATACTTATAAAAAAACCTCATTTCTTGGACTTGTTATGCGATATGTGGATAAAACTATTGCTTTCTGATGTTGACATTATACCAATGTGAATATTCACAATATGTTTTGATTCCCACAAAAATTGTGGTGTGTGGTTAATGTATTGTTAATGCTGTCATGTTTTTGTAATTTGTAAGCTATAAATGTGAACATTCACATCACTCTTATATTCAAAACAAGACTTGTTTTTGTGGCTGTGTAATATGATACACTATTAATGTCAATCTCCACATTAACATATGTATGTGAATATAATGTGAAAAATACCTTTAACAATTATCCATTCTCACTTAATGTTGTCCATGTTTATCAACTTCATATTCACATCATGTTTGAGTATGATGCAAAAATTTATAGTTTGTAGTTGATGAATTGGTGCTATTGTCATGGTGTTTAGTAGTATATAGTTATTGTGAATATTTACATTGGTGCTATTTGGTTATAAATGTGTGCACATAACCATTGTCTTAATATGGATCGTTTTAAATGTCATGTTAATGTAAACTTTAACATTGGCAGTGGTAATGAGCTTCCCATTCTACAAAACTTAGTCACACCCAATGTTACATAGGTGTGTGAATATTATCATTCATGTGTGTGGCCATTCCTATTTATGCCTCATTAGCAATGTGAACATTTACGTCTCTAATTGCATGAATATTGTTGAATGTGAACATTCACAGTCACTAATGATGTGATGATGTCAATGTGCACATATGCCCATAATTCTATTGAAACCTAATTTAATGTTCATATAGACACTCACTATTGTGCAAGTCCATATAACAGATATTGCACCTAAAATCTGCACAAAAATAAAGAGGAATGAGTATCATGTCAAAAGGAGAGCGTGCCTATAGAGAGAAGCACCCACATCAACAGGCACTGTGTCAATTACTGATCGAACATTATGAGCTTAGTGAAGCTGATAACAAGCACCAAGTTCTCTAAGGCTCAACTAGACTGCTTGAGGCAAACTTCATTTTGGATATTATTTGATGTATTGATGAATGCTAAGATCGACCAATGCATGAAGTTTGATGACGCCATCATACGTGTGTTGGAAACATACAAGCCATCAAAAACTATTATTGATATAAATATTATGATTTTCTCCGATACAAAACTCATAATGTACAAAATCAATGTATCCACTACCAATGGATATGAACTTCATATCTTTTGTGATTTTATAAATATTGGAATACATAAAATAAAAGAATTAGAATTAGTTATTTTGATTATGCCTACTAAGGTACATTGGTATGTTGTCATAATGTTTGCTATTACAAAGTCAATATTAATAGTTATATTGGTTTCTGTTGCTTTATATTTGTGTATACATAACCATTGGCTTAATGTGACTAAACTAATTTATTTGATATTCTATTCGTGATGTTAACATTCACATCAATAATCTAATTGTGAATAAATGTATAATTCATGTTTGTGTACACATGGAAATAACAATTTGTGGTTAATGCAATGTTGATGTTGTCATATTTTTAGAGATTATAAAATCAATGTAAGCATTCACATTATTGTCAATTGTTTTACAATTATGTACACATAATCATTGGTTTAATGTGATTTGTGGGCAATACAATTTTGATGTGAACTTTACTATCACCATTACATAATGGTAATTAACACTTTAAAATCATATTGTCTTTATCTGTATTCCAAAATTCACGTGAACCTTCCCATTTGTATGTTTTAGTGTGAACATTCACATCATTTTTGTATTCAAAATGAAAGTTGAGTCTAGTGGTTGTGTAATTCGATTCAATACTGATGTGAACCTTAACATCATCTTGTCACAGTGGTAACGAAGAATAGTGAAAACGTATTTACCATTTAATATTATATATGTGTGTGTGAATATTAATACCGATTGACTACGCAATGACAATTTCCCATTTCAAATTAACGTGAATATTAACATTGGTTAATAATGTGATGATGTTTACAAAAAAATCATAAAGAATGATATGATAATGTTTACAAAAAATCAAAAACAATAGTAACAACATAACCAAAAATCCAAAAAATCTCAATCTCTCCAAAAATAAAAACCATAACCTACATCCTTATCTTCAGCATCATCATCATCATCACTATCATTAACAACCCCTGCAATTCCATCATTACACCAATTCAAATTAAACCAAACCCACCTTTGATGAACAAGTCTATAACAAAATAAACTTAATACAATATCAAGCTTCAAATTATTCTCTCTTCTTTCGATTGACATCCTTCTCTCTATCTTCGATCTCTAGTTAAAATTGTAACCATGACAGAAATAGCGCTTTGAACCGTTCTCTCTCCCTTTAATCTCAACCAACATGTAAGAACATACTTTAACACTCATCATCATTGTCCAAATTACACCTATTAATCTCAGGTAGCCGATAGAATAATGAAATACAATCAGCAGATAACTCGCTCCATTTTTCACACATACACTCCACGAAATGTGAATAAGAGAGCGTTCGCACCATATTTATTATAATAGTACTACACCCATATAAGCACACCAACAACATGAAAGTATCCATCTGTTGAAAAAATACAAAAATAAGGAAGTGAACAACCACATTATAGCCAATGATATGTGAATATTTACATTGTTCACATAATCTAAATTATCTAACCAAACAGAGATGGTACACCAAATACTACAAAAACCGTATGGAAAAAAAAAAAAAAAAAAAAAAAAAACTAATCAACCAAAAATAACATTTTACCAATGATCCACCACAATCAATTTGTTCAAACAACTATACATGCATCTCTGTCAAATATTTGAAACTCAAACAACAAAAAATATGCATGCATTACCACTAAAAAAATCAGAATCTCATTTATCAAACATACACTTGCATTACCCATGTATTCTAAAAAATGCACATGATTCAAAAACAAAACATGCAATCCTTCACATAAATGAACAATACTAACCTTGAGAAAGAAGTTTTGTAATCATAGCCATTGTGAACATTTACATTGGTGCTATATGCTTATAAATGTGTGCACATAACATTACCATTACCATTTTTTTTGCAGTTGTTGTTGTTATTATTGTTGTTGGTATTGTTCAAAAGATGTGAACCCCTTAAAAAAAAATCCAAAAACTAATGATATAACTGTCTGTTATGATGTCCATTTTTGTACACTTGGTTTGCTATGACCATTCACACAATGTAGACATTCACATGGGAAATATGTTGTGATGTTTTCTAAACATTCACATTGATAATACTATTTGCATATAAATGTATACACATTACAATTGTCTTAATATTTTCTAACCATTCACCAGTCCATAATGGTGATTATATCTTTTGGTTATGTGACTTGATAAAATGTTGATCTCAATGGCAAAATCACATATGTGTACTCATTTGTGTTTGTAAATATATCCATTAATACTTACATATAAATGATCAACTGCTGATTTTCAATATGGCAGTAACCCTACATCAAATTGATTATAAAAGAGATTTATCATTCTAGTTGGAGATAAGTTGGCAGCCCATAATGGGAATATTCCAAACAATGTAAAGTGTGAATATCCACATCTGGTCTCTTATGTTGAAATTGGTGTGAATGTTCACATCGTAATTTATGTTAAGGCCTATTTTCAATTATATTTTATGTCCTATGTTTATTATAGTTGACTATAGATGTAAATATTCACATTGTACATAAATAAAGTGTATGTCCACTAGAATTAATGTGAATCTTTACATCTATTTATTACATTGTGAATATTCACATCATTTTTTTGTCCAAATAAACATTGTGGCTTGTGGTTATATGACTGAATACAACAGTTTGATGTGAACTTTAACATCATAATCGCATAGTAGTAATGAACACAATGAAAATATATACACTATTCAATATTATATGGATGTGTGAATATCCACACTGATTGACAACACAAATGACAAATTTCCGTTACAGATAATATGAATATTAACATTGATTAATGATGTGATAAGATTAACAAAAAACCAAAAATAATAACAGCAACAGAATTAGAAATTTGACAAATCTCAATCTCTCAAAAAATAAAAAACCATCACTCACATCTTCATCTTCATCTTCATCTTCATCTTCATCACTATCAATAACAACCCAAACAATTCCACTATTACACCAATCTAATCCAAATCAAACCAAATGCACATTCAAAGAATAAATTTGTAACAAAATCGACTAGATACAAAATTGAGTTTTGAATTCGCTCTCTCCCTTTGATTCAAATCATTCTCTCTCCCTTTGATTTTCAGCTGGAATTACAACAATGGCACAAAATAGAGTTTTGAATCACAACAATGGAAAAAGACAATCTTCAAACCCAAAAATTATTTAAATATTTTTTTTTTTGAACTACACCTATGGAAGAACCCATATGAACAAACCAAAAAAAATATACATGCAACACCAGTAAAAAATCAGAACCTCATTCATCAAACATACACTAGTATTACCCATGTATTCAAGAAAATGTCATGATTCAAAAACAGAGCATGCAATCCTTTACATAAATGAACATGCATTCATAAACAAAATGATACTAACCTTGAGAAAGAAATTCTGTAATCGTTCTCCACCTTAGATCAACGACTGGTCTCCAACAATTATGTAACAAACTAGAGCACACACAAACACCAAACTACGAAAACGAACACACCTATGGACAGAAACCCGCCATCGTCGTCTTTTTCTCTCCCACTACACAGAAACTCGTCGTCGTCATTTCTCCACTGCACCGAAATCCTACCATAATGGAACCTTACCATAAACAATCGACATTGATTAACTGAATCAGATCCATCAACGTAAATAACACTAACAAACAAAACAGAGACATATATTTCCCTTTTTTTTGTATATATTACGTATCAACATAATATATAAGGGTATAATAGTCCCAAAAAAATATAAAATTAGGAAAAAAGGATCTCATGGAATAAAAGTACAAACATATGAGACTAACTAGATTATAAATTTCCTTATTGGACTTATTGGGTTAGAACACTCTTAAATGGGATTTATCAATAAAAATCTCTTTATAATTTACATTTTTTATAAAATGTCAAAAAATATACTAATTTAACTCATACCAAACCCCTTCAAAATCTATTAAAATAATTTTTTTTAAAAACCAAAAAATTATTACAAAACAATAAACTCATCCTCTTTACGTGAATTTTTTATAATAAAAAAAATTAAAAAATTAGTAAACAAACCAATTTGCAAACACCCATTTAGTCCCATGAGATTGCTAATTCACTATCTAATGTCATTACTATGGTTAAAGATCATTTTATCCTCATTTTATAAAAACGTAATTTCATAAATTTTATTTTAAGTAACTAATATCACTATAGTAATATACAAACAAACACAATTTATACTATCTCCAAGCTAAAAATCATGCTAATGACAACCTATTAAATTGTCAATAAAAAAAAAAGAAAAAGAAAAAGATAATTTTAGAATTTCGAGATAACTTTTACATATCCTAAAACATTTGTATATATTTTAAATACACTTATTACACATATAAATATAGTAGAACTATCTAAATCGACTTATATGAGTTCGTTTAATACAATTTTTGTTTATAATTTATTAGACAAAAATAACTTAAGCTTAAAAAAACCTTGATTATTTAGAAGTTAAAAATGAAATGTTTTGACTTCTTTTTTATTATCAAAAAATTGTATCAAATTACCCAAATTCTTTACACATCTACCAAATATAATCCCCCCCCCCCCCCCCCCCCTTCCAAAAAAAAAAAATTAGCTTGAGAAAAAATAAAAATAAGTTGACTTTTAGTTTTGAAAATTTTATTAAAAAATTCTCTTCAAGTATTTGTATCCCAATTAATTCATAAAATATTTTTATATTCTAATAAATCTATTATTTTGGACATTTGATTCATCAAATTTTAATTATCATATTTAAGGTATTTTATAAACAATTTTACCCTTATAAGTATTTTTTGAATCCTTAGAAACTTGATGATATAAACAGTCACATTAAATAAATTTAACAGTGTAGAAGTTCACATCATGAAACATTTACACTATTAATGTGAACATTAATGCGTGCTACACCATATTATTATTAGGAATATTTTAATAACTATCACTCATAGAACTTATTGAAACATAAAAAAATAATTTACACAAGTAGAACATAAATAGGTAAAGAGAGATTTATAAATAAATCTTCCAAACAATAAATAAATAAGCAGAAGGGCAACAAAGTCAATTGAAAATTAGAGTCAAAAGGTGACAAAACTCTCTCATTGTGCACGAAAAATGCTAGAGATCCTAAAAATTTTACCTAATATCTCGCATGAATGTAAAACCTACATCATGTGAGATATTTAAACATTCACATTAAATAAATTTGACAGTGTAGATGTTCATATCATAAAACATTTACACTATTAACGTGAACATTAATGCGTGTTGCATCCTATTATTATTTGAAATATTTTGATAACTGTCACTCATAGGACTTATTGAAATATAAGAAAATAATTTAGACAAGTAGAACATAAAAAGGTAAAGAGAGATTTATAAATAAATCTTCCAAACAATAAATAAAATAAATACGCAGAAGGTAGCAGAGTCAATTGAAAATTAGAGTCAAAAGGTAACAAACCTCTCTCATTGTGCACGGAAAAATGGTAGAGATTCTAAAAATTTTATCAAATGTGTCATATGAGTGTAAAACTCACATCATGTGAATCTCATATGGATCTCACACTCATGTAAGATATTTGGTACTCCTTTCTTTCCAAAATAATAGTCTCTTTTAAAGAATTTAACTTTTTTTTTAATAGTACAAACATTGCATTTTCAAAAAAATTGATTTTTTAAAATTACTCTCTAACAATATATTTTTTAAGAAATATCAATTGTCATAATTGTACTTTTAATATTATTAATAAATTTAAAAGAATAATAAAATAAAAAATTCATATTATTTTTGTCCTTAATTTTTAAAAATTAAATAATATTTTGAAATAATAAAAAATAAAATAAGAGATTAATATTTTAAGATGAAAAGATTAAAAATTTAGTAAAACGTTTGATATCTAACATTACTCTTATGCACGTGATGAGATTCGTCTGAGGCCGCTTCGGTGCAATTCCTTCATTTCATTCTCGCATATATAAAGGCGAGCTCAGGGGTCCAGAGATCTCACTCACTAAATCAGAAAGAGAGAGAGAGAGTAACGATTTCTACTGAGCTTTCACATATATAATGTATGTATTTATATATACATACATAAATATATTGTGAAACTGAATTCATTCAATATTTGAACTCTCGCTTTGTTTCAGAGATTTTTCTCAACTCAACTCAGCTCTCTCTCTCTCTCTCTCTCTCTCTCTCCGAATTGATGAATGTGAGTTTCGTATGGAGTTTTTGCACCGATTCGTCTGATTGATTCTTCAGAGCAATCTCTACCGTCTGATTGGTCATCTGCGGGAGCAATTCGATGAACATATCGGATTGAACGTGATCGTTCTCGAAGTTTTCAGGTATTGTGATTTGAATTTTGAATATCAATGGCTATTCGAAGTGTATATACTATATATATGTAAAAGTGAATTGAATGAACTCGCAACGTAGCAGAGACTTGTTTAAACTCAGCTCTGAATTATACATATGCGTATACTGCTCTCTCTCACTCTCCGAATAGAGATGAGATGAATGTGAGTTTCGTGTGGAATTGTCGCGCCGATTTGTGTGATTAATTTGTGTGTTCTCTACAGATCTTAAGAAGCAATCTCCACCGTGCACTTCGTAGTCTGCCGAAACAATTCGATCAACATATCTGATGGAAAGTTCTTGAAGTTTTCAGGTATTGTGATTTGAATTTTGAAAAAAAAAAAAAAAAATGACTGTTTATACATTTATGCTATTATTTCTAAATTGCATGTGTTTGGTATTTAAAAATTTTAAAAAAAAACAAAAAATTAGTTTTGTGAAGAAAAAATAAATTAAAAGTACTATCGTTTTCGTTTTTATATAATTGATTTTTTAGAGAGCAGGAATAATTTTTGAAAATTAAAAAATATATTTTTTATGTTTATTTTCACAAATTAATTTCTATTTTTTCAAAAAAATAGTTCAGAATTTTAAAATAATGTCTTCAAAAAAAATTTCTACAACTTTTCGAGGAAAAATAAATAAAATAAAGGACAAATTATCAACACCCCTTGAAGTTTGACTAAAATATTGATTTTCTTAAGATTTGAAAAATTATAAATTGTCCCGTAAGATTTATATTTACATAATAAATGCGGGGACAATTTGTAAGTGTTGGTAATTTGCCCTAAAATAAAAAAAGCTGCTACAATCACAGTCAATGGCGTATTACAGAATTGCTTATGTGTTGTTGAAGGTAATGCAAGTGTTTTGGAAATTGTTGTTGCGACTAATTTTTACCAAACTGTTATGTCTTTTGACTATTATATATATATATATTAGTCACTAGAAGAGGACTAGCGTGTGCAGTGCAATCGAAACTGGTTGAGAGTAGAGTGGAGAGAGTTTTGTGTGTGGTAGTGGCAATTTTTTTTATTAATTTTATGTTTTGGTCCTTAAAATAACATTTAACTTTTTTTTTTTTTTTTGATAAATACTTACAATAACATTTAACCAAAGATACTCTACCTCTATTTCAAATTTTTTGTTCCGCACGAAAAATAAAAAATAAGTTTTAAATTCTTGTTTTCATTCGAATAATGTTACATGTACCAATTAATATATTAACTAGTATACCGATTGATGATATTGCATAATTTAAGAAATTTTTAATATTTGTAATTTATATAATGAGTGGAGTCAATAATAATGTAATAATTAGTGTCAACACACTAATTAGTATACTAATTGGTACATGTAACACTACCGTTTTCATTCTGAAGAAACAATTTGAAACGAAAGAAGTACAGAATATTATGTTGTTGCTTTGATTTTTTTTTTGGAAATGAAAATTGCGTGATAAATGCTTTACTATGTGTGACATTTAGAGCTGCAAACGAACCGAGCCGAGCCGAGCCGAGCTCGGCTCGTTTATTAAAGGCTCGTTTACTTTATCGAGCTCGTTTATTGAGCTCGAGCTCAGCTCGGCTCGTTAATTTGAACTGGGCTCGAGCTCGGCTCGGCTCGGCTCGGCTCGATAATTTTTTTTTAATATTATTTATATTATTTAAATATAAATATTTAAATTAAAAATATTATTTATTTTATTTAATATATAAAAAATGTATTTATATATATTTATATATTTTTAATATATAAATAATATATTTATTATATAATTTAAATAAAGATAAACGAGCCGAGCCTATGCGTGCTCGAGCTCGGCTCGTTTATTAAACGAGCCTAATATTCGAGCTCGAGCTCGGCTCGTTTACTAAACGAGCCGAGCCGAGCCCTTAACGAGCCGAGCCGAGCCGAGCTTGTTCACGAACAGCTCGGTTCGTTTGCAGCCCTAGTGACATTTGATATCTGAGAATTAGGTGTACAAATGTCGTTACAAAGCTTCTTTTAAATGATATATTTTATATAAGAGCATCTCCAATGCACTAGGCATATAATACTTGTTAGTTAACATGCCTAGTGTGATTCACTTTTTTCAGTTCCAATGCACTAGGCATATGATTAGGCATTATGGCTCAACTCATATTCACTAGCTACATGTAGCTAGTCTTTAACGCTAGGCAAAATGTATTCAATCATTATGATCATTTCCCTCCATCTTTGTTGTTGACGTGACATTTTATAAAATTAATAGTATTTGGATAAATAGCTAAAATAAAGAGTATGGTTGGAGTAAAAACATAAAACAATTGATAGGCAAAATAAAAATATATACTTTATAGTAATATTTAGATAGGTAAAATGCCTACTACCATTGGAGATGCTCTAATAGTATATTACTCCCTCCGTCCCAAAATAATGGTCCCTTTTGAGGAATCTAACTTTTTTTGGTAGTACAATTATTGTATTTTAAAAAAGTTAGTTTTCCAAAATTACCCTTTGATAGTACATTTTTTTGGGAATATCAATGTCATAATTGTACTTTTTATATAATTTATGAATTTAAAAGAAGAGCAAAATAGGAAATTTATATTATTTTTATACTTATTTTTGAAGAGGGACTAATATTTTGGGACAATGAAAAATAGAATAAGGGACTAATATTATGGGACGAAGGGAGTATATAATTTGGTTTAACTCTCTTTTTAAAAAAAATTATTTGTTTTTCATATTTTTTGTTTTTAATAATTTTTTAAAATAGTTTACATAATTTTTTTATTTTATAAATAGACATAATCTAGACACTTAAAAAGTATAATATTGATAAAAAAAAATTTAAAAATACTAAATACAAACAAAAATTACAAAATTAGAAAATTTCAATATATTTTTATTTTTTGTTACGTTCAATAAATTTTAAAAAAAATTATAAAAATTTTACTAAAGTATAATATTTGTGAATTTTTTTTTTAAAAAAAATCGCCAAATATAAAAAAAAATTACAAACATTTAGTATATTTTTATATTTTATTGTATTCAATAAATTTTCTTTTAAAAAAAATTTGTACAAATTTTACATTTTCTAATATATCAGGATTAAGTAAATTTAAAAAGTAAAAAATTGATTAAAATTAAAATATTTCAAAAAATCATTAAAAATATAAAAACACAAAAAGAAAATTCAAGAAAATTGCTTTGAAAACTCTAAACCAAACAGGTTTTTTTTAATATTTTTTTTTAGAGAAAATATAATAGCATTGTTATGTTCAGAAAAGTAATTAAAAAAAGGTAAATTACACCTTCATGTTTGGAGAATATATACACATTTTAACACAACAGAAAATATAAATTACACAATTTTTTACTCTTTACTATACACATTTTTTTTAGGTTGACTTTTTCATTCTTCTATACACAATAGAAGTTGTGTGCATAATGGGATGGTCTGTACTGAGAAAATAAATAAATAATTTTTACACATAAAAAATTTGTATGAATGAAATTTTCAAACAAAAAAAAATATTCATAATTCATAATTTCAAAAATATTACATCATTCTAAATGAATTTTTATAAATAAAAAAATATATTGTTGGTTATTTTATCTTGGAAAGTTATTATGTCATTATTTGAATAATTTTCTATTTATGTTTAGGGATATTTACCAATAAATCCTATTTGACAAACAGTTTTACCGATTGGTCCTAAGGTTATTTCTATTGTTCTGATTAGTCCTATTTGTGGGGAATATCTTACCAGTTGATCCTATTTCCTTTGTTTGGTAACATTAAGTAGTCAAATATACCCTTCCTTGTGTGTGTCACGTAACATACATCATTCTAAGGAAAAAAGTATAAAAAGCCTTAGTGTACTTTGTTGATGTGTGGCACCCACCGATCACCCTCATAAAAACACGTACTAAACACTATGTGTCACGTGACATACATTATTTTAAGACAAAAAATATAAAGAACCTTAGTACACTTTATTGATGTGTGGCAACTACCAATCACCCTCAATATTGTGGGGGAGGTGTGTCTGGGTGTTGCATTTCAGTTGTGATTTGTGTTTCTAATGTCAAATGTATTAACAACGGCTATGGGCTTTCTTCTTTGGGTTGTGTGCCACGTGGCACTCATCTCAATTACTCTTAGTTACCAAAAGCCCTTATATGCTTCAGTGTTGTATGGCACCCATTGATGTGACATGTGCCAGTCCTTCCGTGTAAAACATAAAATGTCCTTAGTGCCGTTTTTCGGAATGTGACACCAACTACGTGGCACGTGACTTCCTTCACGCGACTTTCCTCAAATTGAAAACAACACAGTCAAGTTGCGTGGCTGCACGCGCATTAAAAACAATTCTTTTGTCCAGCTGTAAAGCTAAAACAAACAACCAAATTAAATAGCAAATGTGTCTTTTCACAAATAAAATGACCAAACGGAACATTAAAAAACATTTGGGATCAAATGGATCATAAGTTTAACATTTAGGATTTATTGGTAACTTTCCCTTATGTTTATGTATAATGTATCTTTTTTCTTGTCTTTTATTTGTTTACCAAAGAGGTTACCGTTGGCATTTTGTCGACCCCAGTGAAAAAGTGATGAAAAGAATTGCCTAACATAATATTTTTTTAGTGGACTTTCACGTTCATTACAATGATTAAACACTACCGAATAGTTTTCGTGAGATTTCATTTTTTTTTTTTTTTTTTATCAGCAAAGAAAAATTTCATTTAACAGCATGAAATTAAAAGTACAGGAAGATGACATGCATTGAGAGAGATTCGGAAAGTACGAAATACCCCTACTACTGCTACTCGCATCCATACAACCAACCCCTTAGCCTCTCGATTTTTTTTTTTTTAAATAAATACATAAAAAAAGTTAAGAATGACTTAACAAGAAAATAAAGACATGAATTCCCACATAATCTACCCACCAAAACACCCAAAACAAACTAAACTAAACTAAACAAACCCAACTCCCAAGCTGCCAAACCACCCAAACTAAAGTCAAATCACCACCCACTCTCCAAGACCACACCTCAATCTGCCCACGCCTGCTGCCCACGCCCTACTACTGCCAACTCCCATCTCCCGAAGTCCACTCCGCCAGACCTGCTGCTAATCCGGCCAACCACTCCTAAGCAGCTAATCCACATTCACCACCGGCAAACTCCCCTGCTAGACCCTGAGATTTCAGCCCCAACATTGCAGCTCCACCAATGCAGATCATCACCCACATTGCAGCTCCAGTCATTGCAGAACACCGCCCACACAACACCCAACAATCAACTCACCCACTGAACATCACCCAACAGTTCTTGCTCACTGCCAAACAAGCCACCCCACGCCACAGTTGCTGGAACACCCGAACCGCAGCACACCGGACCCACTGGGAATCCAAACACCGACCAACCAACAAATCATCTTCCTTCTCCAGGTCTTCTCCTAACACCCCTCAAACTCTCACACGAAACGAAGTGCTTGAGTGAAAACCAAACAGATCTAGAACACCTCCGACACCCAAGTTCTCCCAAACCAAGCATCAAACCTTCTCCAAAAATCTGAACAAGAGTTCACCCCTCAAGCTCCACCTCGCAAAAGAGCGCTCGAGTGAAGTTCTGGACGTCCCCAACTGAAAACAACACACCAATACCCCGAAGAGATCTGCTAGAACGGCCAGGAAACACCAAACACTCACCGCAGCACACCAAACACTCCTAGGTGGGAAAATAATAGGGGACTCAAGTTTATTAACGGGAAGACAACAAACAAACACGAAAGAAGCTAGCCCAACCGACCGCCATAGCCAAAGGCGGCGGCCGGCCGGCCCAAAGAGAGGCCTGGGGAGGAGGTTTTTAGAAAGAGAAAGAGGGGAAAAAAAAACTGTAGAGAGAGGAAAAAACCTTTGAAAGTGGAACAGAAGGACTATGGGTGGTTGGTGCCAAAAAACTTTGACAATGCTGGACCTTTACATCACAACCCTTCGTGAGATTTCATTTTGATCTATGTAGTTTTAATTTTATCAATTAAACTCTTCTAATTGTATTTTCATGTAATTCATCTACCAGTAATCATTATTATTTTGGGCTCGAAAATGACAATTTATATTATTTTGGACCAAAAAACGACATTTTAGAAAGTAGACCAAAAGTGGATTAAAAAAGGAACTATAAGAACTATTGATGTGTAAATTTTTTTTTCTTACACCAGAATTACAAAAATGCCTATTGCGCCCTTTTTCATTCAAAATGCTAATGTACAACAATTAACGGAGGGAACATATTAAAAAATGAAATTGAAAGTATAGAATTTAAATTTGAATTTTTGAAAATTAAAATTAGAGAGATCAAAGTAAAACTTTGCTCAAAACAGGCTAACAGTGTATTTCACCCTATTCTTTGTTATTTTCAATACAAAAGAAATAGAACCATAGGGAAGAGACTTATTTCTTAGAGCTTGAATTCTGTTATTTTTTTCCTATAATAATCTTCTTGTGATTTTTAAAACACATCAGCGAAAAGCATAATTCAGTGTTTCAAGTTTAAAATTAAAATAATGTCTTTTATTTTAATTTCAAACAAATCATTGCAAGTACAGAGAAAATATTGACACAATTTGAGCTCACAGACTCAAATTTTTGGAGTTTATTTGATTTTCTTATAAAAAACTATTCAATACTTTTGGAGTGTCACATATCATCATACACCATACCCCTCTCATTGAATAATTTTTTCATAGGAGTGGTTATTGGGTGCTCCTTGAACACAGCCACATGGTGCTCCAAGGTGTTGTAATTGGTGAAAATAGTAGGGCCAATAATTATTTGTAAGCAAATGAACTAATTATGAATATTCATATAAGAGATGATAAAAAATGGTAACAAAAAATTGGTGATATATAGCATTTCTCTAATATAAAATTTATAAGAAATTTTTTAACATAGTTAAACTTTTATAGTGACAAATTAAACATATATATACATATATATATATATTTTTTAATGTAAAAAAATTAGTGATATAAATACTCGAAAAGAATTAAATTGAAATAAACTTTTTTACTAAAAGCAAAAGTACAATTTTTTAAAAGTTGGGAGCCACACGTGACCCGGCGTGTCTGATCATAACATACTATATAAATCAGTCCTTATCTTTTTAATTATATAATAAAGATGAGTTAACATATTTTAATCATAAAATTCTATTACATGAGTAATTTGAAACACCACATAAATATGTGAAACGGTCTACTCTAAAACTTTATGCATATATAAAATTCATACGCAAAAATTTAAAAAAATAAAAACACTTACAACAATGATTGGCAAAAATAAACAGGTTGATTTAATTGTTGCATGTCGTCATAGGAGAAATTATATTTTGCTTATGGGGCATTGGCAAATATATTGAAACTCATCACTTTTACGTTAGGAGATAATAGGACAAGAATCCTAACACAAATGGTATGGAACAATGACCCAATACCACCAAATCACTTCTCTTCTTCATGAAAGATTATTAGGGGAAATAACTTCATAATGGAGTCAAGGAAAAAAAAAAATTATAAAATCATGAAAAAATATGGCATTTTAATTATTAAAATGCATATTGATTTGTATTTTTTTTTATACCCATTGTGATGTTATTTCCCTAAATTATTATGTGCTCGAGAGCATCACGTGTTTCTACCACCAATCAATCCCCATTTGTCATGTCTCAACATAAAATTATAAATCTCATAATTTTTATCAATCACAATCTTTATGAATGCCATCTGATCATACTATGGCAACAACACTGAATAACAACTCTTTCATAGAGCATTGAATTTTGGAGAAATATCACATCAATGAAATTTTAAAAAAAATAATTATAAATCAATATAAAACTTTATAAATCTTAATAATTAAATTATAAAATTGTTCATGAGTTTTTTTTTTTTCCTGACATTAATTACCCATTAAATTTAAGAGAATAATACTATATGTATTAATTGATGTACTAACTGATATACTAATAGATGATGTAGTATAATTTTGAAAATTTAAGTATTTATAATTTGTATAATAAGTAGAGTCAATAATAATAATATAATATTACATTAATATATATATTAATGCACGTAGTCCTACCGAACTTAAGAAGTAAAGATTGCATTTGAAATCACACATGGCAGAAGAGAAGAGTGACAAACAGAGCATTTTATTCTCCTACTTTCCACTTGACGCCACTGGAATTCGGGAGAGAAACAAACAAACACCCCACAGCCGCCGCCACAGTGGCAAGAGGTGGTGCTTCCATCCCATGCAACCGCACATTTGTCGCCCCAGTGCTTTTACTCTCCTTAATTGACCAAATACCCCCTCACCCCTTCTCTGTCATTCTCAAAATATCTCAACCTCCTTATGTGATGTGATATGACTAAACTACCCCTTTATTGGAGAGAGGACAAAATAACATGTGGGAGTTTTGGTGGTGTTTGAAAGACACGATTTGACATGTGTTAAAACAACATATTGTTTTATTTGAATTATATTATTTTTTTATTATTATATCACTTTAAATTTAATTTATAATTCACGTTTTTTATAAAATATCAAAAAATATACTAATTTAACTCATACCAAACCCTTTCGAAATCTATTAAAATAATTTTTTTTAAAAACCAAAAAATTATTACAAAACAATAAACTCATCCTCTTTACTTTTTTTACGTGAATTTTTATAATAAAAAAATCAAAAAATTAGTAAACAAACCAATTTGTAAACACCCATTTAGTCCCATGAGATTGCTAATTCACAATCTAATTTCATTACTATGGTTAAAGATCATTTTATCCTCATTTTATAAAAACGTAATTTCATAAATTTTATTTTAACTAACTAATATCACTATAGTAATATACAAACAAACACAATTTATACTATCTCCAAGCTAAGAATCATGCTAATGACAACCTATTAAATTGTCAATAAAAAAAAAGAAAAGAAAAAGACAATTTTAAAATTTCGAAATAACTTTTATATATCCTAAAACATTTGTATATGTTTTAAATACGCTTATTACACATATAAACATAGTAGAACTATCTAAATCAACTTATATGAGTTTGTTTAATACAATTTTTGTTTATAATTTATTAGACAAAAATAACTTATTTAAGCTAAAAAAACCTTGATTATTTAGAAGTTAAAAAAGAAATGCTTTGGACTTCTTTTTTATTATCAACTTTTAATTAACAAAAAATTGTATCGAATTAGCCCCCCCCCCCCCCCCCAAAACAAAAAATAAAAATAAAAATAAAAATAGCCTGAGAAAAAATAAAAATAAGTTGACTTTTAGTTTTGAAAAATTTATTAACAAATTCACTTCAAGTATTTGTATCCCTATTAATCCATAAAATATTTTTATATTCCAATAAATTCTATTATTTTGGACGTTTGATTCATCAAATCTTAATTATCATATTTAAGGTATTTTATAAACGAGTTTACCCTTATAAATATTTTTTGAATCCTTAGGAACTTGATGATATGAACATTCACATTAAATAAATTTAACAATATAGATGTTCATATCATGAAACATTTACACTATTAATATGAACATTAATGCGCACTACACCCTATTATTATTAGGAATATTTTGATAACTGTCACTCATAAGACTTATTGAAACATAAGAAAATAATTTAAACAAGTAGAACATAAATAGGTAAAAAGAGATTTATAAATAAATGTTCAAACAATAAATAAATACACAAAAAGACAACAAAGTCAATTGAAAATTAGAGTCAAAAGGTGACAAACCTCTCTCATTGTGTACGGAAAAATGTTAAAGATTCTAAAAATTTTATCAAATGTCTCGCATGACATCATGTGAATCTCATATGAATCCCACGCTCATATGAGATACTTGGTATTCTCTTTGTCCCAAAATAATAGTTTCTTTTGAAAAATTCAACTTTTTTTAGAAATATAATTATCACACTTTTAAAAAAATTAATATTTTAAAATTATCCTTTGACAATATATTTTTAAGAAATATCTATTATTACAATTATATTTTTTATGTTATTAATAAATTTAAAAGAATGACAAAATTAAAAATTCATATTATTTTTTTTTTCAATTTTAAAAATGAATTAATATTTTAAAATAATAAAAAAAAAATAAAAAATTAATATTTTAAGACGTAAGAAGTATATAAAACTTTTGGTATCTAATAACATTACTCTTATGCACGTGATGAGATTCGTCTGAGGCCGCTTCGGTGCAATTCCTTCATTTCATTCTCGCATATATAAAGGCGAGCTCAGGGTCCAGAGATCTCACTCACTAAATCAGAAAGAGAGAGAGAGTAACGATTTCTACTGAGCTTTCACATATATAATGTATGTATTTATATATACATACATACATATATTGTGAAACTGAATTCATTCAATATTTGAACTCTCGCTTTGTTTCAGAGATTTTTCTCAACTCAACTCAGCTCTCTCTCTCTCTCTCTCTCTCTCTCTCCGAATTGATGAATGTGAGTTTCGTATGGAGTTTTTGCACCGATTCGTCTGATTGATTCTTCAGAGGCAATCTCTACCGTCTGATTGGTCATCTGCGGGAGCAATTCGATGAACATATCGGATTGAACGTGATCGTTCTCGAAGTTTTCAGGTATTGTGATTTGAATTTCGAATATCAATGGCTATTCGAAATGTATATATTATATATATGTAAAAGTGAATTGAATGAACTCGCAACGTAGCAGAGACTTGTTTAAACTCAGCTCTGAATTATACATATGCGTATACTGCTCTCTCTCACTCTCCGAATAGAGATGAGATGAATGTGAGTTTCGTGTGGAGTTGTCGCGCCGATTTGTGTGATTAATTTGTGTGTTCTCTACAGATCTTAAGAAGCAATATCCACCGTGCACTTCGTAGTCTGCCGAAACAATTCGATCAACATATCTGATTGAAAGTTCTTGAAGTTTTCAGGTATTGTGATTTGAATTTTGAAAAAAAAAAAAAATGACTGTTATACATTTATGCTATTATTTCTAAATTGCATGTGTTTGGTATTTAAAAATTTAAAAAAAAAAAAAAAATAGTTTTGTGAAGAAAAAATAAATTAAAAGTACTATCGTTTTTATATAATTGATTTTTTAGAGAGCAGGAATAATTTTTGAAAATTAAAATATATATTTTTTATGTTTATTTTCACAAATTAATTTCTTCAAAAAAAAATTTCTACAACTTTTCGGGGGAAAATAAATAAAATAAGGGGCAAATTACCAACACCCCTTCAGGTTTGACTAAAATACAGATTTTCCTAAGATTTGGAAAATGACAAATTGTCCCGTGAGAGTTATATTTACATAACAAATGAGGGGACAATTTGTTATACAAATATAAACCTCAAAAGACCAGATATTTCTCAAACCTCAAGAAAGAATCCGTAATTTAGTCGAATCTCCAGGGGTGTTGGTAATTTGGCCTAAAATAAAATAAGCTGCTACAATCACAGTCAATGGCGTATTACAGAATTGCTTATGTGTTGTTGAAGGTAATGCAAGTGTTTTGGAAATTGTTGTTGCGACTAATTTTTACCAAACTGTTATGTCTTTTGACTATTATATACATATATATTAGTCACTAGAAGAGGACTAACGTGTGCAGTGCAATTGAAACTGTTTTGGAGATAGTGGTTGAGAGTAGAGTGGAGAGAGTTTTATGTGTGGTAGTGGCAAATTTTTTTATTATTATTAATTTTATGTTTTGGTCCTTAAAATAACATTTAACTTTTTTTTTTTTGATAAATACTTACAATAACATTTAACCAAAGATAACTCTACCTCTATTTCAAATTTTTTGTTCCGCACGAAAAATAAAAAATAAGTTTTAAATTTTTGTTTTCATTCGAATAATATTATATGTACCAATTAATGTACTAACTAGTATACCAATTAATGATATTGCATAATTTAAAAAAAAATTAATATTTGTAATTTATAAATGAGTGGAGTCAATAATAATATAATAATTAGTGTCAACACACTAGTTAGTACACTAATTGGTACATGTAACACTACCGTTAATTTGAAACGAAAGAAGTACAGAATATTATGCTGTTGCTTTGATTTTTTTTTGGAAATGAAAATTGCGTGATAAATGCTTTACTATGTGTGACATTTGGTATCTGAGAATTAGGTGTACAAATGTCGTGACAAAGCTTCTTTTAAATTGTATATTTTATATAATAGTATATTATATAATTTGGTTTAACTCTCTTTTTAAAAAAATTATTTGTTTTTCATATTTTTTGTTTTTAATAATTTTTTTAAAATATTTTACATAATTTTTTTATTTTATAAATAGACATAATCTAGACACTTAAAAAATATAATATTGATTAAAAAAAATTAAAAAAATACTAAATACAAACAAAAATTTAAAAATTACAAAAATTCAATATATTTTTATATTTTGTTATATGCAATAAATTTTAAAAAAAATTATAAAAATTTTACTAAAGTATAATATTTGTGAAATTTTTTTTTTTTTTTAAATCACCAAATACAAAAAATATTAAAAAAATTACAAACATTTAGTATATTTTTATATTTTATTGTATTCAATAAATTTTCTTTAAAAAAAATTGTACAAATTTTACATTTTCTAATATATCAGGATTAAGTAAATTTAAAAAGTAAAAAAATTGATTAAAATTAAAATATTTCAAAAAATCATTAAAAATATAAAAACACAAAAAGAAAATTCAAGAAAATTGTTTTTGAAAACTCTAAACCAAACAGGTTTTTTTAATATTTTTTTTAGAGAAAATATAATAGCATTGTTATGTTCAGAAAAGTAATTAAAAAAAGGGTAAATTACACCTTCATGTTTGGAGAATATATACACATTTTAACACAACAGAAAATATAAACTACACAATTTTTTACTCTTTACTAGACACATTTTTTTTAGGTTGACTTTTTATTCTTCTATACACAACAGAAGTTGTGTGCATAATGGGATGGTCTGTACTGAGAAAATAAATAAATAATTTTTACACAAAAAATTTGTATGAATGAAATTTTCAGACAAAAAAAAAATTTCATAATTCATAATTTCAAAAATATTACATCATTCTAAATGAATTTTTATATAAAAAAAAATGTTGGTTATTTTATCTTGGAAAGTTATTATGTCATTATTTGAATAATTTTCTATTTATGTTTATGTATAACGTATCTTTTTTCTTGTCTTTTATTTGTTTACCAAAGAGGTTACCGTTGGCATTTTGTCGACCCCAGTGAAAAAGCGATGGAAAGAATTGCCTAATATCTTTTAGTGGACTTTCACGTTCATTCCCATGATTAAACACTACCGAATAGTTTTCGTGAGATTTCATTTTGATCTATGTAATTTTAATTTTATCAATTCATGTAATTCATCTACCAGTAATCATTATTATTTTGGGCCCGGAAATGACATTTTATATTATTTTGGACCTCAGAAAGTAGACCAAAAGTGGATTCAAAAAGAAACTATAAGAACTATTGATATGTAATTTTTTTTTTTTCTTACACCAAATTACTAAAATGCCTATGGTGCCCTTTTTTAATTCAAAATGCTAATGTACAACGATTTACGGAGGGAACATATTAAAATGAAATTGAAAGTATAGAATTTAAATTTTGAATTTTTAAAAATTAAAATTAAAGAGAAAAAAGTAAAACTTTGCTCAAAACAGGCTAGCAGTTTATTTCACCCTATTCTTTGTTATTTTAAATACAAAAGAAATAGAACCATAGGGAAGAGACTTATTTCTTAGAGCTTGAATTCTCTGTTATTTTTTTTCTATAATAATCTTCTTGTGATTTTTAAAACACACCAGCAAAAAGCATAACTCAACGTTTCAAGTTTAAAATTAAAACAATGTCTTTTATTTTAATTTCAAACAAATCATCACAAGTACAGAGAAAATATTGACACGATCTGACCTCACAGACTCAAATTTTTGGAGTTGATTCGATTTTCTTATAAAAAAACTGTTCAATACTTCTGGAGTGTCACGTATCATCATACACCATACCCTCTCATTGAATAGTTTTTCCATACAAGTGGTTATTGGTTGCTCCTTGAACACGGCCACATGGTGCTCCAAGGTGTTGTGATTGGTGGAAATAATAGGGCCAATAATTTTATACCAGATGATTAAATTACATGAGAAGACATGGTATACGATGATTAGTCTCAATACACATGATGCTCTAGAAGCATCCAATAACCACTCCAATCTATGTGGCTTCCATTTCCCCTCTTTATTTTTTCAGTGTTACTATTTTGTTTGTGCTTATATTGTGGACGTATGGAAAATTGCTATTTTCATAAAATTATTTTAATTTTTAGCTATTTTAGTAAGTTAAAATTTTTATATTTTAAAAAAATGATTGAATTTTTTTGTAATTAGATGTGATGTTTATGAGAAAAAAAATGAAATAATTATAAGTTTGATACGACATTTTATCTTATTGACTATTATAACCTATTTTGTCTTTTAATACTATATTAACCTAAAAAGTTAAAAAAAACTTCTTCCCAAACCAAACACCCCCACTTCCTCGAGGAATATTACCATGAGATATTATTCCATTGATATTTCCGAATTTTGTAGAAGTGTTCATGAGTTTCAGAGAGTTTTGTTTTCCCAATACTTTTACAACGATTATTCCTAGACATGTACAGAGAGTGATAAAGATATGTTAGGTGACAAAAATATGCCAAGTCACCTGTTATTTATTTGAGCAGTGATTCGGACCCCACTGGCGGTGGCACCCCAGTGACGTGACAGCATGGGGTTGGCCGAAAGCATAATTTTTTTTTTGGACCAATCACGTGTGACCCCCAGTACCCCTACTGGGGGTCTGAAGCTTTTTCCTATTTATTTTTGGATGACTTTCATTAATTTTTCTATGTGAATTTATTCAACGGCTGTATGTATATACTCCATTTAGAACTTACATAAGTGTCATTTGTCATGTGTAAATCAATTAAAAATAAAATTTAAAGATTTATTTAGTGATATGTATCATTTTTCTGTATACAATTGGTAGTGTTTGGCCAAATAAAATTCTAATCTTACAAAAAAAATATTTTTTTAAAAAATCCCCAAATAATGTGGTGATGTTATTTAATTATTTTTTTAATTGAAAGTTATTTTATTGGTTGTTCTTATTTTAAAATAAAAGGTTCAGGTCTAATGAGTTGGCCAAGTGAATGAAGCATTTTCTTCTCATAAGTGATATTTACATTCGAGTCTTATCCAGCTTCTCGTTTTACTATTTCTCTCTTATTTATTGTAAGAAAAGATTAAAAGGTTCAAATTTAGTCATGTTATTTTGTAGAGTAATTCCATCAACTCAGATTTATGTCTAGTGATGGAGATTAAATTGGTGAAGTATGAGTTTATATATGAAACAAATTTGAGTCATAAAAGTTATTTTTGGATAATAATTTTGAGTTCGTAATCTCTCTATATTTTGTATAAAAATGTTCTCTATATATATATCAACGTTTTAATATTAAATTAAAATCACCAAAAATCATTTTTTCCAACACTTTATATATATATATCAACATTTTAAACATTTTTTCTTGTATAATATATTAGGAGAGGAGCTGGACCATTAAAGAAATACTCACGATGTGTTTGGTTGAGAGATTTGGAAAAAGAAAGGGAAAGGTAGATGAAATACGAATAAAATATACTTATATTTCACTTAATTTCACACACTTTTTCTCTTTCTATTTTCAAATCCCTTCTTAAATTTTCTAACCAAACACAGCATAACTAGGCTTAGCCATTCCCCTCTTAGCCACTGTGGCCTATGTAAGATAGAAAACAGCTATAGTATGATTTTGTCAAAATTATGAGATTGATTTTTGGTAGATCTATGAGTAAATCGTCTAAAAAAATCACATTAATCCTAAAAGGTGGACCAATAATTCATTATTCACTTTACTTGAGCTCACTCTAAAGGCATTAGCCTAATGATTATCTGTATTTGTTAAAAAAACACTCAAAAATTATTTGAGACGAGGCTCTGTTTATTTTGAAATAAATTATTTTTGAATAAAATATTTTACTTATTATTTTGTTATTTAGTTGGTTAAAAAAAACATAAAATATTTTCATCATAAGGCAACTTACGTTTCAAAAGTAGTTTTTTTTTTCCTAATCTCAGTAAGCGCTTCATCAACTTCAATTCTTTTCTTTTTTTTCTTATTTTAATTTTTAAATTTTACCTATAATTGATTGATTATTAAATATTTTTGTCCTAGAAAAATATTTTGTCAACCAAATACAAGAAAATTAAAAGAAACATATTTATTTGTCCAAAATCATTTTACATAAAAAAATATTTTAGCATATAAAATATTTCGAACAATCATCAAGCGTGTAAAAGAATAACTCTATAATTTTCACCAACGACCAAATTTGAATATTAAAATTTAAAGAGTTTTGTTAATAACAGTTTATTGAACTAAGGGACAAAATGACATTGAAAAAAAAAATTACACATCCCAACATATTTTTATACATTTCAATACCTGAGCTACTAGCCTATCATCCGTGCTATGTACGGGATAATTATAAATATTTATATTTATTTTAATTTTTTTTAATATATAAATTATGTTTTTTAAGATTTTTTATAAAAATAATTTAAGAATCTTATCACTAACCATAGTGTACAGGAGAAATTAAAAAGGCTACTGTAGTAACTATGCACGGACTATATCTATAATTATTTGTATGAGGGGATTTTAAATGTTAATCAGAGATTTTGATCAAATCAATAAATGCAGGCATGTTGATTGGAAAAAGTTAATAAATGTTGATCAGAGAATTTTGATCAAATCAATAAATGCTGAGTTTTTTTTTTTTTTTTTTAAATCAAAAACTTAGAAAATTAAGATTGAAAAATTGAAGCTCCCACAAGGCTTGGGGTGTAGAAACCCCCTTTTTCCTTAATATATTTACAATCTATACTATATATTAAGCAGAAGAGGGTTTTTAACCCCCAAGACCTGTGGAAGTTCCAATATCCCAACCTGAATTTTCTAAATTTTTTATTTAAAAAAAAAAAAACAACTCAACATTTATTGATTTGATCAAAATTCCCTCATTAGCATTTATTAACTTTTTTCAATCCACATGTCTTTTCACATGCATTTATTGATTTGGGTAAAATCCCCTGATCAGCATTTAAAATCCCCTCATACAAATAATTATAGATATAATCCATGTATAGTTACTGCAATACTATTTTTAACTTTTCCCATACACTATGGTTAGTGATAATATTGTTAAATTATTTTTATAAAAAATCTTAAAAAATATAATTTATATATTAAAAAAAATCTAAAACAAATATAAATATCTATAATTATCCCGTGTAAAGCATGGGTGATAGGCTAATTATCTATATATATAAATTGCGATTTTTAAATATCTTTTTTTTTTTTTAATGTCTTCTTTTTTTTTTATTATATTATATTAAAGTTTAATATTTTGATAATAATCATATGTGTTGGACTTTTCAAGAAAATTTTTTTATGCTTGTTCTTAATGCATTAAAGTGTTATTATGAGGGATAATAATCATATGTGTTGGGGCTTTTCAAGGAATTCATATGTGTTGGATTTCAAAGAATTTTTTTTATACTTGTTCTTAATGCATTAAAGTGTTATTATGATGGTAAGTGTTATTATGATGGTAATAGATGCTACAAGCACAAAAACCATTCATTGATATTAATAACAATATCAAAAATGTTTCATGCCCCCTTTTCCCCCCACCCCCTTTGACCCCCTCTCTCTCTCATTGGTTACATTTTCTTTTTCTTTTTTCTTTTTTTCCTGCTCCTCCAATCACCACCGGCCACGTGTCTGTGGGGGTTTGTAGGGGTGGTGATTGGAGGGGGTCTCTATCATGGCTCTAACAATATTGGGTAATGCTAGGGATACCAAATTTTTTACCAAACAAATGACCAAATGTCTCACATGGGTGTGGGGTCCGCAATTTTGTGGGCCCCACACCCATGTGAGACATTTGGTCATTTGTTTGGTAAAAAATTTAGTATCCCTAGCATTTTCCAACAATATTTGATCTGTCATTAATATTTTTCTATTCTAAATATTAAAAAAATTGTTAAATACTTTAGAAGTATCATGTGATCATAACCACTGGTGGAGTCGGGATTTTGGTTTGGGAAGAAGTTTTGACTATTATATATGTATATATATAGTAGTCACTAGAAGACGACTAACGTGTGCAGTGCAATTGAAACTGTTATGGAGATGGTGGTTGAGAGTAGAGTAGAGTTTTGTGTGTGGTAGTGGCAAATTTTTTTTTTTTTTTAATTTTATGTTTTGGTCCTTACAATAACATTAACTTTTTTTTTTTTTTTTTTTTTTTTGATAAATACTTACAATAACATTTAACCAAAGATAACACCACCTCTATTTCAATTTTTTTGTTCCGCACGAAAAATAAAAAATAATTTTAAAATTCTTGTTTTTCATTCAAATAATGTTATATGTACCCATTAGTGTACTAACTAGTATATCAATTGATGATATTGTTTAATTTAAGAAATTTTTAAAATTTGTAATTTATATAATGAGTGAAGTCAATAATAATATAATAATTAGTATTAGCACACTAATTAGTACATTAATTGGTACATGTAGCACCACCGTTTTCATTCTGAAGAAACAATTTGAAACGAAAGAAGTATAGAATATTATGTCGTTGCTTTGATTTTTTTTGGAAATGAAAATTGCGTGATAAATGCTTTAATATGTATGACATTTGATATCTGAGAATTAGGTGTACAAATGTCGTGACAAAGGTTCTTTTAAATTGTATATTTTGTATAATAGTGTATTATATAATTTGGTTTAACTCTCTTTTTAAAAAAATTATTTTTGTTTTTTGTTTTTTTTATTTTTAGTAATTTTTTAAAATATTTTACATAATTTTTTTATTTTTTAAATAGACATAATCTAGACACTTAAAAAGTATAATATTGGTGGAACAAAAAATTAAAAATCACTAAATACAAAAAATATTTTAAAAATTGTGAAAATTCATTATATTTTATATTTTGTTGTATTCAATAAATTTTTTTTAAAAAAAATTTATACAAATTTTACTAAAGTAAAATATTTGTGAAATTTTTTATATAAAAAAAAATCACCAAATACAAAAAATATTTAAAAAATTACAAACATTTAGTGTATTTTTATATTTTATTGTATTCAATAATTTTTCTTTAAAAAAAATTGTACAAATTTTACATTTTTTAATATATCAAGATTAAGTAAATTTAAAAAGTAAAAAAAATGATTAAAATTAAAATATTTCAAAAAAACATTAAAAATATAAAAACACAAAAAGAAAATTCAAGAAAATTGTTTTTGAAAACTCTAAACCAAACAGGTTTTTTTAATATTTTTTTTAGAGAAAATATAATAGCACTGTTATGTTCAGAAAAGTAATTAAAAAAAGGGTAAATTACACCTTCATGTTTGGAGAAAATATAAACTACACAATTTTTTACTCTTTACTACACACATTTTTTTTAGGTTGACTTTTTCATTCTACTATACACAACAGAATTTGTGTGCATAATGGGATGGTCTGCACTGAGAAAATAAATAAATAATTTTTACACATAAAAAATTTGTATGAATGAAATTTTCAAACAAAAAAAATATATATTCATAATTCATAATTCCAAATATATTACATCATTCTAAATGAATTTTTATAAATAAAAAAAAATGTTGGTTATTTTATCTTGGAAAGTTATTATGTCATTATTTGAATAATTTTCTATTTATGTTTATGTATAACGTATCTTTTTTCTTGTCTCTTATTTGTTTACCAAAGAGGTTACCGTTGGCATTTTGTCGACCCCAGTGAAAAAGTGATGGAAAGAATTGCCTAACATCTTTTAGTAGACTTTCACGTTCATTCCCATGATTAAACACTACCGAATAGTTTTCGTGAGATTTCATTTTGATCTATGTAGTTTTAATTTTATCAATTAAACTCTTCTAAATGTATTTTCATGTAATTCATCTACCAGTAATCAGTATTGTTTTGGGCCCGAAAATGACATTTTATATTATTTTGGACGAAAAAACGACATCTCAAAAAGTATACCAAAAGTGGATTAAAAAAGAAACTATAAATATGTAATTTTTTTTTTCTTACACCAAATTACTAAAATGCCTACTGTGCCCTTTTTTCATTCAAAATGCTAATGTACAACGATTTACGCCGGGGCCGGGGGGAGGGGGGGAATATATTAAAATGAAATTGAAAGTATAGAATTTAAATTTTGAATTTTTAAAAATTAAAATTAAAGAGATCAAAGTAAAACTCCGCTCAAAACAGGCTAGCAGTGTATTTCACCCTATTCTCTGTTATTTTCAATACAAAAGAAATAGAACCATAGGGAAGAGACTTATTTCTTAGAGCTTGAATTCTGTGTTATTTTTTTTCTATAATAATCTTCTTGTGATTTTTAAAACACACCAGCGAAAAGCATAATTCAACGTTTCAAGTTTAAAATTAAAATAATGTCTTTTATTTTAATTTCAAACAAATCATTGCAAGTACAAAGAAAATATTGACACGAGCTCACAAACTCAAATTTTTGGAGTTGATTCGATTTTCTGATAAAAAAATTATTCAATATTTCTGGAGTATCACGTATCATCATACACCATACCCTCTCATTGAATAGTTTTTCCATAGGAGTGGTTATTGGTTGCTCCTTGAACACGGCCACACGGTGCTCCAAGGTGTTGTGATTGGTGAAAATAGTAGAGCCAATAATTTTGTACCAGATGATTAAATAACATGAGAAGACATGGTATATGATGATTAGTCTTGAAACACATGATGCTTAGAGCATCCAATAACCACTCCAATCTATGTGCTTCCATTTCCCCTCTTTATTTTTTCAATGTTATTATTTTGTTTGTGCTTATATTGTGGATGTTTGGAAAATTGCTATTTTCGTAAACTATTTTAATTTTTAGCTATTTTAGTAAGTTAAAATTTTTGTATTTTGAAAAATGATTAAATTTTTTTGTAATTAGATGTGATGTTTGTGAGAAAAAAAATGAAATGATTATAAATTTGATGCGACATTTTATCTTATTGACTATTATAACCTATTTTGTCTTTTAGTACTATTTTAACCTAAAAAGCTAAAAAAAACCTTCTTCCCAAACCAAACACCCCCACTTCTTCGAGGAATATTACCATGAGATATTATTCCATTGATATTTCCGAATTTTGTAGAAGTGTTTATGAGTTTCAGAGAGTCTTGTTTTCCCAATACTTTTACAACGATGATTCCTAGACATGTACAGAGAGCGATAAAGATATGTTAGGTGAGAAAAATATACCAAGTCACCTGTCATTTATTTTTGGATGACTTTCATTAATTTTTCTATATGAATTTATTCAACGAATGTATGTATATACTCCATTTAGAACTTACACATATAAGTGTCATTTGTCATGTGCAAATCAATTAAAAAAGAAAATTTGATGATTTATTTAGTGATATGTATCATCTTTCTATATACAATTAGTAGTGTTTGGCCAAATAAAATCCTAATCTTACAAAAAAAAAAATTTAAAAAAAATCCCCAAATAATGTGGTGATGTTATTTAATTATTTTTTTAATTGAAAGTTATTTTATTGGTTGTTCTTATTTTAAAATAAAAGGTTCAGGTCTAATGAGTTGGCCAGGTGAATGAAGCGTTTTCTTCTCATAAGTGATATCTACATTCGAGTCTTATCAAACTTCTCGTTTTACTATTTCTCTCTTTTTGATTGTAAGAAAAGATTAAAAGGTTCAAATTTAGTCATGTTATTTTGTAGAGTAATTCCATCAACTCAGATTCATGTCTAGTGATGGAGATTAAATTGGTGAAGTGTGAGTTTATATATGAAATAAATTTGAGTCATAAAAGTTATTTTTGGATAATAATTTTGAGTTCGTAATCTCTCTATATTTTGTATAAAAATGTTCTATAATTTTTTGTTTGTCTAGTATGATTTAAATATTGGACTGCTATATATAATTAGCTTTTTAAATTATATTTATGTTACTAGAGTATGTGACGAGATATTATTATTTTTATATTTATATTTATATTCATATAAATAAAATACAAAATGCTACATATAACATTTCTCATTTCAAATAAATGTCACTTGAATTCACTTCATAAAGTTGTGTTTGGGGCTGTGCAAGAATGGTATATATACGAATGAAGATGAGAGGAAAATTTATGTAGAGATGTAAATATCTAAGATGATGATGATTATTACTTGAGCGTAGTTACTACCTATGTTTTTATTATTATTTCGGTGCACTTGTGTTTGTCTTACTCGGTTTCTTCTAATGCTCGTGTTTGATAAAATATTGTTTAGGTGAGGCTGGGTGGTAAGGACGGACTCTAATAGCAAGGAGATCTTAGTTTAAAACGCACTAGAACTGTAGGTTAAATTTCTTGACCTTGATATCAACAGCCAGACCTTATTTTTGTTTTCTACTAATTGAAAGATTCAATAACTGCTAAATAATTTTTCTTATTTATCAAACCGTTAAAATTTGTTAAATGCTTTTCTTCATTTATTAAATTGTTCAAAATTTTGAATGCAAAAATTATAAACACATCATGTTTTTACGCATTGATTATATATATATACTTTCCTTTATGACATAAATCATCAATGGATCATTGCCTTGATCATGAAGTGATCAAAGATGGTCACGCTACTCGCATGAGGTTGCTTTGTAGCGCAAGTTATGATCAATTTTTAAAGGAAATGTCGACACCATAAAAAAAAATTATACATAATTTGTTTCATAATTTTAAATAATGGTATAAGATATGTATTAGTATCAGTAATATGATCAATCTCATATATATAATATATAAACAGCACAATAAGTTATACCAAACAAAACCATTAATCGCATCATGTCGGATAAAATGTAAATAGAGAAGTAAAATTCATCACATAATGTAGTTGGTTAAGTACCCAGATATGATCACCTACCATTACTCTTCCATTTTTGTTGTCAAATACTCATCTGCATTGTTATTAGAATCCCAATCTGCATTGTTATTAGAATCCCAATTCACATCGTAAGAAACTACGATTATGTGACTTAAATTAGGCCAAACATTCCAGATCACATTAGAATCTTAAATTTAGTATGATCTTGAAATGACTATAATCCCAATTCTACAATAATCTCAATCCTACCATTTTTTTTAATTATATATTTCTTATATATGCGTATGTATATATATATGAAAAAAATTCGACAAACTGTTTTTTCTAATGTCTCCGACATTATCATTATCAATAATTTTTTATTTAATTTGTATTGAAAGTAAAATTTTATGATCCTTAATCCGATTTACAAATCCCTCATAATGATCCCACCTAAAATTCCGAATTGTTCGAAAATCCATCTATCATATATACCAAGAAGTAGCAAGACATGTAACCCGCTTAGACATTTGGGCCCAAAAATATTATGTATTCTTTCAAAATTTAAATATGTGAATATTTTAAAGTTTTGGTAAATTGGTATCAAAGCCAGGCCTCGGACATGCTATGAGTGGGCTATCCCCTATTACAGGTCATCAGCTCATCAATGCTTGTTAACCACCAACGAATAGGCACACCCTACCTCCGTTAAAGCTTAAATAGTCTACGTTTTTTTAAATGAAAAATGGTACGTGGCACCCATGTGAACATTTTGTTTAATGGTCAAACCTTAGGCTTATGACCATGATATGTTGGGTTGCAGCTCAGCCGTCTGATTAATGTCAGTCAATCATTTAAATCAAAGCATTTGTGACAGAGTACAGAGTCGATGAAACAGTTCAAATTACAGAGTTAATTAGTAGTCATTTGAACAGAGACTACGTATGTTACGATGTAAAATGGTATCATCCCTATTTGCTCTCGTTGTAAACAAGGTGTTACTTTGTCACCTTCGGAATCTTTTATAAAGTCCCTTGTTTTTCCGTCCTTTGGTTCCAAGAACTCCTCAACAAGAGAGAGAGAGAGAGAGAGAGAGAGAGAGAGAGAGGGGGGGAGGGGTCTATCTAACAAAATTGTTTCATTTTTCAGGCACCTCAAAGTGAGAATTGTGATCATGGCATGTACTTCAATGTCCATAACCACCACTTCTCCGGTCCCAACAGTAGCAAACAATACATTCAAAGAACATAATGGTCTTTGCCGGATTCTTTCCGGGAAGAACCTCTGTAACCGAGCCAAAATCATGACACGGTCATATTCCGACAACCATCTTCACTACAACCAAATTCGGGCCTCAACAACGCAGCAACCAGAACTAAAGAATAGCCATTCTATGGGGATATTCAATTTCAAGTTGTCCAGTTCAATTTTCCCAAGCTCGCTTCGGTCATTTCTATTTGATCCGGATACAAGTAAGGAGATGAACATAACAGATTCGAGTAAGGAGATGAATATAACAGAGACGAGTAAGGAGGAGATGAACATAACGGAGACCACAACAGAGAGCGACGAAGACGAGGAGGTGAAAAAGAGAGCAAATTGGGTCGAGAGGCTACTGGAGCTTCGAAGCCATTGGAGAGAGAGGCAACAAAAAGATGAAGTGGCTGGCGATGCAGATAGCCACCAAGATTGCGATGAAGATGAGGGTGGTTGTGAAGCAGACTATGGCGATGAAGATGAAGAGGGGAAGGCAAAAATTGATTGCGAGTCATTCTCGAGGTTGTTGGTTGAAGTTCCGTGGTCTGATGCTAAGCTTTTAGCTCAGCAAGCCTTCCTGTGCAACATGGCTTATGTGATACCAGAGATTAAGGTACGTTTTGCTTAAACCCTAAAATATTATTGCCAATGGTTGAATCAATTTTCCTTGTAATCTTGTTTAACTAGTGACACCTAACATGGTTCAAATACTTAACCTCAAGCCCCCCTAGTTCGGAACTCCAACTTAACATGCTAGTATCATGCTCTCGGACCAATAAGAGCACTACTAACGAAATAGATAAAGCCAACCTGACCAACCTTTTGTTCAAAAAAAAAAAAGAACTGACCAACCTTGGTCAGCTTACTATTACTACATTTTTACCATTACTGTGCATCAAATACTTAACCTTAAGCGCCCTAGTCCAGAGCACCAACTCAACATGTTAGTATGATGATCTCGGACTAATAAAGCTTTAGTCACAGAATAGGTAGAGCTAACCTAACCAACATAGGTCGATTGAATAACAGACAAGATCGACTCTATTTATTCCTCTTTTGCGAGGTCTCATTATTCGGGAGATCTACATGCACATGCCACAGTGGTATTTTAGGACCTCTGGTTGGTTAAGTTTTCACAACTTGTTTTTTGAAAAATTGAAACTAGTTTGAGAAAATAAACATCAAAACATTATTCGTGTCCCAAAAAAGAGAAGTCCACATGAAAATAATGTGTTTTAATTTATATTTTTTTTAAATCACCAAACTAGTTTTTTGAGATTTACTTCAAATATAAATTCTGAAAATTCAACCAAACCGAGGCGTGCAACCTCAGCCCGCAAGTATGGGTATCATCTAATGAATACTATGCTCCATATATTTCCATTTTTCATGTCCTTCTCCAAAAATGCTTTACATAAATTCATAAAATATCAGATGGAGATGATAATATTTGGCGAAAATATTGTTTCCTAGTAAATTTGCTTCAGTTTTTCAGAAAAATAAAGTAGTTTGATCCCATTAACATGCAGGCTAAGGATTTAAGAAGATACTATGGTCTACGCCTCGTAACATCTTCCTTAGAGAAAAAAGCAGAAGCAGAAGCAGAAGCAGAAGCACTAAAAGCAAAACTAGATAGGGAAACCAATGGCGTACCTGTGACCGCCTCAGCTCCCACTGTATCTGATCCAGAGAAAGCCGGAATATCTGACGAGAAACGTGTAAACCACCCCGCTGTTGCGTATGAGATTGCTGCTTCAGCTGCATCATATGTCCACTCGTACACCAAGGACCTTTCATCCCTTGGCTCGGAAACCGAACAGGAAGGCAATGATGTGGCATCAGATGGTGACAAAGATCACGGACAAGAGGAAGAGAGTTTGTCAGCTCGAGTATACAAATCAGAGATGGCTGCTTCTTTGGCAGCTTCAACTATGACAGCGGTGGTCGCTGCAGGTGAGACAGAAAAACAGGAGGCGGCAAGGGACCTTCAATCGCTTCATTCATCGCCTTGTGAATGGTTTGTTTGTGATGATCCGAGCACATATACTCGCAACTTCGTCATCCAGGTAATCGCTGCATTCATATTCAATGTCAATATAAAATAAAAGAAAAATAAAAACCCGAAAATCTTTGATCTTGATATCAAAAACTCAATTAAATATCATAGTCTCTATAAACCTATTACATAATTGTCTATTTATAAAGAAAACCTAATGACGGTTACTAAAAATAATATTTAAATTCTAATTTGATATAATTTCCAAATAAGTCTAAATCTAAATCTAAATTTTAAAAGTTTTCAATTCTTTCCTCATCCGACACTTTTTCCCTTCTCGTCACCACCTTTGACATTTTATTTATCCACAAATTACAGGGATCGGACTCTCTAGCATCGTGGCAGGCAAATCTCTTCTTTGAACCCACTAAATTCGAGGTAAGCACAATTGCGAAACTCTTAGCACTTCGCTTGAGTTCTTCATAGCATGGTGATGACAGAAACACTACAAAGGAGAGAAGCCAGAGAATCATTCATAAACAATTTAGTATTTCTTGTAGGGGACGGAAGCGCTTGTTCATAGAGGAATTTATGAAGCTGCAAAGGGAATGTACGAGCAATTCATGCCGGAAATTATGGAGCATTTGACTAACCATGGGGAACGGGCAAAGCTTCAATTCACAGGTCATTCTCTTGGCGGTAGTCTTTCACTATTAGTCAACATGATGCTCTTGTCGAGGAAGGTTGTCAAGCCCAATGTTCTGCGACCAGTTGTCACCTTTGGATCACCGTTTGTGTTCTGTGGAGGCCAAAAGTTTCTTAACGAGTTGGGCTTGGATGAGGACCGCGTCCATTGTGTGATGATGCATAGAGATATTGTCCCACGAGCATTCGCTTGCAACTACCCCAACCATGTGGCCCTACTCCTCAAGCGTTTGAATGGCTCTTTCCGATCCCACCCTTGTCTGAATAAGAAGGTAACTCTCATCTCACAACTCTTTAAACTTAACGTGTTTGAAAACTTAACAAGTTTCAACAACTTAACAAGTTTCAAAATTGTTCAACATTAATTTGTTTACCTTTCGAGTTGATTTCTAACAAACTTTAATCGAGCCGATCACAAGTCGAGCTCAAGCAACTTGGTTTTTTAAATAGCACAAAACCAAGTTCAACCAAGTAATAAGTTTTTCAAGCTTGGCTTGAAAACTTGGCTAACTTCAAAATGTGTTCAAGTTTGATTTATTTACCTAATGAACCGATCTCAAACCAGCTTTTAACAAGTCGAACTCGAGAAACTTGGTTCGTTTTACAATCGTTCTAAGAGGAAGGTTTCATAATTTTTCGTTTAGATTCAATTGGCAATCTAATTCTACTTTACACATGCTATTGTTTATGCAGAAACTATTGTACTCTCCTATGGGTAAAATATTCATTCTCCAACCCGACGAGAAGACATCTCCTCCTCACCCTTTACTCCCTCCAGGGAGTGCCCTCTATGCCCTAGAAAACACTCAATGCAGCATTACCAAGAATGCCCTTGGTGCCTTCCTCAATTCCCCCCACCCACTGGAAACTTTAAAGAACCCTACAGCCTACGGTTCAGAAGGTACCATCCTCAGAGACCATGATTCAAGCAACTACCTCAAGGCTGTCAACGCGGTTATAAGGCAAAACACAAAGATGGTTGTCAAGAAGGTGAGGAAACAGAAAAGTCTCTTGTGGCCGCTATTGACTTCAAAATCTCCACATGCATGGAGCCATGAACGTGACCTAGAGGGTAACAGGCTGGTAACTAATGAAGTGATGACCGGCGTCTAAAGTATTATCACAGAATGTAGAGTATGTTCATAACAGCTCAAGTTTGGGGTACAGTTTTTTCTTCTTCTTTTTTCTCAGCTATCTCATGTACATACATTGCCTACACTTCCTAGTGACAATTGTATTCGTTTGTTATCCACAAATTTATAAAGGTACAGTTGCTCACACTTCCAATGACATGTCTATATATATACTTGTACGCAAACTACACTCACAAGATGGTTTACATATCAGAAATATTTTGCAAGTGTTCTCATCTACTTACAGAACACATCTACGAGCAGCTTTGCAAACACAATTCTAGAATTAATCGTGTAAAAACACAATTCTAAAATTAATCATGTAAAAATATAACTCTAGAATCAATCGTGTAAAAACACAATTCTAGAATTAATCATGTAAAAACACAATTCTAAAAATATTATGACCTCTCTAAATTTTAGTTCATTATATTTGGAAAAAAAAAAAATTTCCTCTTTATATGAGAAACTCTTCACAAAATATATAGGAAGAATTTTAGATCACTTTGAATCGCTAAATTTCTATTTTGGAATGAAAATGAATCATGTTTCAGAATGTGTGTTCTAAAAATGTGTGTTCTAAAATGTAAAACTCTAGCATTATCAGGTAACACTTAATTGGACCAAAACAAATACTTCACCTCCTAACTGAAAAAAGGAAAAGATCTGACAATCAACTTGCATGCCTGAATTTGTACAAAATGCTTATCATTGTGGAAATCAGATTACACTAGCTCAGTTGTGGATGTATACATGCATTTCAATGTAATTCTGAATCTAATACCATCAAGGAAGATCAGGTGAAAAGTTGACTTGCACCATTCAGTGAGTGGGGTACTCCATGTACATACCAAAGCCATAACCCAGTAACACGCTCAGCAAGCCGTAACCAAATACCACGCTCAGCAAGCCGTAACCCAATACCATGCTCAGCAACATTATTTACCCTCCCTTGGCAGCCATCTTTTTCTTTATCTCATGAGCGGTGTTGAATATGCCATTGGTATACTTGTTGCATATGAAGCATTTCTCGTACTTGGCATGATGCTGTGAACCAAAGGAAGAGAGAGAGAGAGAGAGTTAAAAGGCTTATAATGTGAAAAAATATGTGCAACATCGCAATAAACTAAAACAAGTAAAGAAAAAGAGCTAAAGAAGCATTTAATATAATCCCCTTCTAAACCATATTCTACTGCTGTAATTGAGCAACTGTACCAAATGGAAATGAAAAAAGTCCAATTTTACAAAAACATAGTGATACAATAATTGCCAAAAAAAATTACATGCCAAAAAGGATTTCTAGATGCACAAGGATCATAACCATTTGGAAAATGCTAAAAAATGTGAGCACACCCAAAGAATAATCCAGCCACAACCCAACAACAGCAGCAAGGATAGGGCAAAAAAGACAGCCACATTGAAGCAGGAGACCAAAAACAAGCCTGTGGCGACCCAAAAGCAATCAACCGAAGCACTGAGGGGCTGAAAATCAATCAAACACCATCCAGATACGGCTGCTAGAGAAGGCAGCCCAAGGGTTGGATTGAAGCAAAAACAGCCAGAAGGTAGAAATCGAAAAAATAGGCCTACTTTTCCCAAAAAAAAAAAAAAGTTGGAAAAACTACCCAACCAAGAACAAAAATTTTTGAAAACTTTTCTGAGAACCCCCCCTATCCTAGCCGATCATGATAGGGATTTTTTATTTATTTATTTATTTATTTTACATTATGTGACAGGAACAGAAGGAATAAAAGAATAAAAAATAAAGAAAAAAAATAAAAAATAATAGAAGAACAAAGAATAAGAACCTGCTCTGATACCAAGTTAAAAATGTAGCATAGTAGTTGTGAGAGAGAGAGAGAGAGAGAGAGTTTCTGGAAGAGGCACAAAACCTGATTAGGTTTCTTACCTCACTAAGCACTTGTATTTATAATAATAAGAGAATTAAGTACAATGACACTAATACCCTCAAGTACATAACTTAACACACCAGAACATTTATTCCGGATTTTGCACCAGAATGATGTAATAGTGTCATTTGTGTAATTAAAGGCATGTCGATGGGCTCTTTGTTCTAAAGTGATGGGCTCAAAACCCAGCTCACTCATTATGTATAATATAGATTTTATGTTTGTATATCACCACTCTAATGAATTTTATTTTATCCACCTCCTTAGGTCTCCAAAATAAATCATCCTATATAATTGCAAATTGGAATCCAAAATCCCTTTGAATTTAAATCTGCCCACCCACATACAACCTTCTAGGACTGAACATAGAACTTATACAATATAACTGCATAACATCGCATCGTCATTTCTTGTTTTAGATAAGTAAAATATATTTAGAAAAAGAACTAAAATTGAGGTGTATAGTATACATTAACAAGCTATACCACTATATCTTTATACAAACACACAATTCTCTAAACTCTACAAAACAATTGAGACCAGAAGGGAAAGAATCCTGTGGATGCAATTTTGAAATCATATACTCCATTCCTAGAAGTGTGTGGCAACTGATATTATTGAAGACAAAATCAAGCCTGGGTGTGCAAAGATAAAAATCTTCGTAATAGTCACAGCAAATATCATGTAGGCAAGGCATTTTAAGTAAGTTGTTAGCTGCAATACCAATTCAGGACATTACAGTAAAGGTGATTCTCAACAAAATATCCCAGATTTCAGCATTTAATTCCATAATCAACATACTAGATAAATCTGTCTAAATTGTTACTCTGTTTCCCTACTTCAATCCTAACTTTTTTCAAGTGATATAAGCCAGACAGATACTTCCTACTTGGATCAAAGTAAACATGGAATCATCTCAACTCACCTCCAATTAATCCAGACAGACACTAGAATTAGATATTTGACATGCACTTCGAAAAATTGTAAGCATTAACACAATATTCACATAATGAGAATGAAGTGACATATTTTCCCTCATTTATCAATAACATTTATATGATCCTAGCATTCCTTGTTTCGTATTGGCGTTTGTAACCATGCAACATTACATTTTCTCCAGATGCTATAAAATGAAAATAGAATAATCCATTATAATACCCACGAGAGAATATAAACCAGAAGTCTAACAAATCTAAACTTTATTGAAATGTCTCATTTCATACATTTAGCCAGGTTAAAAAAAATTTCCAGACAAAAATGACAAATTTGGTAGAATGAGTATACCTATAACATGACACATCCAAGTTCTGCTCCTAAACATAAATTTGTGTGTTGAGTGAAGAGAACAAGCAGGCAACCAATTTCAAACCTTTCTGGGGAGGCTAGAATTTCTTGAAGGTTCAGAGCCAATAACCAAATTATAAAATATTTCTATTTAATAAAACATATCAGTTTTTCAAAAATATCCTATGCAACGTAGTTGAGGGTTAAGGGGTTAAAATTGAATATTTCATAAACTTTACAAAGGTTTTGCTTTTACTTTTTTAATTTTATTAAAATTCATAAGCGAAGTGAGGAATATGAGGAAGAATTTTTAGGAAGCCATCTTCACATGTATTTCGCTACATTTGAGGTCAGTAAAAAGGGCTTCAATTTTTCTCAAAACCCCCGAATGTGCGTTTCATCATTTTCTTACTTCCTGTGATTTCTTCATCTCCTTCCTACGTACAAGTCTATCAAGCTTAGAATCATGAAAGCCAGTCAAAGCATATGAATGAACATCTAATAAGCAAGCCAACAGTAAGAAAACAGGGAACACGATTTACAACCATTGAAAAAAAAAGCACAATAAGGCGTACCTTTAATGCACAAGGCTCACAGAAGTAGTGCTTGCACCCAGTAACAACAGGATCTACAAAAGGCTGTCTACATATAAAACAGACAAACGGCAACGAATCATCATCACTCTGGTCCGCAACCCCTTCATCCATGTCATCCCCTCCCAGAGCCAAATTTCTTTTTCTCGCATTTTCAGCTTTCTCCCACTCCTTTTCCATCTGCCATCCTGACTTGTAATCCCCGCGGTCATGCATAAACTTACAAGAATCTCCATACCCACAGCAACCAGTCTCTTTATAATCCTTACAAATGTCTGGCTGGAAGTCAAACCTTGCCGACACTCTTATGTGAGCAGAAGCCCTAAGAGGCCCATGTGCCCCACCAGCTTTCTCCGCATGAATTTTTTGCTCTCTTCGGAACCCAGCATTGTATTCAGTATACCCATGAACACCTTTATAGGGCTTTTCATCCCTGAGGATCTTGCTTTTCCCCTTCACAGCCTCCTCTGCTTGCTTAAGAACTCTCTCTTGGATTGCTTGAGCATCTTTTGAGAAATCAGTCTCCGTTTCCAGAGTTGAAGTTGCCCTGCTATCATATTGAGTTTTGATTTCTTTTGATGACTCAAACTGAAAGATTAGAGTACTAGTCTCTACATTACACTCAGAGGACATTGAGTGCTTAGAGGTTTCCATAGAGAAACGAAGCTTATTGTCAGGTTGTACAGGCTTTGTCTTATTAAGTATCAGTGAACTCTTGGTTTTAGAATATTCATCTTCATTTTCTCCTTCATCAAATCCCCGCTTTCTTATGTTTTTGTTCTTTGATGGCTTTCTGAAGAAATTGCGCACTGTAAAATACTAAAGATTAGTAAATTCTAGTTGAAAGATGAAAAAAAAAAAATTAACAATTATAGACAACAAAAGGTAGACGTTCTTAAAACAGCATCAGACCTGGTTCATACTGTTGTTGTGTCTCGCTTGAGTCTGCCATTTAAACGTTGGACCCAAGGTTACTTCGAAACCTATGCATGTAGAACAACAAGATACATCGGATTTTCTTTTTTTTTAACTCAAATTACAAATAAAAAAAAACATACATATAAATTCATTCTAGATGAAAAATATCCACACACAAAAAAAAAGTACTCAACATTTTCTGAACTTTCCTAACAATTTCCTGCATCTTATATAATTATCTACATTGCATCATAAGTTCACATAACACTCAACAGCTTAAGCTGAAATTAAATGGTTGAACCATATTAAGGTAACAGGATGAGTCCGGGTTGGACACCAAAGTATATTATGCAATTATTGCGTTAAAGAAGAGCCTAACCCTTTCAAGGGATGATGAATCAGATGACCTAGTAAATTGCATACTCGACCTTGCTATTTTTAAGAGTTATTGTCCGCTAAACATTGACATTAAAACACAAAAATGCAGCCCAAAACATCCATTAAGAATGATAAGAAACTATGCCACATCTATATACAATCTAGTCAGCAAAGAGGCAATTTGGTCCAGCTACCAAAATTCTTTCAATTGTCCTTATTGCAACCAATTGCAAAACTGCTTTAAAAGACTAACCATGAGACTTGGTGTATGGCATTCCCTAGCTTCGGTATAGAAATCTAAAAATTTGTAACGCCAATCTTGCTTGTTTCATACCAAACAGCCACATCAATAAGGAAAGTGAAAAAATAAAAATAATTTTAAAAAAAATTGTCGCCGGTTGGTTTGAATGACTTGTGTAACGCTTTTTTCTTTTCAAAATTATCCTCCACAATTGCTTACAATTATCAAAGTAGAGAGAGTTTCTAAAACTTTCATGTTCTTCATGTTCTTGATGATTACTTACACATGTATTGCGTATGCGGCTAGGCTAGTATGAATCTATGTACACCCACGTATATGATCAAATAAAAATTACTATGCACTACACAAAAATCAGAGACAATAAAGCTAAAAATAATAACAATAAAATAATTAAAGAAACAAGAATCACAAATGGGAAATTTTGAACAATGTCAACTATTATAATGTGTAAACACCCAGTTAGTGTGAACGTGGTATGTACCGCTTTTCCTTTTCAAAATTATCCCCTAAAGAGTAACTGAGGTGTGCGAAGGTAGGCTGAAGCTAAGATTCTACTCTTGAGCATAATGGTATAAGCCTACCTAAATGTGAGACCTGACTAGTTGAACAAAGACAAAAGTCGGCCATAGTGATCCGGAAGTCCTGTGTGGACGGGTTATCGCTCAACAAATCAAAGCTATGCCGGGGATAACAGGCTGATGACTCCCAAGAGCTCTTATTGACAGAGTTGTTTGACACAGGTTGGAAAAGCAAATTGTTGTCCTCTAGTGATCAACTAATGCTTATTGAACATTTTCTAGTATTTTGGTTTTTTATTAAAAGCTTATCCTTAATTTAATAAATTAACCAACCTATACTTCATGCTATTGCTCTCTTTCATCACACATCGCTGACTTTGATTGAAGGTAAGAAGCGTTGTCCTTAATTTGAAAGAACCAATCAAAAGGTGCGGTTATATTTACCCATCATAAAAATAAGTAAACAAAATTGGACACAAGCACACATAGAAACCGGAAGTTAGCTGGTGATGTTTGATAACTAGCTAGAACTGATAATTTGTTAAAGAGTTCTCTCTTTATATGGAAAACTAAAAATCATATATATCCATTGTATCTATGCTTCTATTCTATTATATATAGCAAAGGCTTGACTTGGTTTTTATGTCACGGTTTTTCTCTATTCCTAAATACCCCTTATAACTCTGTATAACTACCTCTATATACCCACAAGAGCAGTTATGGACAAATATACAGACTCACAAAGAATAACATACAGAGAGAGATTCACAACTGCCATAATCATTTTTGATTGCACACGTAGTGTGCTTACCCTTCTAGTATATATACATATATAAACAATTTATCAAAAATATATATATATACATATATAAACATATATTGCACATTTTATGATACACATCTCAAAATGGACATTCTCCTCTCTGCCCTCTATATAAGATTGAGATCCTCTTCTTGTAATGGGGGATCTCCATTTAATCACGACTATAGAAAATCACATTAATAATTATAATTATTTTTTCTTAATTTGAGATAATGATAAATTCACATGACTACTTTAAGATCATTAAATGATGTAATGAAGATCCTTTTTGCCCATGTCAGTGTCTATATTGAAAATCTCTATCAAATTTTGTTTTTATGGGCTCGTAAGAACTTCAATAGTAGATTTCTTTTAGAGGTGATCAGGATTGGAACCTAGATTAGTAGCTAGCCTTCCTAGTCTAGTCTTTTGTGCATTGTGTACACCAATAGGCTATATGAATCTATGTATACCCACATATGACAATATCTAGCGGTTGGAACACGTGATACATGTGCAATTCGAATAAATAAAAACAAAA
The DNA here is from genome assembly GCA_036172215.1 of Camellia granthamiana. Taxonomy (NCBI): domain Eukaryota; kingdom Viridiplantae; phylum Streptophyta; class Magnoliopsida; order Ericales; family Theaceae; genus Camellia; species Camellia granthamiana. The sequence goes on along the minus strand of CM069908.1, from coordinate 5,413,306 downwards.
CAAAAAATTCACTATATGTTGTGTGCTACTCAAGTGGTAAGAATATATTAGATTCAAGTCTTCCCATCCTCGAATACAAAGTGAGGCCTTTTTACATAGAGAAATGTGACACTTGGCATAAAGAGAAGCAAAGGCTTCAGGACACCAACTAAAGCCTTTGCTTTATATAATAATAATATAGTATAGATAGTATAGATAATTAAAAAACAAGAATCACGAATGAGGGGGTAAGAATTTCTGAAACTTTGAACAATGTCTATACTATTATAATATGTAAAACACCCACTTTGTGTGAACAATAGTATGTAACGCTTTTCATGTTCAAAATCATCCTTCAAACTTGCTTACAATTATGTACAGGTAATTTCTGAAACTTTCACATTGTTGACAGTTACTTGCACGTGCATTGTGTGTGCCAAGAGGCTAGTATAAGCATATGTACATGGTACACCCACATATATGGTCAAATAAAAGTTATGAACTATAAACAAAAGTTCAATACAGTAAAGCAAAAAAAATATGTATATATACTATCTATATTATTATATAAAGCAAACAACTCATAAGGTTTTGAAGCTTTGTACCGGTTTTTATTTTTTCAAAATTGGCCATATTTGTTAACTGTTTCATAAAACAACTACCAAGAGTTATCAAATTTAACTTATCTTCTCCATTCACCAAATCATCAAAAATATATATATAGTTGAGAATGGATTGTGTTTGCACCCACCACTAGTAATAATTGAAAAACAGGAATCAGTGTCACAAATAAGACAGACAATTTTGAGAAAATTCGAAGAATAATACCTATATTATTATAATTATATATATATAGTTGAGAACGGATTGTGTTTGCACCCACCACTAGTAATAATTGAAAAACAGGAATCAGTGTCACAAATGAGACAGACAATTTTGAGAAAATTTGAAGAATAATACCTATATTATTATAATTATGAATGTGTAAACACCCTGATCTTTTCAAAATCATCTTCCACAATTGCTTACAATTATCAAAGTAGAGGTAGTTTCTAAGACTTTCATGTTCTTGACTGTTACTTGCGCATACACTGCCTGTATCAAGCTGCAGTGTACAAATATATATACATCCACACACATGATCAAAAGTTCAACACAGAAAATCTAAAAATAATTCAAAAAAAAAAAACACACACACACACACACACACAGAGGAATCACAAATGAGACGGAAAAATTGGGACATTGTGAAGAATATCTATACTATTACAATATCTAAACACACCAATTGGTGTTCTTTTCAAAATTATCCTCCACAATTGTCAACAATTATCAAACTAAAGGTAATTTCTAAAATTTCTACCTTCTTGACGGTTACTTCCACATGCATCGCCTGGGGCATATATGAATAGATATACATCCACATATACATGTTAATATATAATATACATTAGATAGTACATTCGCTAGCTGTAAAGACTGTAAAGGGCAAACACCACTACCACACTTTCAGCTTTAGCATTATAGCTTTTATATTTCTTAATGTAAAGTATGTTTTTCCTTTATGCTTTCGGTGCTCCAATGTATCCCTCTCCTCTCTATGAAGAGAGTGCATTCTCTTTGTAAATGATACATACAATTACAGATTAATACAGAGCTATTCAGTTGCTCTCTCTCTCTCTCTCTCTCTCTCTCTCTCAAACTATTGTTTCATGGTATCAGAGCCCAATTATACAATTCTGGCATTCTTCAATTTTGGTGCTTAGTCCCATACACAGTGGCACTACACCAAACAGCTCGGGATCCCCTTACGATTCCAACGGCACCACGCCCGTCGTCAGAAACACCCTCACGCGCTCCCACGCGCCGCCTTTGTGATCGGCGCGTCTCTTCTTCTGTTGCCTCTCTCACATGCGCCTTCACGCGCCTACAGCTCTGCGCTTTCGTGCGCCATTCCTGCTACCGTGTAACCGCGTGCGCCATCTGTCTACCATGAGCCGCGCCTGCGCCGTTCTGCTATCATGCACCCGCGTGCGCCATCTGTTTACCGTAAGCCGCGCCTACGCCGTTCCACTATCGTGCACCAGCTTGCTACCGTAAGCCTCACGTGCGCCATTCTGCTAACGTGCGCCGCTAACATCATTTTTTACATCATGCTGACATCATCTCTGCACAGCCCACCTTTCCTAGCTATTTTCGACCTTCCGGACTCACTGGTACACTCTGTTTTACCTAATTTTGCTCCTACAGGTCTATTCCTATCGATTTAGCCCTACTCAACTATTATTATGGATCGTCATGATGCCTCCCATCCCATTTCCGTTATTTTGAATGGTTCCAACTATGTTCTGTGGGCCCAAGCCATGTCTTCATTCCTCAAAGGAAAGAAGCTCTGGCGAATTATCACCGAGGATGTGACCCAACCGGTGAAAGACACTGCTGAAACTACTGTTTCTACTGCTACTGCTACATATGAAGACCGACTTGAGGAATGGGACAGTAAGAATTACCAAATCATTACCTGGTTTCGAAATACCTCTGTTACCTCTATCAGTCTTCAGTTTGGTCGCTTTCAGCTTGACTCTGTAACTACTGCAAAAGACATCTGGGATTTTTTGAAAGAACGATACCAGACTACCGGTCTTGCTCATCAATATCAACTTCAGAGCCAACTTCATCGGATGCGCCAAGAATCTAGTCAGTCCATCAATGACTTCCTTTCCCAAATGTACTCTGTTTGGGACCAGCTTGCTCTTTTCGAACCGACTTGGCCTCACCGAGAAGATGCTATTTTATTTACTGTCTATCGTAATCAGCAAAGGTTGGTGCACTTTCTCATGGCTCTCACTTCCTCTTTTGAGCCCGTACGTGCCTCTCTTCTTCATCACCATCCTTTGCCCACTCTTGAACAAGCTATTTCTGAGCTGCTATCAGAGGAGACTCGTCTTGGTACTCTCCAAACTCGTCATGTGGACTCTGTTCTTGCCACTCCTCCATACCGGCCATCATTTACCCAGCGGACCACTGCCTGCCTCTATTGTCAGAATCGGGGCCTTCCTTCAACACATCTCCTGGTCAATTGCCCCGTCAGAACCTGCCGATACTACAACAAACTTGGTCCTGGTCATCTGCAACAGGATTATTTTCGCAATCCATCCCGCTCATTCTCCAATAGCCACTCTTCTCGCGGTGGTTCTTCCCGGGGGAGCTTTCATCGTTCCGGGAATCAGTCTCATTCTGGGAATCAGTCTCATCACACTGCTGTTGCTGCTGCCTCTGAGGGTTTTTCTGAGTCTCCTGCTCCGTCTACCCCTCTCTTCTCCAACAGATGTAGAGGCCATGTTCAAACACCTTCTCTCCCCTTCTGGTACACCTCCTCCTACTGCTTTGTCTGTGATTCCAGGTAACTCTTCTTGGTATTTTGACTCTGCCTGTTGTAATCATATGACCTCCAGTTCTACTATATTTTCTTCCATCTCTTCATCTCCTCATATTCTCTCAATTCAAACTGCTGATGGTTCTCTCATGTCTGTCCGTCATGTTGGTACTGTTTCCACATCTTCTTTATCTTTACCTCAAGTTTATCATATCCCTGCTCTCACTTTAAACCTTCTTTCTATTGGTCAATTATGTGAACTTGGTCTAACTGTCACATTTTCTGCTACTAATTGTTTGGTGCAGGACCCTCAGATGAGGCAGATTATTGGGATCGGCCGTAAGCACGGACATCTCTATGAGCTCATTCACCTTCATGTTCCTGACTCTCCTCAGATCGCTGCTCCTGCATCTGCTTCCTCATTATCTCCTTTTCATCTTTGGCATTGTCGCTTAGGGCATATTTCTGTTAATCGCTTAAAATCTTTGGTTTCTAGTGGACAATTGGGTCATGTAATTCCAGATAATTTCGATTGTATACCCTGTCAACTTGCCAAACAACCTGCTTTATCATTCAATAAAAGTACTTCTGTTTCCTGTGCACCTTTTGATCATATACATTCGGATATTTAGGGCCCCTCCCCTACTACTACTACTATGGGGGGATCTCGTTATTTTGTTATTTTTATTGATGATTTTTCATGGTTTACTTGGATTTTTCTCATGAAAACTCGGTCTGAACTTAAACACCTTTATTATAGATTTGCCCAAATGGTCCACACCCAATTTTCCAAAACCATCAAACTTTTTCACTCTGATAATGCTATAGAATATCGGGATTCAGATTTTCTTTCCTTTCTTCAGAATCATGGTACACTGCCTCATCGTTCCTGTGCTGGCACGTCCCAGCAAAATGGCCGTGCTGAACGGAAACATAGGCATATTCTTGACACTACTCGCGCTCTCCTTCTCTCTTCTTCCTGCCCTGAAAACTTTTGGGGGGAAGCTGCCCTCACTGCTGTCTACACTATCAATTGTGCTCCTACCCCTGTCATCCATAATCAAACTCCCTTTGAACGTCTGCATGGCACTCCCCCTCCATATACTAATCTTCGGGTTTTTGGCTCTGCCTGCTTTGTTCTGCTTCAATCTCATGAACACACCAAGCCTAAACCTCGTTCTCGTCTTTGTTGCTTTCTTGGGTATGGAATTGAACATAAAGGCTTTCGCTGTTGGGACCCTCTCTCTAACCGTCTTCGTATCTCCCGCCATGTCGTTTTCTGGGAGCACAAAATGTTTTCCTCCCTATCCTCCTTTCACTTACCCGCACTTTCCACTAATGTCCTGTTTACTAATCCTTCCATCGATCTCTTCTCTGATGATTTTGATACAGGTTCCTCCTTCATTGAGACGCCCTTGCTCACTCCTAATCCCGTCCAGACTGCTCTCCCTGAAGGTCCACCTCTCATTGCACCACCTCCTTCTCCACCGGTTCTTCCTCCCACCGATCCTCCTACGGGTCGACCACACCGGGTAACTCAACCTCCTATCCATCTTCGTGATTATATTGTTGGGTCTGCTGTCTTTTCTACTTATGAACCTACCTCCTATCGTGAGGCTTGTACTAATCCTCTTTGGCAGCAAGCTATGACTAATGAACGCCAAGCTTTGGACAAAACTCATACTTGGGATCTTGTTGATCTTCCTCCTGGCAAAACTGCGATTGGCTGCAAATGGGTTTACAAAATCAAGACTCATTCTGATGGCTCTACTAAACGCTACAAAGCTCGTCTTGTTGCCAAGGGTTTTAACCAGGAATATGGGATTGATTATGAGAAAACCTTCTCCCCTGTTGCTCGGCTTACCTCTGTTCGCAGTTTACTTGCTGTTGTTGCTGCTCGCCACTGGGAGCTCTTTCAGATAGATGTCAAAAATGCTTTCCTCAATGGTAATCTTCTTGAGGAGGTCTACATGCAACCTCCACCTGGGTCCACTTTTCCACCTCATAAGGTTTGCAAACTACAGCGTGCCCTCTATGGCCTCAAGCAAGCGCCCCGCGCTTGGTTTGCTAAGTTCAGTTCTACTATTCATGACTTCGGGTTCACCTCTAGCTCCTATGACTCTGCTCTTTTTATACGGACTACTCCTCATGGTACCACTCTTCTCCTTCTGTATGTGGATGATATGATTATCACTAGTAATGATGCAGCTGGTATTCTCCACCTCAAACGTTTTCTTCACCGCCAGTTTGAGATGAAGGACCTTGGTACTCTTAACTACTTTTTAGGCCTTGAAGTCTCTCATGATTCTACTGGTTCTTATTTGTCACAGGCCAAATATGCATCAAATCTTCTGGCTCGTGCTGGTCTTACCAATTGCAAAACTACCTCTACTCCAGTTGATCCTCAGATTCGTCTCACTCCTCTCGATGGGGATCTCCTCTCTGATGCTACTCTTTATCGCCAACTCGTCGATAGTCTTGTCTATCTCACAGTGACTCATCCTAACATTGCCTATGCTGTTCACATTGTTAGTCAGTACATGTCGGCTCCTCGCACTCCCCACTATACTGCTCTACTCCACATCCTTCGATACCTCAAAGGCACTCTGTTCTATGGCCTTCACTACTCTGCTTCCTCCTCTCTTGAACTGCGTGCCTTTTCTGATGCTGATTGGGCTGGGGATCCTACGGATCGACGCTTCACCACGGGATTCTGTTTCTTCTTAGGGGATTCTCTTCTTACTTGGCGTAGCAAGAAACAATCCCTCACTGCCCGTTCTAGTACCGAAGCTGAATACCGAGCTCTTGCTGATACTACTCAGGAACTTCTCTGGCTTCGCTGGCTCCTTACTGATATGGGTGTTTCCTCTTCTGGCGCTACCTCTCTTTATTGTGACAATCAAAGTGCCATTCAGATTGCTCACAATGATGTTTTTCATGATCGCACCAAGCATATTGAGATTGATTGTCATTTCATTCGACAGCATGTTACACGTGGTACTGTTCATCTTCTCCCTATTGCTTCTGCCGATCAACCTCCTGATATTTTCACCAAGGCTCATCCTCCTGGGCACTTCCGTGATCTTGTTTCCAAACTCAACTTGGTGAATGCCTACCCTCCTTGAGTTTGCGGGGAGCTGTTAATATATAATATACATTAGATAGTACATTCGCTAGCTGTAAAGACTGTAAAGGGCAAACACCACTACCACACTTTCAACTTTAGCATTATAGCTTTTATATTTCTTAATGTAAAGTATGTTTTTCCTTTATGCTTTCGGTGCTCCAATGTATCCCTCTCCTCTCTATAAAGAGAGTGCATTCTCTTAGCAACTGAATAGCTCTGTATTAATCTGTAATTGTATGTATCATTTACAAAGAGAATGCACTCTCTTTATAGAGAGGAGAGGGATACATTGGAGCACCGAAAGCATAAAGGAAAAACATACTTTACATTAAGAAATATAAAAGCTATAATGCTAAAGCTGAAAGTGTGGTAGTGGTGTTTGCCCTTTACAGTCTTTCCAGCTAGCGAATGTTCTATCTAATGTATATTATATACATATGATCAAACTAAATTTATGAATTACATAAAAGTCCAACACAGTAAATATAAACTTTCACGTTCTTGACGGTTACTTCCACATGCATCGCCTGTATCAAGAGGCTTATATGAATACATATACATCTGCATGATATGATCGAACAAAATTTATGAACTATACAAAAATCCAACACAGTAAGAATCACAAACGAGACTAAAGAATTTGGGGAATTTTGAAGAATTTTTTAGTGAAATCAGAGGCATTGAAACCCTAACCTTACAGACAAATATTTGATCGTCTCCGGCGTCTTCTTCGCCTCGGCGCAGAGAGAGAGAGAGAAAGAGAGAGAGATTGAGATCGCGAAGCCAATTCGATCGCAACAATATCCAAATGCCTGTATAACTTTATTCTCCCTCTATATAGTTTGTACTTGCTAATCGATATAAGAACGATCACGCCAAATTGATGTGTTTTGCCGGTTTCAACATTTTGGCCTATTTGGTTTGTTTTTCGGAAAAAAATTTGAAAAAATTTTTTATAAACAAATTTTTAAAAGTAATTAAATTAAATAAATTTTTTAAAAAAAATCTCAAAATTTTGTTGGATTACCTACTTTCCAAAATTACTCTCTCTCTCATACACATCAAATCAATCACTTATTTTAAAATTCTCTTCCCAAAACAATTTTCTAAAACCATTTTTAAAAAAAGACAAACCAAACAAGTTTTCGTACTTTTTATCTCAAAAACTACTCCACAAACACAAACCAAACACACCCTTTGTTTTTTTTATCAACTTATTATTTATTATTATTATTTTAAGTCGGTCTCAATTTTTACCCATTTTGACAACCAAGAAAAAAAAAATCACTTCTTTTTTTAATTTTTTTTATATTTCGTAATTAAAATTTTTTATTTTCATGATCAAGATGAATCTAAAAAAAAAAAAAAATCCTTTTTTAAAAAATGACTAAAGACAAGAATAAACGAAAAAAATACTTATTTTAGTTTATTTTTGTCTTCTTTGAATTTTTAAAATAATTATAATTTTTCAATTTGTCTTATCGAACTAAATTAAAAAATCTAAAAAAATTTAAGAAAAGTTCATTAAAGAGGAAAATAAGATAAAAGAAAAAAAAAGTCAAAAAAAAAATAATAAATCATCTTGCTTGTTTTCATTTATCAGAAAACACTTTTCAGAAAATTCTACTTTCTTATTTTCCGTATTTTTTTATTTTTACTGAATTTTTTTAATATTTTAAGTAATTTTTTTACTTTTTACACACACCTAACATAAATACACCTAAAAAGTAAAAAAATTGTAAAAAAAATCTTTTAACAATTCACTAAATACCAAAAATACAAAAAAAATACAAGAATTCAATACATTTTTTATATTTTTATGTATTTATTAATCTTTAAAAATATTTTTTCATAAATTTTTTACTTTTTAGATACATCTAACTAAGGTGCATCTAAAAAATAAAAATAAATTGTTTAAAATTTTAAAAATATTCACTAAAAACCAAATAATACGAAAACCAAAAACTCAATTTTCAAAAAATTTAATCCAGAAAATTCAAACTAAACACACTGAATAATACTTCCCAAAACACTTTATGTGGTATCAAAATTATCCTCAACAATTCGTTTTTTTTATTTTTTATTTATTGTTAGTCCAACCAAATATATTTCAAAATTCAGATAATAATAAATAAATTTAAAATTCTTTCTATTATAAATTTTTAATTATAAATCATTATGAGTTATCACATTACTTTATTTACTTTTTTGCACATCTTTTTATAAAAAATTAAAAAATTAATTAAAATAATTATTTCCCAAATAAGCCCTAATAATCCATTTCAAATGAATACAAAGCAAAATGTTGTAACAAAATTTTGTTTGTTAGTACCGTTTTAATTGTTATCGTTCCAACTATTATTGAGATCTCCAACAAATAATACGATGCTAGATCTTTGGCTATAATTGTTATCACGGATTGATTATTATGTAGTAATCGTATGTTACTAATCGTTAACAACCATCATGCAGCACACGGTGTTTGTTCCAATAATTATGGAGCAACACATATTGTTGTAATAAAATTTTATTTGTTGCTATTGTTCTAATTGTTATCGTTCCAGTTATTATTGATATCTCTGACAAACAACACGATGCTAGGCCTTCGTCTGCAATTATCAACACGAATTGGTTGTCATGCAGTAGTTGTATGTTACTGATTATCAACAACCATTCCTCAATGATAATAGGATAAAAAAATTACTCGATAACTTAGGCTTCGTTTGGAAATAGGTTTTTTTAGTAACTTTTTGATTTTTTGACTAAAATATGATGTAAAAAAAAACTAATATGTTTAGGATGACTTTTTACGAAAAGATGTGCAAAAAGTAGAGAAAAAAACGAATCTTTCACTTTTTGATATGGGTTGTTGACTTTTAAATTTTTTTAATAACTTTTGGCTAAAAAAATCACTTGCCAAACGAGGCCTTAATCATATTTGAATATGTTTGTCCACTGTTATGTATACTTATTTGAATAGCACATGTTAGTGTTTGTTAGCTTATTTTAGTAAAAGATCACATTGGAAAGATGACAGCGTCACGCTTTATTGGTTAGATCGTTGCCTTCAATAAACTTTCCTTCTTGAGTTTTATGCTAAATTTATAAAAAATAATAATTATAATAAATAACACTTTGGTGGTTTGGTTGTAGTCGATTTGTAAAGTTATCAAACAAATCACACAATGTGTAATAAATTGCTGATACGTGTGAAAATTTTGTGTAGAAACTATCCATTTATTGAAGTTACACTATTTTGTTAGAAATGATTTTGAAAATTAGATTTTTTCTCAATTTTGGTCTATTTTTTAAGTGGGACTCATGCGCCAAATTTGACGGGTCTAAGTGATAACACGTTTTATGCCGCGTTGTGATTCACGTTGTATATTTGGTTGCTTAAAACCATTATCTGGCGAATGGGAAATTAAAGCCAAAGAGAGCTCTATGAAAATAGTATTTTTGGTAAAATTTCCTAAAGATTTAAATAAAGGTTTGTCCCACATTGATTTGGTGGAAAACTTTGAGTGAGTTTATAAGACTTGAGGTTGAAACTTAGGGTAAGCCCCAAGGGACACCCAAGTTTTGTAAAGAGTGAGGTTATGGACAAAGTGGGCTAGATCCATTGGACCCAAGATAAACACACGTATTGCTGTCCATCCGGAAGGCTGGGCGCGAGTGCATGGTTGCGTTGGGCTTGTTCGGCCCAATACCTATATTTTTTGGCCAAAAACATTTGAATTTTATTTTCTAAAATTAAATTCTAATTTTTTGGAATTTGAATTTCAAAAATTAATTTCAAAAATTCGCTCCGATTTTATTTTTCCCACCCGAACAGATTCAAATATGTTCAATACAGGTTTTATCTGTTCAAAATCTGAACCCAACAGATTTGTATCTATTTATTCAAACTGAACAGGTACCATACCTGTTCATTCAAATCTGTACCAGATTAATTCAAATTAAACAGCCACCACTCCATCTATAAATAGGCAGCCTCTCATTTGATGTTTTCACTTCGATTTTCGTCCAAAATATTCTGCAATTTCTCTCTACATTTTGCTGCATTATTTTTTTGTAAGAAAGATATTTGTATAGAAGCGAAACTAACTAAAGCTCCATTTAAATCGGTTAAAAGAAAAATCGAACCTCTAGAATTAATTCATACAGATGTATGCGATCTTAAATTTGTTCAAACTAGAGGAGGTAAGAAGTATTTTATGACATTTATCGATGATTGCACAAGATATTGTTATGTATACTTACTTAGAAGTAAATATGAAGCTTTAGAAATGTTTGAACTCTATAAAACTGAAGTTGAAAATCAACTTGGTAAAACCATTAAAATGATTAAAAGTGATAGTTGTGGTGAATATGATGCACCATTAAATGAATTTTGTGCACAACATGGCATTATTCACCAAACTACAACACCCTATTCTCCACAGCAAAATGGAATTGCTGAAAGGAAGAATAGAACCCTTAAAGAAATGATGAATGTCATGTTACTAAGTTCAGGCTTACCGCAGAACTTGTGAGGAGAAGCAATATTGTCTGCTAATTATGTTCTTAACAAAATATTCCACAAAAAAACCAACAGCACTTCTTATGAATTATGGAAAAGGTCGACCACTTTCCTACAAATACTTAAAAGTGTGGGGGTGTTTGGCAAAGGTAGAAGTTCATGTTCCTAAAAAGACTAAGATAGGACCAAAAACAGTGAATTGTGTGTTTATTGGTTATGCTCAGAATAGTAGTGCATATCGGTTTCTGACTTATAAATCATAAATACCTTATATAAATGTGAACACTATTATAGAGTCAAGGAATGCTGTATTTTTTAAACATGTCTTTCCTTACAAGAAATGACATGAATTAAGTTCACAGAAAAGAACTTATAATTGTACACAAAGTTAATAGACTAATGACAATCAAACACAAGAGACCAGTAATGGCCTCAACCAACAGGATTTAACTAATGATGAACAAAGACGAAGTAAGAGAGCAAGAACATCAAAATCCTTTGGTCCAAATTTTCTAGCATACCTATTAGAAAATGAACCTCAAAGCTTTAAGGAAGCAATGACAGGTCCTGAAGCACTTTTGTGGAAAGAGGCTGTTAATAATGAAATTGAATCTATTATGCAAAATCATACTTGGGAATTGGTGGATCTTTAACCTGGTTCTAAGCCTCTTAGATATAAGTGGATATTCAAGAGAAAAATGAAAGCAGATGGTTCAATAGACAAGTATAAAGAAAGACTTGTAGTAAAATATTACAGATAAAAGGAATGTCTGGACTATTTTAACACGTATTCTCCTGTGACAATAATAACATCCATCTGCATGCTTATTGTCATAGCAGCGTTGTATAATTTAGAGATACATCAAATAGATATTAAGACAGCTTTCTTAACGGTGATCTAATTGAAAAGATCTATATGGAGCAACCCGAAGGGGTTGCAATGCCAGGACAAGAAAAAAAAGTTTGTCGACTTGTAAAATCTCTTTAAAGATTAAAACAAGCACCTAAGTAATGGTATGAAAAATTTGATCATACTATGCTTACTAATGGATTTAAGATAAACGAACGTGACAAGTGCGTCTATGTTAAAAACACGAACAAAGGTTATGTCATCGTTTGTCTTTATGTGGATGACATGCTTATCATTGGAAGCAGTCAAAACATAATCAAATCAATTAAGCAAATGCTGAACAAAATATTTGATATGAAAGATATGGGGGTCGCAGATGTAATATTAAGAATGAAAATTACTAAAACATCTGACGGATATGCATTATCTCAATCACATTATATTGAGAAAATTCTTGGTAAATTTATCAAGGATGATATGAATGTAACTAAAATACTTGTAGACATCAATCCTTATTTATCAAAAAATAAAGGTGAAGCGGTGTCTCAGTTAAAATACTCTCAAATCATTGGAAGCCTAATGTACCTAATAAATTGTACTCGTTCTGATATAACTTATGTTGTCAGTAAATTGAATAGGTACACTAGGAACCCTGGAGAAAACCATTGGAAAGCGATGAGTTGGGTTCTTAGATATCTAAGATTTACCCGTGATTATGGTTTGAACTTTACTCAATATCTAGCAGTACTCGAAGGTTATTGTGATGCCAATCAAATATCGGATACTAAAGATTTAAAATCCACTAGTAGATATGTCTTTACTCTGGGAGGCACTATTGTTTCTTAGAAATCCACGAAGCAAACATGCATCGCACGATCCACAATGGAATCAGAGTTCATTGTTTTAGACAAAGCAGGAGAAGAAGTAGAATGGCTTCGTCACTTCTTAGAAAACATTCTAATGTGGCCAAAACCTGTGCCAGTTATTTGCATTCATTATGATAGTCAATCTGCAATAGGCAAGGCACAAAATCATATGTATAATGGTAAGTCACGACATATTCATCGTCGACATAATACCGTAAGGCAATTGCTCTCAAATGGAATAATCTCAATAGATTATATAAAATTTAAAGAAAATATTGCGGATCCGTTAACTAAAGGTTTGACAAAAGAGCAAGTGTATAATTCATCAAAGCGGATAGGATTAAAGCCTATTACATAAGAGTCATCATAATGATGACCCTACTTATATGACTGGAGATCCCAAGAGCTAAGTTCAAAGGGACAACTAAGTTATGTGTGGCTCACTAGAAATCATCAAGGAATTAAAATTCCCTATCCATTTATATGGTGAGAGTAATATCTGCAACATATGTTATATGTAGGGGTTTAAGGATAAACTTAGCTTTTAATGATTACTTATATCTTGATTTAGGTATAAAATCAAGACGAGTATAAGAGATACTCACACTAAAAATCACCTATATGAGTGTCAAACTGGGGCCGGTTCTATGAGAATGAAGATGCTAAATTCTCTAGAAGCACTCATGAACAACTAGGAACGTTCAAGGCCAAAATGAACACAACCGTGAGAACCACGATGTATCAGAAAATATTTTGTGTGAAATCTATTATCTTGGCTTACACAAACGGCTATACAATTCAAGGCATCGCGTCTATTGGTTAACTAGTAAGTCCGATAGGTTATCACTAGGGAATGTTCAAGGCCAAAAGCTACCTATCCTGATACAAGATATTTTCAATTTATACTCTTTTGACAAATTCTGTATATTGTTGCATTTCCGTTGTCATCAAATTCCATTAATGTGGGGGATTGTTAGAAATGGCTTTGGAAATTAGATTTTTCCTCAACTTTGGTCTATTTTTTAGATGGGACCCATGCGCCAAATTTGGCAGGTTTAAGTGATAACGTGTTCTATGCCGCGTTGTGATTCACGTAGTATATTTGGTTGCTCAAAACCATTATCGGGTAAATGGGAAATTGAAGCCAAAGAGAGCTCCATGGAAATGGTGTTTTTGGTGAAATTTCCTAAAGGTTTGAATAAAGGTTTGTCCCACATTGATTTGGTGGGAAACTTTGAGTGGGTTTATAAGGCTTGGGATTAGAACTTGGGGTAGGCTCCAAGGGGCATCCAAGTTTTGTAGAGAGGGAGGTTATGGGCAAAGTGGCCTAGACCCATTGGATCCAAGATAAACACATGCGCGTGCCGCCGTCCGTCTGGTCGATCGGGCAGACTGGGCGCTAGTGCGTGGTTGGGTTGGGCTTGTCCGGCCCAATACCTATCTTTTTGGGCCAAAAACGTTTGAATTTTATTTTCTAAAATTAAATTCTAATTTTTTGGAATTTGAATTTCAAAAATTAATTTCAAAAATTGGCTCCGGTTTTATTTTTCCTACCCGGACATATTCAAATATGTTTAATATAGGTTTTATCTGTTCAAAATTTGAACTCAACAGATTTGTATTTGTTTATTCAAACTGAACAGGTACCATACCTGTTCATTCAAATCTATACCAGATTAATTCAAATTAAACAGCCACCACTCCATCTATAAATAGGCAGCCCCTTATTTGATGTTTTTACTTCGATTTTCGTCCAAAATATTCTGCAATTTCTCTCTACATTTTGCTGCATTATTTTTTTGTGAGAAAGAGTGTAAACACGAAGTGTGTTCATTGTGCAAACAATTTGTAGTGCTGCTATTGTTTACTATTGATCATTTTATCTTGGGAGATAGACGTCCACAATTTGAAAGTACTGTGAAGAGGACGAATCTGTCTTAAGGGCACAGTGTCAAACACTGGACTTGATCAGAAAATTTGTTCAATATATTAATTTGGTAAGTAATTAATTTATTTTCTGTTTTATTTTTTTTTTGTTTCAAATTTTCATTTTGTTTTTTGTAACAAAATAAAAATCTGTTTTACTTATTTTATTTTATTTTATTTTCTGGTTTGATTTTTGTAATCAAACAAACTCTCCCCTATCGTTTATTTCTTCTATATTCCGTTTGTTATTAAGTACACAAACAAAATTTATTTTTTAAATACAGTGAAGATTGTCCTACATATTTTTCATAGCAATTATGATATTTTACACTTTTGGCAGTGTGAAATTTGAGCAGCTTACGTGCAAAAATATGACAATTTCATACTTTTAATTATGCATATAATTACTAAAAAAATGTTAGTGAATAGATGAGGTGCTTAATTGTTATCCCAACATTACAAGTAGAAAATAAATGTTAAGAAGTCGTGGCATAGGTCTCGTTTTTGTTTTAACAAGATATAAGATTTGCTTAGGAAAAATTGTTAAGAACTCGTCTCGCATAAATTTGCAAGTGGCAACTCTCTATTTTCTATTCCAAACTTGAATATCAACCTAGCATATATACTTTACACTCCAAAATAGTTTAAAGAAGTGACACATGTTCTATGTCGTGCAACCTCTAAAACAATGGTCAATTGCTTTTGGGATTTTTTTGTATGCTTAGACTATTCGTTAAGTTAGTCCGTTGATCTATATGAACGAAAATAAGTGAGTAATGCCTCACAAAGTAGATGAAGATGTAAATGAGGAAACATTGTCTATATAAAATAAAGTAGATAAAGGATTTTGGAATAATGAAACATGGTTTTCATTAAGATGGTAGAGGTAAAAAATAAAATTTATGGTGTCGCGTGGTGGAAATCGTGGCCATAGGTATTTTTATTGCTCTGATATCAACATTAATGAGATAGAGTTTTATGTAGGAAAAATTGTTAAGACTTGCATACCCAAGAAGAATTGTAGTATAGACTTTTGTGAGCTAACAATATATTGCCACCGTTATTAAAAGCATAGTTAAAGGTTAGACTAATATTGCATAGCATTACTTTTGTTGTGGTCTCACTATTAATGAGAGAGTTTTTATTTAGAAAGCATTGTTATGACTTCAAAGAATTATAGCATATCTAATGATGAGTATAAAAATGGAAAGGGAAGGAAACCCCTATATAGAACGGATGAAAGCCTCCACCCAAAGGAAGAAGAAATAAACATGTACGCAAGGAGAAAAAATAAAGATAAAAAAAAACCATGCAAAAACAAACAAAACAAACACACTAACAAAAATACCATATAATCTTCAACAAATCTATTATTGCTACCATCAGTTTGGAAAATCACAGTTTCCACTACATAAGAAACATATCAAACCCTAAGGGACAAGGGTGTTCATTTAGGTAGATAGACACATTAAATGGTGTATGAAGATGGTTTTTGCAACAAATCTAGCCCAAATCTGGAAAGTACGGCTACAGCGAAACGATGAAAACTTGTGGAAAGAATGACGATAATTAAAATGGTGGTGAAATACATGGATACACTAAAAAATGAAGAAAAAATACACAAGAAAAATCATCCAATAGCAAGAAAATGGTGGAGGCAAAAACGGAGGAGGAGAGAGAGAGAGAGGTGAAATCGGTCGGTGGGAAAAAAGAATTGCATTGAAGCCATGTCGGAAGGTTGTCGAAAGTCACCCTTTACTAGTTGGGTATTATACAATGAAAAGAAAGAGTAGTGAGCGGTAATATATTGACTGTTGTTAATAAGGTAGTGGGTGTAATTACTAAATTTATTTTGTAAAAGGCATAAGTAAATGATTGATTTAAATATTGGATAATTAATAAATTACCAATGCTAAAATAATCAATTTGCAATATTTGTTAACAACCTTTTAGATTTTTTTTTTTTTAAAAAAAATTCTCCTTTTAATGCCATTAACAACCATTTAGTTTCGATAACTATTGTAAGAAGTAAATTGTTATTGAAAGAAAAAAAAAAGTATTCCTATATATATTTTGTGAACTAGAAAATGCCAAAAGGCTTAAAAAGTATTAAAAGATAAAGAGCCAAAAGCTTAGAGGGGGATTTACATCCCAACCTAGGCCATGTTTGTTTGGGCGGATTGGATTAGGTTGTATTAGCATTCTCATGACTAATAGTCCTATGATTACGAATTCCTTTAAATTGTATATCCTATCCTATATTTGGATTAAGTTATGATTATAAAGATGGACTAATAGTCTAGACTTTGGCTTAGTCTTTCAATTTATATCTCACCCCCCTCTATGGGATTGAATAGTCCATTATATGTAGGACACCATATCCGAATAGATTATTAGTTCGTACTTCAATTGTTTAATCAAATATCGAATTAATAATTTTATTGAATTATTAATTTAATTCCAAACTTATGTCCACTCAAATAAACATGACCTTAAGATTACATGAGACTAACCAATAGACAACCCGATCTGCAATTATAGGAGTCCAAAGAAAAGAAATCTGACATCTAGAACTAGCAAGTTGAATGTCGTGGATGATGATGTGGCAGTCCCAAGGAGCACCAACTCAAACACACTAAACTCAATAAGGGTGTAGAAGGGGCTAATTTGAGTTCACTAAATTAATTAGGCCCAATAATCAAAAGTTTGTGAGCCCGAAATTATCACAAGTCCAAGATTGGTGGGCCCGGATTTATCGCCATCAAACGGGCCGAATCGCTCTAATCCTCGAAAGGGTTCGAATCCATGAACTTAGAGACTTACTCGGGCCCGAACTCGAAAGGGTTCGGATCCACAAACCTAGAGATCCGAAGCACTTGGCTTCGAACGGATTCAGATGCAATCTATAAGCTACTCCATTAATGAGTCCCAGAACACTTGCGGGCTCGGAACTTTCCAGGATCTACGCACCAGAACCATGGGCGTATTAGAGTTCGAACAAAAGACTCGATCCCGAGGATGGTGAGTGGAGATAAATTCACTCTTCAGTTAAACTAGCCTATACTCGGGTTGAGGTGGCACGACCCCGGGGGGTCCATGAGACGCGATAATATTTTGCGGCAGGGCGTTCTCTTAAACTACCCCTGACCTTTTTGCGGCAGGGCATTCTCTGGGACTACTCCTGACCCTTTGGGATGATTGGGGATCATTGGTTAGGTGTGGCTAAAAAGAAGGGTTCGCCGAGAGGTTGATCTCCTCTTCGGGGTTTTCCTCATCCTCGAAGAGGTCACTTCCTCGGACAAGGTGGTTAGAGAGAATATTCCTCATGTGCCTTGCACATGGGCTCCATCCTACATCTTGAGGTGCCTATAAATAGCACCCACCTATAGCTTTACAAGGGATGGATTTTGGAGAGATAACTCTTGGAAAAGAACTAATTTCCCTTTTCCATTATCAACTTTGATAGTGAAAGTGGGAGATCTATGGGAGAGCCTTGCCATTATTCTCTCTCTAACTACTTTGCCTTCTTCTTCACCCAATCTCTTATCTCCATCATCTCTTTGCTTTTATGTTCTTAGTTGAGACTATTGAAGAATCTAAGCCTCTCATTATTTTCTAGAGAATTTGAATTTTTCTTCAAGGATTTTCGAAGATCTTCGAATTTTCCAACGGCGTTCTTTAACCCTTCTCATACAAAGGGTCTTGTTGCCAATTTTTTTCTTGGAACTACAAGCGATTGTGGGTATTTTTGTTTTCTTAGAAATGTAATGTTGGTCTATTTTGGCAATACCGCAAAAAAGTTAGTTTTTTTTAGTCATATCATCTCTTTATTTTTTATACGTTTTAAAAAAAATTAATTTTTAACCTATTTCTTAAAATAGGCCGTTGTTTCAAAATGAATGTCATTCATATGAAAATTTTCAAAACAAAATCAATAACTAAATATCACAATTAAAAATTACATGTAGCATTTTACTTTATATCAATTTTTCATATTATTATAAAACTTATCATTTAAAAAATATAATTATGCCAAATGAAATATCACGTGCAACGTATGTTACATATGTACGCTATGCCTAGTTTTTTAAAAAAGAGAAAATTATATTCCAATTTTATAATTATAATTATTAATATTTATAAATTTATCACTAATTTGTAATTATTTTCTTAAAATCGATGTAATATTTCCCCTCTAAAAAAGATTAAAAAGTATTTCTATAGTTATTAAGTGTTGCTATTAACATCTCATCAATTATTTTGGACCCCCTATTTTTTAGCTTTTTTTATTACAATAATAACCTCAAGTGAAATTACTAAAATAGACATTAATAATTTTAGAACACCCCATCTCACAATTAAGTCCATATACCCACTACTACATCATGAGTTAGGGTTTATGAGAGCACCCATCTCTATCACCACCCATCCATCTTCTCAAAATCTCACATTTAAAATCTATCCATCCTCAAAACCTTGAAAACCCTTTGGCGGCAAAATTCCGACGACAACTGTGATAACCATTTGATTACATATACTTTTCCGACAATGACAATGAGTGGAAATTTTTTTTTTATCAACCACAACTCCATGAGATGAGATGAGTACAACAATAAAAACTTAGAAGAGATTCATAACTTTGATGGTGTTCTTAGCTTAGAGAAGATTGGCCTTGTAAATATAAGTTTCTTGAAAAAAAATGACAAAAATAATAAAAATTGTTCTTCATTTTTTCGAGATTGAACTCTCAAACATATGGCTAAAATTTGGAAACATAGGCCCGAACATTGTTTATTTGTTCAGGAATAAGTATCCAAATATTTTTTATTTATTCTGGAACAGATAACCAAAGCAGCAGAAAAAAGCAGACAAACAAAGGAGGTCGAACTACGCTTAGGAGGTCGATCGGTGGGTTCCTCTCCCATTTTGCTCACGCAAAAAGCATACAAATACAGTGAGGCCATGCATGAATCATAGAAAACTAACCAAAGAAGTATGAAAGTGGATTGTGTTGTGTATATGAAAAGAGGTAATAAAAAAAATCAAACAGATTGACAAATCTCGTAATGAAGCAAAGAAAAAAAACTTCTTAATCACCACAAATTTTTTTCATTGGTTTTGGGAGGTTCTACCGTTGTGGATTTTGTTAGGATTTTGGAAGAGAAACTTTTTGGGGTATGGGCGGTGTAGGGTGTGAGGTATGCATTTGAATGAGTGAAATTTTTTTACAAGGATAATTTTGGTATTATGCGGTAGGAGATTTTTTTTTTTTTTAAGGTTTTACAATTTATAAGTGAGAGTCCAAAAAAATAGGGATTCAAAATAATTGATGGGATGTTAATAGCAGCACTCGTACTTATTAGATATGGGAGGGGTATTTTTGTATTTTTCACATAAATCATTTTATCTTAAGCCACCCTATCATAACAAGTAATTAATTAAATTAATTTTTAATAACAAAAATATGTTAGAACTCTAATTCAAGACCCTTACTAGACCTCTAATGATGTGGAACACATTATGTGAGGAAACAACCCCCGCTCTCTCTCTCTCTCTTCTTTTTCTCTTTCTCTCTTCTTTTTCTCTTTCTCTTTCATTTCTGCCAAGACAAATCCCTTCACTCTCGTCCTCCTCCTTTCCTTTCACCGACCACCAATGACCTCTCCACCAACGACGACGATATCTGGCCCCCTCTTCTTTATTTCCTTTCACTGACGACTGATCTTTCTCCTCTATTTAAAAACTGTCGAACCCACCACTATTGCCGGCAGCAACAACCCCTCTTCTTTTTTCCCCTATCATCGGCTGATGTTGCCCTACTAAGCCCTCTATTCCTCTCCCATCTCCCCACTGTCTGCCGCCCCCTTCTCTCATTCTCTTTCTCCTTCCTTGCTTTATATTTATATTACATTCTAGGCCTTGGAATCTTGAGAACTTGAATTCAACAAGTAACAGAGATTGAGTTACAAAATAAAAAAAAAAATCCAAAGGTTTTTGTTCAAAAACAAGTTAGAAATTTTCAGATCTATTTTTTTTTCTTTTCTTTTTTGCGCCGGTGGGTTACTTTCGATGGTGGTCGTTGGAGGTGGTCCTCACTAATTTTTTTTTTCTTTTTTCTAGAGAGGGAAGAGGATGAAGAGGTTTTTGTGTTATTCTTGATGGGTTTTGGGTTGTTGAAGAACTATGTTGTGGGAGATGAGGTAGGAGGTGAAGAAATAGTAGGAGAGAGAAAACTAGAGAAGCCATTTGAGGTACTTGTAGCAATATTATGCCGATCGGTGGGTTTATTTTGTAATTTTTTTTTTCTTTTCTAGACACCGCACAGTAGAGGAGATAGACAATGGAGGAGACAACTATAAGAGAAATTGCCGATTTTTTTTTTTTTTTTTTTTTCCATAGTGCGTAAAATACACGCACTATATATGCAAATGGACTTCTCAATCTTCTTTTGGTTGCCACCTCAATAGAACTTTGTTTAGAAATTCTCAATTAGAGCTCCCTATCATCTCTGTATTAATAATTACAATAATTACATTAATCCATATTTCATCAATCATTTCCCATATTTGCAAACAAACTTTGCCTTAAAATTCATTTGAAAATCTCTCTCTCTCTCTCTCTCCTCTTCTATGCAAGAAACCCATATAAAATCACCAACGTCATACTTCTCTCTCAATTTGATTTCAGAAAGTCCAATTCCTGCCTTCCAACCTACACAGGCTCTATTCCAATCTTTCTCTCTTTCTCTCTCTCTCTCTCTCTGATTGTACGATCCCCAATAGCAACACCAGTCTCTGTTGCTTCAATCTGATATATGCTTTTGAACCCTGATTCGTCGACATTGTTGTACTGTTCGCGATATTGAACCACTCAGTTTCAGCTAGGGTTTTTGTTAATCTCACCGATTGAGTGATCGGGATTGCCCTCCTATCCATTTCCATATATTGTTTATAGGGTTTATATAATTATATTATTTTATCATCAAGAATATATATATTTTTATATTCCTCTTCATTTCCCATAATTAAAGTTTCAATGCTCACAGTTTGTTTGGGAAAAAGAGTACCCATTTTGAGTATTTGATTTACTGTTCTATGTTTGTTGTAGTTCTTCAACAATAATATCCAATTCTCATTATTTTTCTAGCATTGAAGCAATAACATATAGTGAGTATTGGTCAAAGTGAAGTGGGTTCTTGGTAATCAGAGATAATCTGGGAAAAAGTTGAGAATTTTCATCTCTGCTTACTCTAAAAAGTTATTGTTTTTGCTTTTGTGGTGGTTGTTTTTGATTTGGGTGCAAAAAGTATAGTTGTTTTGGAAGAAGTAGCACAGGCTAGCGATCCAACAGCCGTGTATGGGCGAACATGAGGCTTGGGCGCAGCCAAGTGGCCTTATGCCCAATGCAAGTCCACTGATTCAGGTTCTCGAATCGGAGAGATGGGTAAAAGCCGAGGAGAGAACCGCAGAGCTTATTGCCTGCATTCAGCCAAATCCACCATCAGAAGAACGCCGAAATGCTGTTGCAGATTACGTGCAGCGGCTCATTATGAAGTGCTTCTCATGCCAGGTGGTGCTTTTACTTGTAAATCTTCCCCACATGTTCTTGTGGTTCTTATCTGGTTACTACAAAGCCATCTCCAAACCTTATTAATTTTAATCAAATTGAGTATCGAGTACAAGGTTGAGTAAAAAGCTTCATTTGATGAGAATCACTCCAATGGATAAACCCAAATTTGAGTGAAATTGCGAAGTGTCAAGTTTTGAGTGGATGCTAGGATTTTGGAGTAAAGGAGAACTTGAAAATTTTGGGTAGAAGCACTCACATTTCAAGTTGTGATTGGATAGAAATTTGAGTAAATGAAATGGGTCCCCTTCTTTTGAGTAAAACTCAATTTGGCATAGGTTTGATTGAAGGAGTGGACGGGATTTTAGTGGCTTTTTACTCAAATTTAAGTTTGAGTCAAGATTTGGGCAAGGCTTGGTGATGCCCTAAGAAACTCCTAAGTAGCACTATTAGGTTCTATTTTTCTAGGAGACTTAGTTGTTTTTCTGTGGGTAAGTGGGCTGGTGGGAGTTGCTAGGAGGAAAAAGGGGAAAGTAGAAAGGGTGTTCTTTGAGGTACGAGACTCGTTGAAGGACCTATACGAGTAATGTTTAAGAGGTCACTTCAGAAATGATACAGAATTAAATGTAATTGAAGAGTCAAGACCTTAGATTGATTGAAATGGTGAGACCAGATTTTTAGCCAAGTAAAGTTATCTGGAATTATGATTCATTGGTTTGAGCTTTTTCTGCATTTTAGTGAAGTTGGAGAATGCTCATAGTTATTGTGCAATAACTCCTTTGATTTTCTCATGCTTTAATATTTTAATACTATGATATGTCTCTTGCATAAACATGCAATATTCCCATATTTTTAATTCATTGTTATTAATACTCAAACTTCTAATTCCCAATAGGTGTTCACTTTCGGGTCTGTACCGCTCAAGACTTATTTACCTGATGGAGACATTGACTTAACGGCCTTTAGTAACAATGAAAACATGAAGGAAACATGGGCTAATCAGGTCCGCCATATGCTGGAGAGTGAGGAGAAGAACGAGAACGCTGAGTTTCGTGTAAAAGAAGTTCAATACATTCAAGCAGAAGTATTTCCTATGTGAACTCTCATTGTCTCAACTTCTATATGCAAATTGTCTCAGCCTTTTCCCACTATGCCTGCTTTCTTAGCAACTTCTTTTTATTAATTGCAATTATAGATATTCGTGTTCTGCTCGACAATTAGCTTCAAAGGCTTGCTTCATAGTTACTTTTATTTTGTTTTATTGGGAACATGGTTTATGACATTCTACTTATCAATCTTTTTGAACAGAGTGAACCATAAAAAAAGAAAAAAAACAGCAGAATATTCCATGTCTGTTGCAGATACTATCCTTCTTAGAAGTTCTAATCAACAAGATATTTCAGATGTTAATAGTTTTGCCTCTATCTTATCAGAGGATGGTAGCTGTGGATTCAAATGATGAGACTGATATCTAGGACATGTATTCTCTAAGCAAGGGGAATGATAATTGGCTAGACAATTTTATTATAACGAAAGATAATCTGCTTGGGCAGTGTTCCGTAGAGCAGGATCCATTGCTTGGTACAATAGTAAAAGCTTGGGTATATTGTTTCTAAGGCAGTCACTTTGTGCAAATAACGGTTGAGTTTAGGAATAGAATGGCCTCTTGTAGAAGCTATAGAAATAGAATTGTAGGTGCGGGTAGTGATTGTTCCATCTTGTTGGTATTCAGGGTTGTCCTTGTCCAATTTGCATTTTTACACCTTTGCTGTGAGGTTGTAGTATCTCATCTTAGACATTGGTGGAATTAGTATCGCAGTTGTCCCTTATTAGTTCCATGGAATTGAAGACCCCATGAAAACTCAGTTTTCTTCTAAGGTATTATACAGGATGTGGTTTACTAACAAGATTATCTAGTGAACCACCTCTTTTCTGGGAGAAGAAAACTGCATCCATTTTTTGATCTGGGTGCAAAACGATTCCATCTTTCTTTAGTAGATACAGGGATGGCTGCCTTGTTGAAGTACGTAGTGGCTCGAATAAGGACACGGTAGCTTGCTTTAATGACTTGTTTTCTGTGATTTATAATTTAAACCTTATGAGATGTAAGAAATTTAAAGCTTTTCTATTTCCTTTTAAATTAAAATTTAAATTGAGAATCCTTGAATACAAATCATATATAAACACATCAGTTTTTGTTATCCAAATTTGTTGTTGTTTCAAACTTTAGCACTATTATGATTATTATATGGTCTTTTTTCTTCCTTATCTATTTACAGGTGAAGATAATAAAGTGTCTTGTGGAAAATATTGTGGTAGACATATCTTTTAACCAGCTTGGTGGGCTATGCACACTTTGTTTCCTAGAGGAAGTGAGTTATGTGTTTCAAAAACTTTGAATTATTATTACAGTTTAAAAAATATGAACCCTGATATTGACAATGTTAGTATCTCTTTATTGAACAACAATTTATGTTCTGTAGGTTGATCATTTGATAAATCAGAACCATTTATTCAAGCGTAGCATCATATTGATTAAGGCATGGTGTTACTATGAGAGCCGAATACTGGGTGCTCACCATGGGCTTATTTCTACTTATGCCCTGGAGACCTTGGTTCTTTACATATTTCATGTTTTCAACAATTCCTTTACAGGACCACTAGAGGTTGGTATGGTTATTTTACTTTCTTCATATCGTTTTGTTTATTTGATTTTTCGTCTGAATCTTTTTCTTTGCAATTGCAGGTCCTATACCGTTTTCTGGAATTCTTTAGTAACTTTGACTGGGATACCTTTTGTGTTAGTCTATGGGGTCCTGTAGCCATTAGTTCGCTTCCAGATGTAACTGGTAATAACTCGCAGGAGCTTGTGATACCTCATTGAATGACCAATGTACAGAATGTTTGGCCAATCTGACATTTCTACTTCTAATATTTTGATTTAAATGTTTTACAGCGGAACCTCCCCGAAAAGACAGTGCAGAGTTATTACTTAGCAAATTGTTTCTTGATGCCTGTAGCTCAGTATATGCTGTTTTCCCTGGTGGCCAAGAAAATCAGGGACAAAGTTTTGTTTCCAAACATTTCAATGTTATTGATCCGTTACGCATAAACAACAATCTTGGACGTAGTGTTAGTAAAGGTATTTATTTAAACATTAAATTCTTGGTTCATGTCGTTGAATTGTTGGAAGTATTTTGTTGGTTACTTTTCCTTTTCCCTTTTTTTATTCCTCAGGTTGTTTCATTTTAGTGTATTAAATGGACTTTTCTGTTATATGTTTTCTTTTTTGGGATAACTAGACCAATCTCCCATGAGTTCCGACAATTCCATGGACCTCCCCTGTCGTTTTTGAAATTACAATGCCCTCCCCTATCATAGTTGCCGTGTAACGGCCGTTTATTATCATGTATGTTTGCAGCAAGGCCGTAAATCTCACACATTGGGAGTCAGCATAGCAACAGCCATGTGTAATATCACAGATCGTAGTTTCTGTTTGCTCGTGGTTGCTTATGAATCCTTTTAGTTATTTACCCGTATCTTGGGTCATGAATGCCATGCTGGTGAAGTCACAAATGTTTCCTCTTTCATATCCTTTCCTAAAAAAGAGGAGAAACTGTTGCCAGCTTAGGTTTATTTATTTTTTTTTTTGTAGTGTGCATTTTTTGTTTATTCAAATACTAATCTAGGTTGTGGAAAAGTTGCATAACAAAAGTTAATAGTGCATCTTGATAAGTAAGGCACGAGGAAGACATACAGTTATGAGAAAGTTAAAATCTAATGATGTTTCTTCCCTTCTGCATATTTTCGCACACATCAACAGGAAGCAAGCTTGACAGAGAGACATAAAAACACATATCCACTATGTATGTAATGATGTCCATGGAGTTAATTTCGTCTTATATGTATGTATGCAGTTATATGACTGGTAGATTTTCTAAATGCTTTTGCATGGTAATATTTTTTGGATAAAATTAATCTTTTATCTATTTGTCTTGATTTAATTTGTTTTATTACCAGGTAATTTTTTTAGAATACGCAGTGCATTTGCATTTGGGGCTAAAAGGTTGGCAAGATTACTTGACTGCCCCAAAGAGAACCTAGTTCATGAAATAAATCAGTTCTTTATGAATACATGGGACAGACATGGAAGTGGTAATCGCCCGGATGCACCGACAACTGATATTGGGCAGTTGAGATTGTCAATTCCAGATCACCTACAGAGGCCTGAGAATCTGAAGAACAATCAAAGTGCCAAAAAATTGAATGAGAATGCTTCTGGTCGTGAGATCGAAGTTGATGGAACTCGTTCATGTAATGTTTCCTCCCAACATAGTAATTATTCCTTACAAAATACGACCAGAACTACTGATGTTTCTTCAGCTACTTGTAGTCAAAGCCAAAAGAATTATGGCAACCTGAACAGCTCAAGGATATCAGATCCGGTTGTACAAGAAGTTAGTCCTAATTTGGGTATGAACATTGGTAAAGGTCAGAGTGTTAACCTTGATCATTTGGTGAATGACATTCAGGGTAGGTTTCTTTTTGCACGGACACACTCTAGTCCCGAGCTTACTGAGACACATAGTGATGTCTCTTCTCGAGGACAGCATAACAAAGCACCGGAAAGTGGAAAAGCTCAGGCTACCGCTGCAACACCAGATATGGACAGGAGGAAGAAACCAGGATCTGAAATTTTAGCAAACCATAGTGCTCGATCTTCAACCAGCAATCTTTCCTCTGTCAGGCATGTGCCATCCCATCAAAGCCTTGATGCTACTGTCAACCCAAATAGTGGTTTAAATAGCTATCATCGTCATTCAGGCTCAGCTGCCACTGGTAAAGAATTTTCTTCTGTCAGTGGGACACAAGGGATGCATCAGGAAGAACAAGATCTTGTGAACATGATTGCATCTTCTACGGTTCACAGTCTTAATGGACAGGTTCATGTGCCATTGAATTTATCTTTGGCTAACCTACCTTTTCCAATCTCGCCATCCATTCTAGCTTCAATGGGGTATTCTCAGAGAAATTTTCCAGGAATGGTTCCCCCAAATTTTCCCTTGAACTTGATTGATCCTTCTTTTTCTAACATGCACTTTCCTCAAGGTTTGTTTTCTCCAGGACTAACCCATTACTTCCCTGGCATTGGATTGGCCTCAAAATCAGAAGATATTATTGAACAAAACAATGAAAATTTTGGTTCCATGGAAGTGAATCCAGGAGAGGCTGATCATGATTTCTGGCAGGAGCAGGATGTTGAGCCTGATAGTAGAAATTATGAAATGCTTCAATCCGATGATAAGCAGCAATCAAGTTCAGTAAGGAATAATTTTGTTCCTTCATCTTCTGTTTCTGGCAGCTCAATGAGAGTTAAGCAGAAATCCACCAAAGAAAACCGAGAGTCAATACAGGAATATCATCAAGATAGTTTCTCATTTCAAGATAACAGAGGAAATGATTTTTACTCAGATGACAGAACCATGAGTTCAAGGTTCTCATCTGCTGCCCACAGTAATTCTCTGAGAAGTAAAACCTCTTCAGAGAGTTCTTGGGATGGATCATCACCAAAGGTCTCAAAGTCGACAAGGGAAAAACGGGGAAAGAAAACATTTCTTGTAGAACCGTCTTCTGTGTATGGGAAAAGTACAACCATGTCCGAACATGGTATTCAGGCCGAGGAGGATGACAGGGACTGGAATCCACTCTCAACCATTGGCAGTGAAATGGCAGAAAGAAACTCAGTACCTCGGTCTGTTGGTTCTTTGCAAGGTCTGAGGCAGCACATACCAGGCTATGAACTACCTCGGACAAGTGAGTCAGACTCAATGTTACCCATTGCTCCAGTGCTCTTAGGTCCTGGTTCACAGCAAAGAATGACGGATAATTCTGGGCCTCTTCAATTTACATTTTATCCTACAGGGCCACCTGTTCCATTCCTTACAATGCTTCCTTTCTATGATATTCCACCTGAGACCAGAACTTCTGATGCGTCGACAAGCCATTTTAGTGGGCCAGGGGGCCTCGATAGTAGCGATTCTGGTCAGAACTTTGATTCATCCATGGGGCTTGATCAATCTGAGGAATTAAGTACTACTAATTCTTCAAGCAGGACTGGTTTTGTTGAGACTTCCGATGAGCACAAGGCTGACATTCTTAATAGTGATTTTGCTAGCCATTGGCAAAATTTGCAATATGGGCGGTTTTGCCAAAACCCACAGTACCATGGGCCTGTGGTTTATCCTTCACCTGTTGTGCCACCCATGTACATGCAAGGTCATTTCCCTTGGAATGGTCCTGGAAGACCTCTTTCAGCCAACATGAATCTCTTCACTCAGCTTATGGGTTATAGCCCTCAGCTTATTCCTGTTGCTCCACTCCAATCTGTTTCTAATAGACCTCCCAATATCTATCAACAGTATGTTGATGAGTTGCCGAGACATCGTACTGGGACTGGAACCTATCTGCCAAATCCTGTAAGATAGCTCTTTATGTTATCTATTTCTATGTCCATTAATATTAATGCTACTATTTTTCTGCTGTATAAGTTTTTTCGCCTGTTTTGACGCCAATGAAAAGGCCAAGTACCATATTGTTGGATAAAAGATGTTAATATATGTTCGATCCTTGTGTTTTTCACATGCTATTTGGTCACTAATGTTGACCTTTGTGCTTTTTTTAATTTGTAGCCCGCTGAATGGACTAGGTTTCTAGTAATAACACCGCTATCTTATCCAGGTCTATTTTTTGATGGTATTTGATCTGGATTTATTGAAAAAATTCGGTTGCAGGTCTGCAGGTTGATATTCATTTAGTGTTTCAATGTTAATGTGTACGATGTTAATCAATGCTGCACAAAATGGTGGTTCTTGTATGACCTTCATAGACTTGAGTACGAGTATCAGGTGTGAGTGTATATCCAAGCGTCAAACCTTCATAAACCTAAATCTTAGGATATTGGGATATATCAAAATGTTGGATATGCATGCGGGATGCGTCATGGATACTTATATATTGCATATTGTACAATGGGGGTGTTTGTTACAACTTAAAAAGAGGTGATTATAGCTTATTTTAATTTGGGAGTCTATGTCAGACTATTTGGTACAGTTACTACTTATAGCTTATTAGGCAGAAATAACTTAAATAAGCGGAAAAAAAACTGATTATCCAGAAGATGGGGGAGAGCTAATTAGCTTATACTTTCTAATTATCAATTTTTAGCTTCAAATAATCTCTACTAAACATGGCCAATATTCTTAGATAAGATGTAAATTTTGTAAAAATGTACTTGAAAATTAAACAGGATTTAGGAAAAATATAAAATTTCTCTCGTAGTGTTATCTTTTGCTTGCTATTTACTGTTACATGTGTGACTTGAAAAAAAAAAAACACGATCACGGTTTTCTTCATTACTGGGTGAATTTGATAAATTTCTGTTTGATGTTGTAATTGTTGATTAGCTTCATATTCGACCCTTTCATTCCGGTTTTCTTCAGAAGCTTTCCATAAGGGACCGGCATTCTTTAGGTGCAAGAAGGGGGAACTACAGCTATGACAGAAGTGACAACCAAAGTGATAGGGAGGGGAATTGGAATGCCAATTCAAAATCACGATCTTCTGGGCGCAATCATAGTCGCAACCAAACTGAGAAGTCAAACTCCAGGCTAGACCGGTTGGCTTCCAGTGAAAACCGAGCAGGCAGGTTGGGGGGCTCATACAGACGTGACTCTGTTCCTTCTTACCAATCCCAAAATGGTGTCCAGCACTCCAATTCCAGCCAAAGTGGTCCTCCCAATGTAGCATATGGCATGTATCCTTTACCAGCCATGAACTCCAGTAGCGTGTCATCAAATGGACCGACTGTTCCGCCTGTTGTTATGTTCTATCCATTTGAGCATAATGCAAGTTACAGTTCACATGCCGAACAGCTTGAGTTTGGATCACTTGGGCCAGTGGGTTTCTCTAGTATGAATGAGCAACCACAACAGCTAAAAGAAGGAAGTCAAGCGAGGGGAGCATTTGAGGAACAAAGGTTTGATGGGGGCTCTGTGCAATGATATTCACCAGATCAGCCATCTTCACCCCACCTTCAAAGGTCTTAGGTAATTGCTCCTTTTGAAGCTGATAGGAATTTGTGTGATTACTATAATATGTTGGGCCTGAGCTCTCATATGATAAAGTTGGGCTTTAAATAGTTACATGGATATAGATTTCCTTCTCGTCCTTTTTACAATTTTCAACAATATGGTTGAAGTGGCAGTATGTCATTTGAAGAGTGTCGAAAGTAGGGCATAGCTTCTGGGGAAAGATGGCAATGGACGGGTATGGACCGAGATCCCTCCTTCCCTGACCCCACCATTAGTTGAATTTTGTAATAAGGCAATAAAGTTGAATATGAATAAATAATAGAGACAAAAAAGAGAAAAGAAAGAACAAAGGTTTAACGTGGTTCAATCAATATTGGTCTACATCCACACACACAAAGCTCTATAGGCTACATCTTTCATTCACTCAACTTGATATTTTTGTTTACATGATGCACCATATATATAGAGTGGGAGATGCAATCAAATCTCTTCAGTTAAGGAATTTAAATAAATCAAATATATAAAAAATCATGATAAATATAAATCATAGGATCTCCATATATTCTAATATCTTACATATCTTTGACAATATAATCTTATCTCCAACACCGTTTTGATCCTGATGTATGTCTTTCACGACACGACGTGCCTTTTTCATAGAAGTGTCCGTACTTCTTAGAAATGAACTATGCACTGCATGTTTAATGTTGTGGCTGTATTTGGCTTCCTTACCTATTATTTCCTATTTTATTCTTTTAGTTTTTGTTTGAGATTTTAGGCAATTTTTTTTAACAATTATTTCCTTTTTTTCTTCTTCTTCACTGGAATCACTTTTGATGTTAACAATGTATTTATCTTAACAGGAGTGCTTGATTATTTTGCCAGATCGGTGGCTCAAAGGAATTATCAGTTGAAAGATGAGGATTTCGCAGCCCTTGCATTTCTGAGCCAGGTAGAAAATGATAATGGGAGAAATTATAATGAGAAGACCTCTAATTACTGGGCCTTATTGTTCTCTCACTCGTAAAAGGAAAAAAAAACCCCCACAAATTATGAGGACACGATTGCTTAAAATTTTACTAATGAATTCGGTCACTATTGATGCACCGGCTTCGTGCTTGTATATGTAAACTACCAAGTCATCTTCTAACCAATAGCCATTTTCTATGTAGGTTTTGACATATTTGTAATTCAATTGAAAAACTCTTCTCAGGTTTAGAAATTATGGTTTTTACATTGCTATAAAGCTATATCGCTGTCAGGTCCTTTGTTAACACATTTTCTTAACGTTTTGATTCATAAATTCACTGTGCACTAGGGTTTGTTCAGGATGCTTGCTATTAGTGTGGCAATATCACCAAAAAAGCCAAAAAACAAAAAAACAAAAAAGGAAGATCAAATTAGATGACAAAGTGGAAAAGTCTCATTTTTCATTTGAAGCTTTGATACTTTGTCATATTTCTACAGACATTCTAAATGGTGGTGTGTCCCGTTATTAACAACTTCGATTCTAGAAAGTTTCCAGTGCATATTTTCTCTAGTAATTTTTTGTATTGTTGTTGAAGATTGAATTCACGGGCCAAATGTATGTGATTACTAAGGGGTGGTTTGTGATGATCTAAATAAGTGTGTTTTTTGACTTTTTATTAAATATGGGTTGAGTTTGAAGTGATGTGGTAGAGAGGTGATGGGACTTAAATAGGATAGTGATTTTTTGATTTTTTAACTTTTTTAGGAGATGCCAAACCAAGCCTAAATTACATTCTCAACTCTCGGAGTTATTTATTTATTTATTTTTGCATAAAATGGCCCCTTTCATATGCTTCTTTTTGTTTTTGTTTTTGTTCTTGTAGCGTGTCTATGAAATTGCATATAACTAGGTCTGTAAATGAGTCGAGCCGAGTTAAATATTACATTGTTTTAGTCTAGTTGATTACAGAATAAGTCAATCTCAAACAAATCAAACCAAATCAAGCTTTAAGTCCTATCAAATGGAGTCGGTTACGTGAATTCTTCTTATCCACGCGGCTCTATCAAAGTCAATCTCAAACAAGTTTTTAATAAATCAAACAAAAATAATCAAATAAATCATAATTTAAAATTTCAATCAAACACCATTAGTTAGCTTTTTTCCAAGCAAGTTAATTTATAAATGTTACTAAACAGGACTAAAAACTAGACAAAGGGTGCTTCTACTTTTTACTTTTTAATTATTAATTATAATTATACCAAACATACCTTATGGGTCTATGACATTTTTAAAGCCATAAACATTTTTTTGTATTTTTTAGACAGTGAATGGGTTTTAAGCATACAGGCCCGCTTGGTAGCTTGAAATCCTCGTGGCTTGACTGGCCCGAAAATTAAAACGACATCGTTTTGATATATATTTTTATATATATTTTCTTTTCTTCTTTTTCGTTTTTCTAAATATCTGAAGATTGAAGAAGAAGAAGAAGAAGAAGAAGAAGAAGCTGGTGAACACAGAGACACATCATCATCATCAACATCTTCATCAACATCATCATCATCAAAATATCATCATTAGCCAATAAATTTTTTTTTTCCCTTCACCTTCAGATTTGGATCTACTAGAAAAAATAAATAAATAAATAAAAATAAAAAATCAAGAACAACACCTTCATCAACACATCATCATAAAAAACATCTTCATCAATATCATCATCATCAGCCAACAATTTTTATTTTTATTTTTTCCTTCATCTTCAGATCCAAAAAAATAAAAAATAAAAAATAAAATAGAGAAAACAGAGTCACCGTCGCAAACCCTCCATCACCGTCGCCTCTTTCTCTGTTTCCGTCTCTCTTCTCTCTTCCTCTCTCTTTCTCCTTCTCTCTCTCTCTCTTGCCTTCCCTCTGTTTCGTAGATATAAACGAGAAAAAAAAAAAAAAAAAAAAGTCCAAAATGACGTCGTTTTGGACAGTTAAGCCATTCAGGGCACTTGTTTTTCGAGCTACCAATCTTTTTCCTTAAGCATACACTGGGTACCCGTTTGGAGAATTGAATTTTTAATCAAAAAATTATTATAAAATACAACATTACCTTCTTTTCTTTTTTTTTCTTTTTTTTTTTTTTTGTCTTTTTATAAAAAATTAATTAAACTAGTTAATTGCCAAACGGGTCCTGATTTACACTCATTTTCCTTTTACTTTCACAAATTCAAAAGGAAAATGTTATAGACTCCAAATGAATTATCAAATATTCTACTAAACCTCTCACATGGGTGTTGAATCTACACACATGTGATTTATGTGAACCCCACACCTATGTGAGAGATTTGATAAATATTTAGTAATTCATTTATGCTGTGTTTGGTTGGAAGATTTGAAGAGAGATTTGCAAAGGGAAAGGAAAAATGTGTAAAACTTAATGAAATATAAATATATTTTATTTACATTTCACCTACCTTTTTTATTTCCCTTTCCAAATCCTTCCTTAAATCTCTAAACCAAACACAGTATTAGAATCTCTCGCATAACTCAATTCAAAATATTCATATGAAGCCTTAATATTCTCCTTGTACCTTTTTAATGCATGATCTAATTGATAGGCGAGCGCCTTTGCAAAATGGAGTCCCTTTCATCCTCCTCTAGACTAGTCAATTTCAATTTATTTCCTCAATTCATGTTTTGCCAAGTAACATTGTTGCGTATTCAAATTTCGATTCCAATTAAATTATTGTAAAAAATAAATAATTAAATAAATTTGTGAATACAATTTCAAGTCCTAAACTCAATTTTGAAAAATGACTTAAACAAATATAAATTTAGAAAATATAAAAACAACTCGCATAGTTGGTTAAAACCTCCTAATCATCTTTTCCTTGATGTTGTTTTATACCAATATTAATCATAATAATAGCTCAATCCCTTCTACAAGAAAAAATAAATAATAGAAACATGGCCTAAATTTCGAGAGCAGGGTTAACTATGTACCCCCTCCAAAATCAAAGGGCAGGGCACAAAAAAGACCAAAATTTGCTGGAATTTTTCATTCCAAGGTCTAAAAAATCACCAGAATAGCAGCAAAATCTATTTAGAACGCAACCCAGGAATGTTTCGAAGGCCCATTTTGCCAAGGACAAGCTTAGGAATCGCTGGAGGGTTGTCGAGCCCCATGCTCCGGCTGAACTCATTTACAAGCTCCACGAGTCTGTGCTTGTCCCGACCCACAATCTTAGTCGAGTTGTAGTAACCGAGCCATGCCTGGTATGCTGCTTCTTTGTTCTTCATCTCTACTTGGGCCAATGCTCGTTCCACCTGTCCAGATTAAGGTTTTAGTAGTACACAAAAAAGTTTGCTCAAGAATTCCTGTTAAAGAACAAGAATTTGCACAGAAATTAGGGTTTTAAATATTGGCCAATTAAGTATTGTGATTTTAAGACTTCTGATACTAATATTCACTGATATATGATTGTATCACCCATACTGACACATATCCAAATAAAAGAAATCTAAAGGCGCTAACTAGTTTAGCAGCCTTTTATGCTGGTAAAGTCTCTTGGTGGTGTTTGTTTCAATTTGGCTTACTAGTGTTTGGCTGATGAGAAAAACGACAGCAAACATGAAGATGAGAAAGAACCGTAAGTTCCATCTACACTCACCTTTTTCTGCGACTCCGGATCAACAGAAGGTGCCGGGGCTTTTGTAATTGGCAAATCCTTGACAGAAGACAAAAATGATTCCTCCCAAGGTGCCAATAACAATATGCCCTGCCCTTCTTTACCTTTACGACCGGTTCTACCAAGTCGATGTATGTACTGTTCTCTATCAGATGGCAAGCCAACCTGCATTTGCAAATATGATTCTTTCAGCCAATGGCAGCTTAAAAAACAAAAAATTATATCTGAAATTGTACAACGAAAAAAAAATATTAGTACAAATTTTGGAAAAAGAACAAATATCTCCTCTGATTTTAGTGTGGTTTTGCAAACCGAAGCAAGTGAGCTCGTTGAGGAAACTTTTTTGGTCAAATGGCGAACTCAAAAGCACTACTATTTTGTATTACATGGACCCTTCTATTTCTTCCAATGAACCTGTGTCTACCGGATATGACATGGATAAAGGTGCGGGATGTGTCCAACATCCGTACCCAACCAGCATGTTCGTTTGGTGGGATTGAAGGATAGGAATGGACCAATAGTTCATCCGGACTAATAGTCTGGACTATTAATCCCAAATCTGTGAGACTATTGTATCCCATTGGGGGGGGGGGGCACAAATCATGGGATAACTCATCCCATGGGAATAGGTTGCCAAATTACATTGTTGACCCTCTAGTATTAAATATCTTTTTCCTCATGGTATTAATCCGATGGGATTAGGTTCCCAGGACTATGAATTCCAGGATTACAATCCGATGGATTCCAATCCCATCTTATCCAGTCCGTCCAAACAAACATGCTGAATTTAGACACTAGGATCCTCTAATTTTATATGATATTTGAAGAAAAAGACGTTTATATTTGCTAATAAAGAAACATTTCTAATTTACTACGAACAGAGTTCCTAAATCCCATTTAATTTGAAGTATATTTCTATACAATTTACATCTTATCTTATCCAAGAATATTATACAATATGCAATATATATGTGTTTGAGTCATGTCCCCATTTCTATACCCAACCTTTAGATGTATATCCCAATATCCTAAAATCTAGATTTATGCTTGGTCACGCACCCACATCTGATACACGTATCTGAGGGCTTGTTTGGCATGTCCTATATAAGCCAAAAAGTCAAAAAGTTACTCCAAAATCCAAAAAGATATCACTATTCACCCCAAAAAAAAAATTTTAAAATTATTTTTTGTACAAAAAGTACACATTGAATTGATGCATGACAAGCGGCTGTGCAGCGGCTGTGCAGAAAAACGAAATTATTGGGTGTGATTTTCACACACACTGTTGTTCGGCCCGTGGGGGCCATCACGGGTCCCATTTTGATAATCTAAACCGTTCAATATATAGAACTCGTTAAATATTATGTCTGTAAAAAATCACATTGATCGGATATCGATAACTATATGATCAAATCAGTTATGTACAACAAATGGATGGTGTTATAATTATTGATTGGAAAAAAAACAAATCTGATCAGATAGCTATTGATATCCGATCAAAGTGATTTTTTATAGACTTGTAGTACTCGACGATTTATACACATTGAACGGTTCAGATTATCAAAATGGGACCCGTGATGACCCCCACAAGCCGAACAAAACCATCCAATATAATGCCTGAAAAGTAGTGAATCATCTCCTACCCACCCTCTCTGCCGGCGCTGCTTCCTCCGTACGCCTATACCATTACTTTATTCCCCAATACAATTATTTATATAATTTTTTAATACACATTTTTCCATAAAAATCCAAAAAGTTAACCCAAACCTCCATATTTTTTTCTCAACTTTTTTAGTCCAAAAAGACAAAAAGTGCACTTTTTTAGGACACCCCAAACCAGCCCTGAGTCTATATACACCATAGTTTTTTCACCAAAATAAAGGCATATTGAAATATCCATTTAATCAATACACAAACCAGAGTCTCTATACATAATCTAAAATGCACATTTCATGGCTTTTTAATAAGTATCACGTGATTCAACTGCTTTAAGAGAACACAGAATCAACACGATACCTGTATAACAAGGGTAACATCTGGATAATCAACACCGCGTGCAGAAACATCAGAAGTCACAAGGATAAGCCCCTTTGACTTCCGGAATTCATCGGAGATCCTAGTTCTATAACTCTGCGGCTTCCTGGAATGGATCTCTCGAACGTTTAGATTGAGCTGACCAAGGAGGTCAGCAACAAGCCTTGTGACCATTGCAGTTGTGCAGAATACAAGAACCTACCAAAAAATGAAAATAAAAAGGGTAAGCACAAAAATGATCATCAGTTTTTGACAAAACAGGCATTGACTTTCAGAGAAAGACCACAATCTCACAGCACTATGGTATACATTACACTAACAACCAACTAACATTAGGGATATAAAAATTTCCCCGTCACCTCCCTGTCTTGCACGGATTTTCGCTACCCTGATAAGAAAACGGGGAGGAGACAGGCTTTGTTTGCCCTACCGTCGATTATATTACTAAAATATCTTTGGCTTATATATATGTTTATATACAATTTAATTTATTAAATATAACGAGATTAAAACATCTAAACATTCATATATATATATATCATTTTTCACCTCTCTATTCTCTTGTTTTTAATCTTTTTAGCTCTCATTACTCATCAATCTTTGTCCCCTTACATGTTATATTATTTCTCTCATTAGTACTGTCACTTTCATAGCCACCTCCCTGATTTCTCCCGCCCAGACAAGGAACTGGGTGGGAAAGAACACCACAAACCTGGGCCCACCCTACTCCATTACCATTCCTAACTAATACAATAAACGCCAACCATAAAACAGTCATTTTGAATCAATGGTCAACTTGGAAAATGTTCAACTATGCGAGTCACATAGCATTTCCCGTATTTTCCACAAGAATTTGAAACAATTACAATCATCTTTTGAGAATACTTTGGGTCAAGATATTTCAGACAAGAGCACTTTCAGACTACACTGTACCTTGTAATCAGCATCATCTGAGATATGCTCTTTCAGTTTAACATACAGTACTGGAAAATGTTTGTCCAAAGGAGCAACTAGATGCATCTGTCTGACCTGTAATTATCCAATGTATTAAGATTTGAGATGCCAGTAAATTCATATGTAAACAAAATATATAACAAAAAGGAAAATTTTCACTTTGCACCCTTGTACTTTACACTCAATCCCACTTTGCCCTGATCTTCAATTGTCCCAATCAACTTCCTAAATTACAGTTGGGCTCGATCTGTTTTTTTGATAAATTACAGTTGGGCTCAATCTTATGGCCTTGTTTCAAGAATTGACAGAGGGGCTAAAATGGATGGACTAAAGTGGGATTTTGATAAAAAGTACTATCATGTGCATGGGTATTAAGTGTAATTAATACTATCACGTGGTTGTTCTACGTTAGTTTTCAAAACGGCGTTATGCAGATGGGCCCCATTGCAACTCGACTTGAAGTTTTGGGGGGTTGATTGGGACAATTAAAAGGTTAGGGGCCAAAATGGCATTGAATGTAAAGTGTAGGGTTGCAAAGTACAATTTACCCTAAGAAAAACAATTGCAGATGGTCTTCAGCCTACCTGTGAGTGTGTCTGCTCACTATCATCTCCAACTGTATCAATAAACTCATGTTCTCTTTTCAAAGCAATATGGCAGATTTGGCGGACCTACATACCAAAAAGCACAATCAGATTTTCTTTCTTTTATTTTTAATTTCTTAAGAGGAGAAGAAAAAAAGAAGTCGTCAAAGAACATGTTAGCACACACTAAAATGGAGATTACAACAAAACCTCTTTTGGAACAGTAGCAGAAAAAAGAAGTGTTTGTCGCTGTTTTGGTACGGCAGCTATGATCTTCTCAATGTCTTTGCGGAATCCCATATCTAATAAATGATCAGCTTCATCAAGCACAAGGACTTTCACACCCATGAGCCGAGTTGCAAATCCGGTGGTATTCTCAGTGTGATCTCTGAGTCTTCCAGGTGTAGCTACAAGAATCTGAGTAAGCAGCAAAAGTTACCAGCTAATATCCGACAAAGTACATTAAGATGAAATTAGTCAAGGTAGCATTACTAAGTTGCATGCACACGGTTATATATGCAAACATGCAAACGGTGAAGTGTTCAACTGTATCACTTTTACTTGAAAACTTATTATTGAATAAATTAAAACATTATTTTTTTTATTAGTTCTCTATTTGCTAGGGATTCCACCACATTATGGCTGGATGTTTAATGATTTAATTGGTAAGCATTATCTTTCTAAATTTAATTTGATGCATGGCCTGGGATTCCTAAGAGGATGCAAAAAGAACTCAGCAAGCAAGTCTGATACATGATGCATTCTCTTTCAATGATAAGAGCAACAAGTCTATGGACACAGAACCAACCACATAAAACAATCCTGACCATATATATCAGATGAAGGGACCCATAATAAAAGATGCAATTTCGCTTAGATTTCTCCAACTATGTTTTATGTGGTTGGTTATGTGTCAATAGACTTACTGTGATAAGAAACTCACCTGGCAAGGATTGGTTTGCATACGTTTCTGTTCTAGAGCAAGTCTTGTACCTCCTATCACAACTTGAACACCAAGAGAAGGATGATACTTCAACAATTTCTTGGCCTCTGCAGCAGCTTGACTAGCAAGCTCTCGAGTAGGGCATATTACAAGCACAAGAATTGGGGGTCGCTTTTGATCATGGCCAACAGGGGGTGAATTCACAACTACTTCAATTGATGGAAGCTGAAATGTGAGAAGATTAATGTTTGAGTCAGCTAAAAAACTCTGAGACCTATTATATACAATGCATCAAATGAAAATCAACCCAGATATGATTTTCACCGTCTCTTCCCTACATATCCTCTAACAACTTGGCACATAAATTCGGTTGAAATCAATAACCAACCAAATCACCTCCCTCCCCCACTTTTTTCAATTCTTCCTTTTCACTAATTTAATCTAAGATAAGGGTTAAATTAAGATAGAAGAAAATAGGTGGGGCATGGGCTGTAACAATATTTTGTCCTTGCACTTCAACCTATTCACTAGAGGAGAGTTAAAAATTCATGTGCTATTCTCCACCAATCTTCCCTTGATTCAAAAGTTAGCATGAACTAACCAAAAAAAAAAATTAAATAAAATGATTTACCAAAAATGCTACAGTTTTTCCAGTGCCAGTTTTTGCCTTGGCGAGAACATCCTTACCTAAAAAAACAACATTATTGTCATATAAATAGAAGCTTGAATCATGAATTACGATAATTTACAAAGAAGTAATTCTTTTTTTTTTTGGTTGTTGTTGTAAGAAATGAATAACTAAAAGTTCCTTTCATCACTACCCAAATGGTAAATTTGTGCACACCATTGCAAGCAGTAACTGTGTGTACCATATTAGTTCAGAAATACCCAAATATCACGAAAAAAATTGTGTCAGACTCCAGTTTCCCACCAAATTATGCTCCCTTAATCTTAAAAAGAAGGTGATGATGATTAGAAAGAAAAGGAAATGAAAAAATAAAGAAAGAAAAACATTACGGGCTTGTTTGGTTAGTGTTTGGGAAAAAAATTTCAGAAATTTTCTCTACAAACAAATTTCAGAAATTTTCTCTACCAAACAAATTTTCCCAAAAAAATTTCCCAAAACACACAAACCAAACAAATTTTCCAAACAAATCTCTCTCACACACACATCAAATCAATCACTTTTTCCAAAACTCTCTCTCAAAACAATTTTCCAAAACAAATTTCCCAAAACACCAAACCAAACATGTTTTCGTACTTTTTTTTTCCAAAACATGTTTCTGAAACACAAACCAAACAAGCCCTACGTCTTTTAGTCACAGTTCTTTCTTACAAATAACAAATGGTGCTTGGAAGAGACAAACCTTTGAGAATGACAGGAAGTGTTGCCTCTTGAACCACAGTCATCTTCTCGTATCCGGCATCCTTAATTCCCTTTAAGGACGAGGGAGAAACTGAACATTGATCAAACCTGAGAACATTCACAAAAATCAAATCTTCATAAAGCAAACAAACAGAGAGTGTGTCCATTCAATTCAACTAAACAGGGCATCATATCCAAATTAGCAGCTGTCATCCCACAGCATTGTGGCACAAGTTCAAATCACGGAATTGAGCTCTCCACAAAAGTGGGGTAAGGTTGCCTACCTACTAACTCTAGCCCTATTTTTAAGTAGGAGCCCTGTGCACTAGACACTACCTTCTTTTTTGTCAAATCTTTGCAAATCTATTGCCATTCAAACTCATTAACATCCTAATTCCCACTCATACTTTCACTAAATACATATCACATATTTTAAGAACAGCATTCCAATGGCAAGCTTCCAAGCAATGTATTGCAATCAAATATTGCAAATGCCATTTGGGGAAATAAACCAACCAGCAATATTCTTTTATTTATTTATTTATTTATTTATTTATTATTATTATTATTATTATTATTATTATTATGCATTAGGGAACAAACGAAGCAACTCATTTTTTGCTCACTGTAATCATTAATGCTCCATTCGGTTCAATGGAATGAAATGAGATGGATGGAATGGTCATTCTTTAGGTTCTCCTATGGAATGATCATTTCCTTAGAATGGTGAATTGTGATTTCATT
The DNA here is from genome assembly GCA_036172215.1 of Camellia granthamiana. Classification (NCBI taxonomy): domain Eukaryota; kingdom Viridiplantae; phylum Streptophyta; class Magnoliopsida; order Ericales; family Theaceae; genus Camellia; species Camellia granthamiana. The sequence goes on along the minus strand of CM069908.1, from coordinate 5,371,736 downwards.
TGAAATATATTTTTTATTATGTTTTTAAGTCAACCAAACATGAGAATGAATATTTGGATGGAATGATCATTCCATTCCAGGGAACCAAACACTACCTAACAATTCCTTTTACCCAAGGTTTCCCTTGTAAATCCATGATTCTGAAGACCATGTTTCTCTAATTTCCTGTCCTTCAATCCCATAACAAAAATTTGCGATATTCCCAAAACTATAATTAACAGAAATGAAAATGCTACATAATTAGAATGTTATGAGCCAAACCTGGTCTCACTCAAGTATGATTCACTTCTTCCAGGTGAACTAGGCACAGCCCTTTGACTAGCTTCTTTCTTTGCTGCAAACAAAGGACCTGCATTCTTAACCGTATGACCATCACCATCTTCCTCTTCACTATCTTCCTCACTCATCAAACCTCTAAATTTGTTCATTAACCCATCTTTCCCTCCCTCCTCATCCTTACTGCCAATTTCCTCGTCGGATGTAAAAAAACCGCCTTTTCGCAAAATTCCACCACCTCTCGTCAATCCACCACCACCATTCCCTCCTTGGTCCCGCCCATACCCGAATTCTGAACCTCTCCCACCTCTACCACCACTCCCTCCTTGGTCCCGCCCATACCCAAATTCCGAACCTCTCCCACCTCTTTTAGATATTGTCGAATTCTTCTCTCTCCACCGGGACACAAACCCGTTATCCTCTCCATCCAATTCACCACCAAACCGTGTTTTCCCTCTCGAGTTCCTCGAAATTGACCCAAATGAATCCCTACCCATTTTCCTATTCGCCATCAAATCATCATCCGAATCGCTATCTCTTCGCCTCTTCCCAGAAGAAATCGGATCCCTACCCTTACCTCTACCCGAACCAATGCCATTACCATCAAACGAGTCCGATCTCAACCCACTCACCCAATCGCTGAGTTCAGCCTCGTCGTCAATAAGGCTCTTCGAAACCCCAATCTCGGCTCTTGAACTGGATCTGGGTCGGGTAAAATGGGTCGAAAATCGACGAGTAGGGAGCTGAGATTGGTACTTGAGCTTATGAGGGAAGATCCGAGAGAACATCGGGAGGATCCGAGAGGAGTGTTTGGAGGGTGGGTTGGCCTTCATCATGGTGGAGAAACGGGCTACCGGAAGAGAAGGGTTGAAGAGGAGACGGAGGTGTGAGAGGAGGTTGACTCGCATGGGAGAGAAATTCCGGTGACTGAAAACCTGATTTCCAGGTGACCAGTTGTTAGGGTTTGGGTTTTAGTTGCGGCGCGAGAGGGTGGAGAGGGATGGTGGGGTTTAAGCCCAATCCGCCCTCTGCTTCTGACAGAGGGAGGGTTTAAGGAGAAGGTGATTTATTTTTAGGTAAATTACAAATACACCCTCAACTCATCTTTTAAAATTTTTAATTTTATAATAAATGATCATTTTTATTAGGGATGGACAGCAGATATATCGATCCGTCTATACTAACTGAACTGAACCGATCCGTCGCATTTTGAACGGATGCGTGATGACGAGCAGACAGTTGCGGATTAATTTTTTTCAATTCGCCTAGTTTTTTTATGGATAGTGAATTTAAGATTTCTTTTGGCCGCGACTGAACCACCGAACTGTCAAACTGCAAGTACGCCTAGTAATTTATAAGACTTTGTGTTTTCAATTTGTTTAGATATTCTGTTTGTATTTTCAATTGAAAAATAATTTAAATATTTGCTGAATATGTTTTGTTAAAAAAAAGTGTGACGCGCCAAATCTACACTATTGGTTGTAGTCAAGGGAAAGTCACTAATGAGTCCTATGGTCAATAACCAAGTAAGATCCCAGATTGTCGGAGGAGTCAAATTAGCCTCCCTTCTAAGTCTAGCTTTCTTAGATAGCGCACTACGTTTTTGACAGATCTTAAGAGGCATTGACACAAGGTCTCATAAGCGACACCAGGGGTGTTATTGGTGTTAGAATATAAGTACATAATAATTATGAATATCCTTAATTACAAAAGCTCGTTTCATTAACATTACATCCCCAAAGAAAATTTAAATTTTCATATGAGCCTTACAAAACATCAAAAGGGAAATTTCTAACTTTTCTAAGATAGCCAAATGTCTTTGAAGGATTCTGGCTCGTCGGCTCCTGCTATAAGCTCATCTTTGGCACCTGGCATGATATGCTGTGAGTTTTGAATGCCCAGTAAACGCACACACACTACATCCATTTTCCCAGTCCAATACACAACAACATTTACAAAAAGACAGAGGAAAGGATCATGGCATTTAAGTTCATAGTACAAATTATATGGTTAGTTGTTAGTAGTCTATAAATCCCCCAAAGAGATTTCATCCTCCCAACTCCAAGAATTGGACGCGGATTATTCGGTATGTCCATTCTTTTGCTGCTTTGTTGCAGACCTTACCTCGGATGTCTACCAATGGTTATATACCGCATAACGCCAACTGAAGGTCTCAAAAGAGACGGTAATGATGGGCCTAGCCAAAATCCCTCCTTACACCGAACTACCTTGGGTCCGAATATAACTGCTCCATTTAAGGGTTCCAAACAACCAGTTGCGCAAGACTTGCTCATTTTAATCAACTACTAATATCAACTTAACATTCTCATCACTTATACTGTATGATTAGTGTGGTCGTTAACCCTCTTTACCAACCCATTTAGTTTTCCCCTTTTTCACATTAAGTTCAATACACATTAGTGGTTAACACGAGTAAGAGAAAAATAAGGCAATCCAAGGTGAAATTCAAGCATACAAGTATAACATATATCATAACAAATATGTCATGATAGCACAAAAGCATTGGCTATAACAAGAACTGCACTGTTCAGATTTTCAGCAGTGCACCAGTTCAAAAATAAATATAGAAAAAATATTTTTTAAGGGTTTCAGAAATGTGGCTTCTAGAGTATTTGTAGAGGATCAAGTCTAGTTTCAGAATCATTTTACGGAAGTAGGGTGGCCCTTTTTTATTTTTAGATATTTAAGAAATACATAGACTGCCCAGATTTGACAATGGTTACAAAATTTGGCGTTTCTCTTAAAATACTCATTCATTTTCATTGAAATAAATTTTGTTTGAAATCTAACCTTTAGAGAAAGATTTTGATATAAAAATGAACGCGAGATCATTTTTTTTTATAATTTTCTAGAATTTCTTAAAGTTCTTTGTTTTAAATAGGTTATTGCACCAAGTATTTAGAAAAATAAAATGAGTCATAAAAACACATCAATGGTCTTAGCCAAAATTTTCACATACTCTATACATGTCAATTAATACCCTTTTAAAACAGATTTTGAGTTGGTGAAGGCTTGCTATGGAAATAAAATCAAAAGCCTTGAAGAAAAGCTTGTTGGAAATTGCAAGGAATAAAATGAACATTTCATTTTCAAACCATACATCATCTAACAATGTAGTAACTCTTAATATCATGTGAAATATATTTTTAGCATGTATTATGAAGGGGAAAAACATGATGATTCATTGAAAGGAGAGATATATGAGATTTACCTTGGTTTGCTAGATCTTTTTCCTACTTGTTGCTCTATTTTCTTCTCTTTTTCTCTCAAGCTCACTTGCTCTCCCTTTCCTCATCTCTCAGCCGTGTGTTGTGTGTGTATGGAGTGAAATAAAATAGCTAGCAAGGCTTGTATTTATAGGCCAAGGAGGAGAGAGAAGGGTTGGTTTGGTTTGGTTGGTTTTCAATAGAAACTATTCAAGTTTAGTTGGTTTGTAATTGGATTAAATTAGGTTTTGTGTTAATTGATCTTGATTAAGAGAAAGTGATCTTATTTACTAGTTAATTGGGAGACAAAAAAGATATAGCAATAAATGTCCTCCATTCCTCTATGTTGGTCAAAATTTTGTTGCATATTTGTACAAGATTTGCTATGTATAAAAAAATACACTTTTAGGTCTTTTTCACCACCCATAGCCAACTACCCTATTTACCCATATGAAAATTTGTTCTTTTTTTTTTTTGTTTTTTTGTTAATAAAATATAGAGGATATTTTGTATAAATTAATAAAATATTTGTTGTACCTTTATTGAATAAAATATTAAGGTTTTAGGGCCAAAATGCAATAATTAAAAAAGAAAAGGGTACAATCTAAAATTTTGAAATAAAACATATGTTTAAGTCATATAATTAATAAAATAATGATGGAAAAAACAATTCGGGCCACGTGGTGCTAATTCGCAACAAAAGGCGAGATACCGGGCTAAAACTGCGATTATTGAAAATTAGAATTTTTCTCTTATAAATTTTCATTATAGGGTTTCTAAATCATTAATTCAGGGTTTTAAAATGTTTCTTAAGTTCTCAGAGTTGATTAGGATTTGCTGATTAGCTCGCACAGTCACTCTTGATTTCCAGGATTGAATTTGCAAGAAATGGAGAAACAATATTTCTTATTGAAATTCTTCAACTATAAGCGTTTGGGGACATTACAAAAAGTTAGGGTCTCACAAAAAGTTTTCAACTTAAATATATTTTTTGAATTGAAAAAAATAAATGTATTATTTGTTTATATTTTTGGGTTTTTAAATCTAACTCTAAAAATAATAAATAAAAAAGATGATATATTCTGGTTGGTTTTTGTTTTCAAAAATAGATATAGATGTAACAATATAGAGATATATAATCTCTATTACTGCTCTGTTCATGATTTTTGTGGTTTAAATTGTTTTTATATTTTAAGAAGCACAGATTGTAATGAGGCATGCTGTGTTTGTAATTTGTAAATGAGGCATGCAATGACTATATAATATTCTAAAGTTTCAAATTTTCTTTCTTTGGATGAGGTATGCAGTGATTGTAATACTTTTTTAAGTCCTTGACTGTAATACTTTCTTTTTTTTTTTTTGAAGAAGTGCACAAGTTGAATTATGTTGAAAATTTATAAAATTTTAAACCGTCAAACCGATTCGCATATATCCGTCAATCCGCTCAATCCACATCTGCCGAATTGGCAGACGGATGCGGATTGATTTTCGCCAATCCGCCAATTTGATGGACGGATGGTAGATTGGAGATTCCGTGGCCGCAACCAACCCGCGCCCACGTCTAATTTTTATTAATAAATTATCAAATCAATTAATAATTTTTAATGATATCAAAAATTTATTTTAATTAATAATTCTGGTATTCTATCATTGTATAGGAGAATAGTTAGGAATTTTATTTTTTCAGTTAATTCTATTAAATAAAAAATTTTAATAAGGAAGAATTTTTATAATTTTTTAAGGGTAAATTACACTGACACCCCCTAAGGTTTATATTTATTACAGTTCTCCTCTCACCTTTTGGAAATTACATCTCCTCCCTGAGGTTTGAAGTTTCTTACAGATTCTCTCCCTCAGCAATTTAATTTTTTTAAATACCAATTTTGCCCTCACTGGGTAAATTACATTGACATCTCTCACATTTTAGAAATTACAATCCCCTCCCTAAGGTTTAAAGTAGCATTACCAATTGCCCCATCGGTTAGTATTAGTTAGGAAAAAAAATTAATTGAAATTTTTTTTTGTTAGTAAGATTTTTAAATTTTTGTTTAAAAACCAACATAAACTCATTTTTTGAATTTACGTCTTTTCCTCAAATAAAAAAATTAGCAAACAAGTTTTTATAACAGTTTTTAAAATTTTTGTAAATATAAATTGAAAACTGAAAACGAAATGGTTACCAAACAGGCCTCAGATGGTAAAAATATCGTAAAATTAACAAATAATTAAATAAGTTACCAATGTAAGAAATGACTTTTCAAAAGATTCTTAAGCTATGTATGGTTTGATTTTTAGAATTTTTTTTAAAAAAATTAAAAATTAATTTGGTTAAGAAATAAAAAATAAAAAATAATTATCATTGAAGGGTAAAAAATCATTATCATTTTAACTTTTGGGTATGTTATATACATACGTATGGCTGCTTCAATTTAATTTGTAAAAAAATATTTCTAACCACTTGAAAGATAAAAATTATATAAAAATGATAATTATTTTTTATTTTTTATTTCTTAACCAAATTAATTTTTAATTTTTTTAAAAAAATTATAAAAATCAAACCATACATAGCCTAAGAATCTTTTGATAAGTCATTTTTTACGTTAGTAACTTATTTAATTATTTGTTAATTTTACGACATTTTTACCATCTGAAGCATGTTTGGTAACCATTTCGTTTTTAGTTTTCAATTTATATTTACAAAAATTTTAAAAACTGTCATAAAAACTTGTTTGATAATTTTTTTCGTTTATAAATGGTTGTCCCAGTTTGTAAATTTGAGTTTTTTAAACATAAATTTTAAAATTTTACTAACAAATTTTTTTTTCAATTAATTTTTTTTCCAACTAATACTAACCGAGGGGGCAATTGGTAATGCTACTTTAAACTTTAGGGAGGGGACTGTAATTTTTAAAATGTGAGGGATGTCAATGTAATTTACCCAGTGAGGGCAAAATTGATATTTAAAAAAATTAAATTACTGAGGGGAGGAATCTGTAATGAAACTTTAAACTTTAAGAAGAGAGATATAATTTCCAAAAGGTGAGGAGAGAACTGTAATAAATATAAACCTAAGGGGGTGTCAGTGTAATTTACCCATTTCTAAAATTACAATGACAATTTGTATCTTAAATAAATTTTAAAGGCTATGAGCAACAAACGTTGACGTTTTTTCACGTAATTATATATGGAAAAAATATCACACAAGTAAGATTTTGAGAAAATAATTATAAATTAATATTAATAATTAAAATTATAATTTTTTTTGTAAATATATATATTTTTCTGATATCTACTAAGATGTAATTATCCCATTATATATTTGTATATATAGAGTATCTATCTATAGTGAAAGCAAATAGAGGTTGTAAGATTTGGAAAACTTCTTTACAAATTAAATGGATAAAAGTAATATTAATTACATGAACAACAATGATTCATCCCCCTTTTCCCATCACCCCTTTGACCCCCTCTCTCTCTCATTGGTTGCTTTTTCTTTTTCTTTTTCTTTTTTTTCCTGCTCCTCCAATCACTCCCTGACACATGGCAAAGGGGTGAGGGGGTGACCCTCAAAAGGGGGTCTCAAGTATTATTCTTACATGAAATCTAAAATTTTGATGACAAAATAACTCCTTTCTCTCTTTTCCTTCATTTTCTTGTGCAAGTTTTCTATCGGCGACCACTATTGGTCCACTGTAAAGCCCTTTGTTGCTATGTTCAATACCTCTTCAACCCTTCTTGTATCTAATTGCTCCTTGTCCATCGTCGACCACCACTAGTCCACTGCAAAATCCTATATTGCTACATTCAATGCCTCTTCTACCTTTCTGTTCTATCTAGTTGCTCCCTCATGTACGCCAATCATTTATTTTTCCACTAGGAATCCTTTAGCAACCATCACTTCCCTCAACCTCACTTCTCCACAAAATATGTCCAATGCAGTTTTCCTGATGAAGGCGAAATATTTTGTGTTTACACTAACATAATTTGTACTTATGAAGTAGTAGTGAGAATCAGAGAAGAAAGAATGAGGTGGCTATGATAGAGATAAATTTTAGGCCTTGTTTGGGAACAAATTATTTTAGTAACTTTTTGATTTTTTATGAAAAAATATATAGAAAAGTAGAGAGAGTAATGTTATAACTTATAATGATTTTTTGACTTTTTGACTTTTTGACTAAACCATATAATTGCCAAACGAGGCCTTAGAATAGAAATTGAAAGGACTGGGTAGTGGGCAGTGATTGACTAAGAAGATGGAGATAGGGGTTTTCACTATGGAAAATGCGAGTGAAAATATGCCCAACATCAGTGAAAATTGACATAGTTCACGACACTAGAATAAAGAGTTACAAATGGGTAGAGATGTCAATTTGTCCATTCCCGTCCATTTTTGTGCACACAAAATTTGTTTCAGAACTAAAATGATAAACGAGTCGAATTATTTAAATTTAGTTACAAGCCTAACTAGGTTTTTTAAAAAAATGCCCTTAAATTTATTTATTTTTAAGCCAATCTCAAATGAATTTTAATATTTTATTTTTATATAGTTTTATAGCGAGTATAAAATTAACAAATCAGATTTGAGCCAAATTTACATAAATTAGTTTTAAATATATCAAACTTTAGTTAGTTTATTATAGGGGTGTAAATTTGATTTGGCCCAGTCTATGTTGGGTCTTGTGGGTTCTCGCCAAAATTCATACCGGGTCGGACCTGCCTACGGGCCAGAAAATTAAGCCCAGGGGATATTCAAGCCTTCGGCGGGGCCAGTGGGCCTAGGTCTGGGCTCGGGCTCGGGCAGGCCTAAACAATTTTTTTTTTATTTTTAATTTTTTCTACCAAAATTTTATTATTTTCCACTAAAAAAGACACTGGACCTTGGGCAAATCAGATCTTAATCGAGCCGATGGGCCGAGTTTCAAAATGATGGCTCTGGCCCAGACCCAGGGTCTCGGGTTGGGCTCGGGCCTGGGCCTAAACGAGTCGGGTTCACCTCAGGCAGCGGGTGGGCTTCGAGCCACCCCCGAACCACGGGTCATTTTTACAATTTTAATTTATCATCAAACCATTAGATTAAAAGAGTAATTAAAAGGGAGCTCACGTCATAAACTCATTTTTAGATTTTCTTTGTTTTAGTCTAGGCGTTAAAACGTTATGCCCCTAAGACATGTTTAGACAAAATGACAAATAAAAATATTATAAATTTTAAAAATTTTATCAAAATTTTTATCAGATGTCTCACATGAATGAGACTTACAAAAGTCGGTCCTGTACCAATATAAGATATTTGATAAAAAGTTTAGTAGAACTTTTGAGGTCTCTAACCTAACATATTATGCCTTTGTTTGGCATGCCAGACTTTTTGATTTTTTTAGTCATAAAAAGATAAAATATATTTTTTAGTTCAGTAAAACAAAATATCACATTTAAATTATAATAATTTCATTTTTTTCTCACAAAAATTAAAAAAATCAAAAAGTCTATTCTAAATGAAATTTTTTAATCATAAATTAAAATAATTAAAAAATCAAAAAATCAACCGACAACTCAAACGAACCCTATATACACACACACATATGAGTGGTGATTTAGAGCATTAAATTTGAAATTTTAAAAACACCACTAATGAGGTGACAATGTAAAGAAAAAAAAAAAATAAAACAAAACAAAAGTCAAACTAACACATCAGTGGTGGGATCCACATGATGCCACATCATTAGTGGTGTATTAGTGGTGCTAAATTAGTGGTACGAAGCATTTTTCATATATATATATATATCTATATATCCCACGTCAACCAATCACACATCACACGAAGCAAATGAAAGAGAGAGATTGAACCAACTACAGAGAGAGAGAGAGAGAGAGAGAGAGAGAGATCAGTGAATGAGAGGGCGACGAGACCTCCGCCGCCGGCCAACAACTCCACCGTCGCATCGCGCGATCTCACCCTCAGCCATCTCAACGTCCGATCCCACCGTCGTCTCAACGGCGTCGAGCGATCTGCTCTCCATCTTCTCTCTCTCTCTCTCTGTGCTCTCTGTCGCCGCCGATGGTCGCAGTCCCTCCATCGTCGCCGATGTCGTCTTCGATCTCCCTCCGCCGTTGTCACTCTGACACGATGGTGCACGGCTCCGACTATACGCACAGATCTGTGTATGTATATATGTATATATCCCTCCCTCTCTCTCTGTTCTCCCCTGCCGCAGCGGCCTCAGATCTGAGATCTGTATGCGTGTGTATTTTTTAGATAACGGCTTCGAAGATGATGATGATGATGATAAATGGGTTAGGTTGAAGTGCGTGAACAAGGTTTCTGAAGCTATATTAGTTGTTTTTTTACTTTCTTTCTCTCTCTCTAGATTGTGAGCTTTGGTTCAGCTATTTTAATGGCGCATGTGGATAGTTTCTGAGGGGAACGTCATGATACAGGTGAGAAGATGCTGGATTTGTGTTTTTTTCCCGGAATTATGATGTTTTTTTGGGTTGTTTTGGGAAGATGGTAAAAAGTGATTTTTTGACTTTTAATCAATTTTTTGGCTTTTTTAGACAAATGATTTGGAAAGTTGGTAAAAAGTTACTTTTGACTTTTTTTTTTTTATTAATGTTTGTTTATGATGTCAAATCATAATAAAATGACCAAATTACTCTCATTTATTTAAAATATTTACATCTTTACCTATGTAACACATTTTGACTAATGAGGGGTAAAATTGTAATTTCACTGTTGGCTAAAAACCAACTTCCCAAATGGAAAAAAAAAGACAAAAAAGTCAATTTTTAGCTTTTGCTACTAACCAAAAAAAGTGGCTACAAATCATGTTGCCAAAATAGGCCAAAGCAAAATACGGTGATAAAACCTGTTGTTTGGTTGCTGAGAAAGTTGAAGTGGAAAGGGGGGAAAATTGTAATTTTATGTGCTCTGCTGTTCAACCTCGCAACTGAAGTTTTCAACTCTTGTTGTGTTCTGTTTTCCTTCACTTTCTTGGCAAAACGGAAGGGAAAACAAAGATTTGAAGCTAATCCTTATATATATATATATAGACAGCAACAAGTGTATCTAGAGAGAGAGAGAAGTGGCTCAAGTTTACGCGTGTAATCTACATGGTGTTCTCTGGAAATCAGTCTTGCTGATCGTATCGCATTGGATTTTGAACTATTCGTCTTCAGTTTCCTTCGATTGTAGGGTTAGGGTTTCGTTTATTTTAGTACTATGTGTGTGCGTGCGCACTTGCATAAATCCAAATTTGGTCTTGATCTTTGTTAGAAAAGGGTTTCACGATGGCAATCTGATTGAGCTCCTAGAAATCGGCCTCAGATCTGTTCAAATTTTTTGTGTAATATGGTGGTGGTTGAATGTGTTTTTTTTTTCCTTATATGTTCAACTTTTGAAGAGGCTCTTCTTGTTAATTTATTTATCTTTGTTGTTGTTTGTTGATGATCTGCCTAAGGTAGTTTCATTTTGTGCAGATAATGGATGTGTGTGCTGTTTGTTGTTGTTGTTGATGATGGTGATGATGAAACAGAATATTTTTTTGTTTTTGTTTGTGTTTGTGTTGAACAGATAAGGATGATGGATCGAGAGATGGAGGGAGAATAGAGATTTGAACAGATAATAAAATATGTTTAAAATTTGCACAGATAAAAAATAGAACAGATAGTTTTAAACAGATAAGTGGAAAATTGAATAGTAGATAAAGGTAAAAAATTTGAACAAGTAGGGGAATTTTTTGAACAGGTAAGAAAATTTTTGAACAGATAGTCAACAAAAGTCCATAGATAAAAAAAAATCAACAGATAAATTAAAGAGTAAAATTGAATACAAAATATCTTTCAAAACTAACATAAGAACTTTTATCAAATTATTTTACAAATGGTAGACTTTTTATCAATAAAAAAAAATTCCATTGAACTTAATGCCTTAGACACTTTCTAAATTGAATTTATCACCAATTTACTCTAATTTTTTTTTTTTAAAAAAAAAAAATTAGCATATAAAGAGAAGAAATTTCAAAATTTTGTGAATATTTCACCAACATATGAATAAAAATGACGCCTTCATTTAGGATGTAACCATATATTCTTCAAATATACATTACACCCTATATCACACTTAAAAATAAATTGCACTAGGTTGAGAGAGAGAGAGAACAAATATCAAGACCCCGTATCTCAACCTCTTGAAATTTTTCTGCAGTTCTCTGATGCTCCGTTTCTCTCAATATATCATCTGCTCCTGATTTGTAGACATCAAGTTTCACTTGCAATGTCATGTTGGATCAAATTATAGAGGGACACTACCCTATTTTGCAAAGGAAAAAGGAAAGAAAACTAGCTACGTTATTTTCCTTGTAACATTAACACCACAGGACTACCAACTCGTGTTAGAATATGCATAGGCTACGTTTATGGGCACCAATTTGGGTTTTTGACCTCTAAATTTAGGCACCAAACTTGGCCGAAGAAGAATTTTTTGTCCACCTGACCAGACGTAACAAGAATTTCTTGACTTCCAATGGGTTCCTGAGAGAGTATAAAGCCATGGTGTCCTTCGGACTTGATGAAACAACAATAGGATAACCACCTCCCCTCTCCCTTATAGCCTGTAAAATACACAAGTACAAATAAAACGTAACTTTAGTAACACTACTGAGGGAGAGATAAAAAAAATTAAAAAAGGAAAAGTTTTTTGAATTTAACAGGGTTTTTTCCTCCACCTTCCCACTGTATTTTGTGTGGATTCATATAGGAGGTGGGAAAAATAGGTAAAATTCATCCAGTGATATTTAACGGCCATCAATGATCAAACATGAAACAATAGAGGTTATGAAAGATGGCTATCTACTGCAATTGGCAACAAAAAATTTTGATGGCTGAGGATCTCGTGCCACTGCAATAGGTAATAAAAAGATTGATACCTTAAATGCATCTTCATCTGTTCGATCATCTCCAATGTACAACGGGAGGACATCACTAGAAGAGCCGAATCCTAGGGTGTCGAGTAAATAATTTAAAGCATGACCTTTATCCCACTCCATATCAGGGCGTATCTCAAAAACCTATGAAATTACCCCAAAAAATCAAATCCCAAATGGCTTGTGAAAATTATAAATTCATTGTTACTATTTGGACAACTATAAAGAATGTATGAATAAGATATGCAAAATACCTTTTTGCCCTTTGATATGCGGAACTCTTTGTATTCTCCCATTACAGAATTTACCAGCTTTTCAAGGGTGCAAAAGTCCTGAAAGATTGATTCCAACCACCCGATATTTTAGTATCACCATGGGCTAAACATTAAATTGAATTTTTTCCCCCTTTCTCCGGTTAGAAGCATGAACAATATGTACCTCATCACGAACGTGTCTGAAATGTACGGAAATACAGAATTTATTGTGTTCAATCAAGATGCCTCTTATACTTCTAGTCTTCTCATTCAATGCAATAAAAATCTGCTAGAAGAACATGAAATATTACATAAATGTAGAGGAAAAAGAGATGTTAAATGGTCAATTTGTATTAAAATGCAAACAAATCTTTCTACCTTTTGAATTGCAGGCAAGTACTTCTTTGCGGGTTGGAAGAGAACTACTTCATTACCCTACAAAACAGAAACCACGTTATGGTATTAATTAAACTAAGGCAATAGTTTGGTTGTAGTTGCAATTCTATATAATTATTTTCTACTTACATCAATTTTAGTTGATTAGAACTCTATGCAACAATTTTGAAGGCAGAAATAGATTCAAGAAATACTCATTTCAAATAATAATACTTGAACTAATATCACCAAAGATGTTGGAATCAATTTTTCACGTCTAAAAAGTTTCATAGTTAAAAGAGGTAAAAGCCACCTCTCTGTCAACAACCCTAGTTTGATGCTTGGGATCTGCATAGTTTGGAGACTGCGATGGAGCTGCTATATCCAACCCGTGACTTCCGGCATAGTAAACATTGTCCAATTCTACAAAGTCATGCACCTATAAGAGGAAAAAAAATTAGATATAACACATTGTATGCAACTTTTTTGTTGGTTGTAAGCAAGGTTCTGAAAAGCGGTTGTGGTTGCCGTAATGGTGGCGGTAGCGCGGTTGTAGTTGCGGGGTGTAAAGGCCATAGCGTAATGGTTGCGGTAATTGGAACCGTGATTTTTTTTTATTTTTCGCACAATTTGAAAAAATCTTACCGATATGCATATTTTTTTTTTCCATAATCATATTTATTAGGTTTTAAAATAAATATTGATCAATTTTTGTAAATTTTTAAATATGATCTAATATATTTCATATTTTTAAATCACTATAAACTGAGTTTTTTACATTTTATTTTAATAATTAATGACTTTATATGTCATAAATCTATATTATGCTTGTGCCAAAATTTTTTTTTAATTGGACTTAGATGTGTAAAATTATTCTTTTAATTATTATACTTGTAGAAGCATATGCAAATTTTAACTTGAATAGTTTTAAAAAATAAATTATACATGTTAATGTAATCATATCAAAATTAAAAAAAAAAATTATAAAGAATTTTTTTTTTTTTTTGTTTGGATCACTTGAATATTCATTCTCTTTTTGGATAACCTGTAAATAAAAATAAAATAAACTAATCAAAAAAAATTGACATGTATAAAATATGTATTAATATTATAGGTGCTATGTTTTTTAGATATTTTACAAAAAAATCAATCACTAACTATTATATATAAGATAAACAAAGACGAAAGTAAGAGAATAAATAAGAACTTAAATATATATATATATGTATATATATTTTAATCAAGTCAAATAGATAATAACCACATTTATTATTATTATTATTTTCAAACAATATATAGACAGACACACAAACAAAAGGGTTGAGTAATAGCAGCTGAAAACATGTTCTTCATCTTCCCTCTTCTCTCTCTCTTTATCCTTACTCCTCCATCTTCCCTCTTCTCTCTCTATCCCTCCTCCTCCATTTTTTGTTTTTTTTTTTTTGTTTTTTCTCGAAAGAAACAGTTCAGAACTGTTACATAACGATGCATAATAGGCCGTTACGGCAGCCGCTACGGCCGACACATCTGTGAATCTCAATCACACTGCAAAAACGGCCGTAACGGGTGGCAGCAACCACCATAACTGTTACGTAACGGCATTACGTAACGTAACGGTTGCGACCACTTTTTAAAACCTTGGTTGTAAGTAATACCTTGTCACGGCCCCTTCCACTTATAATTGCAGTGGGAAAACAACGGGCAACTTCTTGTACTGCAAATCGCATCTGTAATTTATTTCATGATTTTAATCAATATGATCAATTATTTGCATATCAAATGATCTTTTTGATGTAAACTCACAATGAATGGAAACTTCAACAATCACTACAATTATGCGTAGAGTATTCACCTTTTTGGTCATAAAAGCTTTTTCAGGGTTGTCCACAATATTTGAGAGAGTTCCATCATAATCCAAAAACACTACTATCTTACGCCCTTTTGCGATGCTCATCATTTGATCGAATGTGTCTAAGGAAGAAGGATGTTTTAACTGAGTGACAACAAATCAGAAAAATATAATTAGTCAACTTGGGACTAATGTTAGATATGAGAAAGAAAATGATTTTTTTATCATGATTCAACAGAGCAAATTTCAAGATGTATTAAATAGTTTGGTTAATGAAGAATCATATACAATTTATTAGCAAATTCTTTCAATTTGAAGAACGAAATTAAAATGACTATACAAAACTTACCAGCCATGATCCGTACTCGTATGGAGCCAAAACAGAGTCTCCATTCTCACTTGCTGATAATTGTAGCAATCCCATCACTGGGTGATCGAGTGCAAAATTAAATTTTACCTGCAAGATTTTTGTCTTGTTAGACTGTTAAAGTTGACATGACTTTCATTGAAGTTTATCTAGGATAACTGATTTTCTGAAAACAAACAAGACTATGGAGTTTTCCAAGCTACTCTATGCTACTTTTGTGTTTAGATGGTTTTATCAAAATCCATCTATTTATTATTATTTGACATACCATGTGAGCTTCATACAACAAAAATTGCTTATGCGCGCCGTGGATACTTATCTTACTACGGTAACCTATTGAGTTGGTGCAGAGAAAAAATTCGGGTTGAAGAAGCCACTTGATGAAACCATCTCAACCAGTGACTCAGCTCTTCAAGACTTGGAAATTAAAGACTTCAGAGTTCAGACAACGGTTGCAAATGAATGAAAGGAAGAGGCTAAAAAAGAAAGAAGATTTTTGGAGGTTGGAGTAAATTGTGACTCTAAAGAAGAGAAACTGATGTTCTATAAGCAAAAGGGCTAGGCTCCCAATTACTTGAATTAAAAATGAGTAGGAAGATGACTGAAGAGGCTCGTATATGTATATGACATATATATGCATAACAAGTGATGGAAATCTCAAACTATATCTAGGTGGTTCGATGGGTTGCATTTAACAGAGCATGTCAATGAACCAATATATATTCGTTCAGTATCTTGGAGAAATTTATAGCTTTGTAACTCAAGATGAAGAGATATTTGATCACACATGATCACATGGAAGGACAATTTTCGTATCTATAAGTGGCTAAATTCGATGACTCAACATGTGATTGTCTCAGTTGCATTACTCTGGGTTGAGTCAGATGATAACGACTTGAGCAAAGGTTCAGACGCGAAATTCAAGTTGATTAACGGTACTGTATTTGTCTGCATTCAACCACTACTTAACCACATATAACTTATGCTGCCAACTAAATTTTAAATTCTTGAAGCAAACATCAATCATTGTCTAGAAATATTAACATATTATATATCAACATAATGGGCAGAATTTTGTATTACTTAGTTTATTCATTCCAGTAGCTTCATGTGATGTGTCGAACTACATTTCATACTCAAATGTTAAAATATTCAATTTGATCTGTGATGTGTTGAAGAGAGAGAATAGCAAAAGGTTAAATTGACTTCTACCTACACTACTAACTAGGCCTTGGCTGTCGCTTTCGTTGTGTTTATTTGGAGATTTGGTAAAGGATTTGGAAAGGAAAAAAGAAAAGTTAGGTGAAATGTGAATAAAATATACTTATATTTCACACACCATTTCCATTTACCTTTTCCTTTTTCTTTCCCTTTACTTTTCCCTTTCCAAATCTCTTCCCAAATTCTCTAACCAAACACAACATTAATGTCAGCAGTGTCACATAGAAACCACTCTCAAACAAAAAGGCAAATCAAGAGGAAACCAGAAGGCAAGTGTCATAATAATCAAATTAGTTCATCTGCCCGTGATGATTTATATAAACAAAATACAGAGAGAGCGAGAGAAGGGCTATTTGTTGCTAAAAAATCCACCCCCCCCCCCCCCCCCCCCCAAAAAAAAAATATATATATATATATAAAGTGGAACTTTATGATCTAAAAGCAGCAATCCTCTTTTTCCAATATCAATAGGGCACCTGATTTCTTTGAAACAGACACTGAAATCCATTTCTTGGAAACTGTCTAACAGGTCCATTGTCTGTGCTGATACGGGCTTTGCAGCATTTTTCTAATTCTGCATTGTTTGTTTTGTCCTACATTATGGGTTAGCCAGCTTCATTCTTGCCTTTCATTGCCAGAAAACTGACAAGGAAAGCTATATATATATAATTTATTACCATTATTATTATTATTATTATTATTATTTATTTTTTATATTCCTGAATTTTGCATTATCATGTTAAGTATCTCTACCTAATGACCTCAATAAAGGACATGGAGGTTACAAACTAATAAATATATTTCGAAGGGCATAATTCATAGGACATGGACAAGACTTATTTTAGTAGTTATTGGATGGGCATTTTATTTTATTTTATTTTAGCATCTAATTTGGAAAATCTGTTAAACATCATTTAAAATGTTCGTAAGAAACACGGAATACTGGTGCTAGCATTGGGAAAATCGAGGTAACCACAGCTGCAAACTATCTGATTATATTAACTGCCAATATAACAGCCTGAGACTTTACACGTTAACATCAATGCCTTACAAATGTCATCTACATTATCAAGCGATCAGGAATATTGACAATTAACAAGGCAGGTAACAACAGTTGATAGTTGGGATGGAACTTTTTTGCTCGATATTTTTAGTATTCTAACTAAGCCATGTTTTTTGAGTACTTGGGAAAATCATTGATATCGAGAGGGTGGTGAGTGCATCTGCCATAGTGTAGCATGAAGAATGCCAGCAAATAGCCTAGATCATACATTAGTTTTTGGTAATCTAATTATCAATTCTTTGTGGTTTTTCATGGCAGTGCGATTTGCCATCTGCTGTAATAATTGCAGGGGCATGAATATCAGGATAAAGTACAGGCTCTACAATTTTGTTGCAACTATGCTATAAGATTTGGGGGTTCAACATTCTTGGAAAAACATAGACATCTAAGAAGAGAACATGTCATTTCTAACACAGACACCGACACCAACACTCCACTCCACACCACTCATAGGACACTTTCCAACACTTGGCACACATAAAACACATAACAATTTGAATAAATTAAATAGGAATCCAATGATAAGACGACAACAATGTAAATTTATATAAATTCTTCTCCTTTAAACTTTAAAAATTATTATCTTTGACTTAAATATTCATATATATATGACATATAATAAATATATAAATTATATATATATTTTACACATGTCTATCATATGTCGTATCCTACACTTTTGTATTTATGTCGTGTTACGTGTCACATGTCCATGTCTTTGCTTCTTAGGACATGTGTAACCGTCTTGATATTGATATGGCCTAGGAATATATGTTTTTTAAAACTTTCTTGGGCTAAACTCATGAACTTTAATTATGCTCTTATGATCATTACTTTGCTTCTATAATTTTCACTAAATTCTTAATTTTGGATTATACTATTTCATAATATATTAATTTTTAACGTTGTTTTCCAAGCAAATGACCACCAAACATGCCTTACAATTCAGAAATGTTGAACCATACTAGTTAATTGGCAAAAACAAACAAATCAACATCAAATTATGCAATTACCATAACCACTAGTGAAATATAATAATCCCAATCAAAACCAATGAAATTTAGGTAAATGTCATTTTTATATAAAAAAGAAATAACCAAGTTTCTTCCCCATCTATGAGTTGACTTGCAAAGACACAAAGTTTTTGCATTTAAACATTTGACAAGGACTTAGACATTGAAGTACATAGGAAAGCACGAAGTGAAGTGGAAGATTATTTTGGTGTTCTTAAAATAATAAATTTAAAAAATAAAAAGGGCTAAATATGGACCCAAATACAATCTCCATGAAATGTCCACTTTCTTTAACAGGAACACACAAAAAACATAAACAGAAAAAGAAAAACAACTATTGAGACCAGAGACTAATTGAGTTCTCAAGCTTTTAGGGACACATGTTATTGTAAGTTAATGTTCAAACACATGAGATCAGCATACGGAAATGAAGCTTGTAATACAAAACTATGAGTTAACCCAAATCAAAGTGATCCTTAATCTACTCCCCAAAGACATCCCAAACCAAACTAGGAAACATCAAAACTGACAATATTAGACCAAGCTAGCAAACATTAAATGTTATGAATTTAGAGGCATCAAACTCAAAACTAATTGCCAATGGGTGGAGGGACCTCTAAACTGTATAAACCAAGCTTGAGAAGGTTAGTGAAATGATGTTTCAAGTCTGCAACAGACAAATGAAAATCAGGTTGTATCAAATGGCATGTCCCACTCCAGCTCCCCCAAATAATCCTATCTCAACGCAACATATCTCAACGTCAAAGTCAATTCTAGCTACGGTTTCATTAGATATTACAATTAGAATCCCTATTTTTTCCAATCTAGTTCCTTTAGATTTAAATTGTTAGCATTGCATAAAAACATTCCTCCTAGAGTAGTTGTTAATCTCAGAAACACCAACTACATAAGCACGAGGCATGCCTGCTGGTTATGGCTATAGTGGTGGAGGTGTCTATTAATCACACACTCATGTACTGCCAACTAAAACAGAGGAATATTTGTGGTACATGAATTGGACAGTACTTCTTGGGAAGAAGTTGAAGCGTGTCTCCTACTTCCTCTACAAAAACCAAACATTGAAAGGAACTAGTGGGCCTGTGTTGTGTGAATTGTGTCATTTTAATATGCATCTTTTTGCCCCTTTTTCTAGTTTAAATAATCAAAGGATCTCGACAGGATCTATCTATGATGGGAAAGTGATTTAAAGTTTCAGGGCACCTAATTTATACAGAGCTGGAATATGAAACATTGTATATATAGATCTTGTTAAGGCACTCAATCACACATACCCTGATAAAAGTAGGTAGATGAGAAATGGGCATTCATATAATCCGTTGTGAACCAATGTGAACCCTCAATAACAAAAGCCTGACATTTAAAATTGTTGAAAATTTCCTCAAAAAAGTAGGTAGATGAGAAATGGGCATTCATCCTTAGAACACTCAATAACAAAAGTCTGACATTTAAAATTATTGAAAATTCCCTCATAAATGGGCATTCATTTAATCCATTGTTGACCAATGTCCTAAGAACACTCATTAAAACAAGCTAATTTAAATTAGGCCACGTTATAGTGCAATGGCAGGTAAGAAAGAAATAACACATTTGATTTTCATTAATTTGAATAACAAACAACTAAGTGCACAGAATTGAAAATGCACAAATTTTTGGCACAGATTTTGTGTATGAAGCAAAACTGTTCGAATAAATGGGCACATGCATCATCGTCAAATTTTTAGCTTTTTTGGCCAATTATCACTTACTTGGACCATCTCCAACCATGTATCAAATTTATCATCAAATTTGAATTTGATGAAAAATGGTTCCTTTTTCAGCTCCAACGGTTTTATCTAATCGGTATCAAATCCAGAATTTCACTTTTCTTTCATCAAACGGAGGACGAATGTGACTTTCATTAAATCACTGTTCAATGCCGTTGGATTTTCACCATTGGACGTCCCCTCAGATGTCCTCCCGGATGACTACCTCAAGGTTTTTGTGAAAAAATTACACTGGCTGGTCGACCACCTGGTTGACCCCCTGGATGACTATCTCAAGAAGAAAAATTGTAAAAACTTTGCACTGGCCGGATATTCACCCGGTCAACCGGTGGTCTGACGAAGCCGCAAAACCCTCCGCTTGAGCACTTGATATCAAAGAGAGCTTTTCCTCAAATTTTTACTCAAATTTGGTAAAAAAATTGATACACCATTGGAGATGCCCTTATATGACACCATCTCTAGTTAAAAATCATGAAAAAACCAACATATATGGCTTCTCTATAGTAATGTCATAAACACAAAAATTCATCCTGATGGCGTGCGAGCCTCATTGAAAATGAATGCACTACTTCCACTTTTCTAGATTATTTATTAATTTTTTTTTATAGGCATGCTATGTGCAGAGAAATAATCGGCCGCAGAGTACATAGATGTGAACAAAAACTATCCACATCTATATTTGCAAATATGTTTGCATCTATAGTTATGAACATTTGTCTTCCGTCTTGATATTGTGTCTAGTTCCTTCTATACACATAAACATTTTGTTTTTTTTAATGTTTGTAGGCTTCAGTGTTGTGCAATGCATGGTTAATTGTGCAAGGGCATTATGGTCCTTTCAGTGGACCAAATTGTTTCCTATGGGAGCTTCTATTTGCACATCCCTCATCCTCTTTTTACACACACTAAATAAAAATTATTTTTATTTTAATTTTATTTTTAAGTGAAATTACTATTTTGGACATAAAATAAACACATTCGGAAGTTAATTGTCGAAAAATTGAAAAACATTCGGAACTCAACTTCCGAACAAGTTATTTAGTTTCGGAAATCAACTTCTGAACCAATTGTTTATTTTCGGAAATCAACTTCCGAACCAATAAAAGATGTGTAAAGAGGGGAAGGTGTGTGTGCAAATAGAAGCTCCCGTTTCCTATTAGTGTAGGACTACAAAGAATAATACTGCCGTAGAGAAACATAAAACTGTTTTTTAAAGTGTTTTCTCTCTTTAGCAAAACCTCTTAGCTATGCTAACATACGCTGAAAAAAAAACCAAAAATCAAATAGAGTTTGACAAATTCTTTGCATGGTCGATTAAAAACAAAACACATTCACAAAATCAAGTATGAGAAGAACAGTCATTGTAAGGTGTCCTCAAGAAAATACTGGTAAAATACATTAGCCTTTGGAATTTCATCAATCAAAAATTAAGCTAAGATACATTGACATTGAATATTGACACAGCAGAATAAATCACACGAGATTAGATATTGTTCTAGTAGGTAAGAATTCTTAAATCCACAAGAACACCCTTGAATTTACAAGAAAGATAGAAGAAAAACTCTTTAAAATATTATTGATTGAATGAATCCATTACATAGGCTCATAAGCTTATTTATAATAAACTAAACTTAATCGTTGTAAGAAAAGTAATTTTAAAATAAATCAGGAAACTTAAATCAACACAAATTAGAACATAAGAGAATAGGAAATTAAAATTCTAACTAATTAAAATCCTTGTCAAAATTTAATTTCAAAATAATAAAATCAAGAAATATAAAAATTGTAGAATTTTGTTCTACATCAAATATACAGTGAATTCCAGTCACAAACAGAGGAACTGTGTGTTTGTGTGTTTGTCTCAGAGAGAGAGAGAGAATGCAATGAAGCTGTAAAGAATTGAAGGCGTACCGTGTTGTCTTGCAGCGCAAGCTTGAATCCTTGATAGAGAGAGAGAGAGTTGGAGGGAAAGAAGGAAGAGAAATGGGTTATATATAGGGAGAGGCTGAGGGAGAGAGGGGGGAAGACTAGGCCACGTTTGTTTGGCCGATTAAGTTCGATAAGATTGTTAGTAAGAGAATGGTGAAAATATTGTTAATGTAAAATTATTAATGAGGAAATGTAGTAAAAGTATATTTGTTAGGATTATAGTGTGAAAAATGATTAGCGATGATATTGTTAAATTATTTTTATATAAAATAAATTAATAAATTATTTTTATATTAAAAAAACTAAAACAAATATTAAAACAAACTGATGCATTTCGCAATTTTTATTTATTTTTTATTTATATAAAATAGACTCAATTGTCTCACTATTTTCTAATTCCACCCAAAATTTAACTAAGCTAATCTCCTTACTGAGGGAGATTACTAAGTCCTTCGGACTATTACTCCCTCCTCCCAAATAATCACCAAATAAGCTATGGGTGAGACCCACAACCATAAGAGCATCCGCAACACCTTAGCCAAAATAAGGAGTTTTTTTGTCAAAACACACCCCCAACAGTTCTCTTATCCAATTCTCCAAATATAAGTGTTGCTATAGGGGAGTCACTGTAGCTCCATCGTATCTGATAAATTGTTATTTTATTTGTTGAAGGCGTGCAAGAAAACTGGAGAGTTGCCCGGCTAGATGTCCCCCCTTGGATGTCTTGTGAGTGCCTTGTAGTTGAAGAAGAAAAATGTCCAAAATTGGCCTGACTGGTCGACCACCCTGCTTTGTTTTCCTCTATTGCTTTGTTGCTGCTGACTAATGTTTGATTTAGATGTGTTTTCTTTATTTTATTATTACAAAAAAATTCAAATTTAAAAACAATTAAATTTATTATTTTAGTAGAATGAAGAAAAGAATAGAGATTTTATTGAAAGAAATAAACGAAAAAATAATTCTTAAAATGAAAAATAAATTTTTTACTAATATTTTAAAATAAAATTTAGAGTAAACTATTAATATGTCATAATAGTTAAACTTGATTCCCATCAAGTCCTATTGAAAATAAGTCTTGAAAAAATTGTTGTTAAAAATATTTTTTTTGTGACAATTTTTTACATACGTCGCTAAAAATTGATAATTAGTGACTCTTTTTGTCATGATTTTTATAAATTGTCGTTAAAACTTACAATTAGTGACATTTTTTTTGACAAAACTTTCCCATAGGACTTATTAGATAATAAGTTCACTTATTAAGACCTACACGTAAGTATCCCTAAAATTTAAATGGAAAAATTACCAAGAAATCTTTTTTGAAAAACGTATAGTCTATTTAGTCCCATAACCTTTTGTTTATACCTAAAAGTCCTATAACGTTATTCTTTTTCTCTGACTCTCTTATTCTCTGCCTCTTTTGCTCTTTGTGATTTCCGGCGATCGTTGACGGGTAACCATAACTTGCTTCTTCTTTTTCTCTTTCTGATATATAGTCACCGGCGACCGACGACTACCATCGATTGGGATTCACCAGCAACCACCGACTGTCGACTCCTTACTTCGCCTTCATCGACGGTAAAGAAGATGAGTAGATCTACATCAGATTTGGCTAGATCTAAATAAAAAATAGTTGCCGGAGTATAATCCTTTCTCTATATCCGCCTTTCTCCTTCGATCTCTTATTTTTTTCTACTATACACTTCTCTTTTTCTATTCTAATGGAGAAAAATTTCAAGTTCTGAATAAGTTGTTTTCGAGTTTTAGTTACAGGCAGTGAAAACTGTAAAATTCTGTAGTTTCAAATTTTTTTAGTGCTGGAATGAATCATGGTTTAAAATTGTAAAATTTTGCAGTTTCAAATTTTTTTGGTGTTGGAATGAATCATGGTATAAAACTGTAAAATTTTGCAGTTTTAAATTTTTTTGGTGCTGGAATGAATCATGGTATAAAATTGTAAAATTTTGCAGTTTCATAACATTCTTTAGAACTGTAAAATTTTACAGTTTCATAACATATTTTTCAGTTTGATTAATAAGGATAAATGCTTAATAGATTTTTGCTTTGAAATTGTAACATTTTATAATTTCAAAACTTACTTTTCAGTTTGATCAATATTGGAGATTATTTATTTAAACCTTACAAAAATTGAAAAATAGCATATGTTTTTCCCATTGTTGCTGTTTTTTAACGTTCCATTTTTTTTTTCCTTTTAATTTATCAATATTTATCACATTTTGCTATTTTTTTTGCTCTAATTTCTCAATTTATTCTTTTTTTTTTCCTGACAATATTCTAGACATTCCGGTGAGTCTCCTTCTTAACGCCCAGTGAACGTTCTGAATATTCCGGCAACTTCCATTAACGTTCTTAACACTCTGGTGAATTTCCAGCGATACTCCGGCGACTCCCCGGTGATGTTGAACATTCCGATGAGTCTCCGGTGATCGTTTAATGAAAGTCTGACAGTATTAGGATGTAACAGTGTCTGTAAATTACAAAAAAAAAAAAAAGAATTTTTTGATAACAATTAAAAATATATAGGATTAATTGGTGCAAGTGTTTTGTTTGAAAATTAGATGGGTCTTGAACTTTATATATGCGACTTATTAATAAGTTTCCCAATTTAAATAAACTGCTAGAGATACTCTTACCCTCCATTCCCCCCTCCCACGCATGTAAAGAAAATGGCTGAAGAGAGTTCTTGGAAAACTAGGGTATGATTCTCTCGTTGTCCACCCACAAACTTTCATACTCTCAATTTTCACCTCAACTTTTTCAATAATTTCTATGGTCCGGGTTCACGCGTTACTTAGGTCACAAGTTAAGAAGACTTATACATTAAATTATATAATTTTTACCACTGTAACATAAGTCTTGTAGAAAAGTTCATGATTCATAAGCTGATTCGCCCTTAAAATATATGAGATAGACTTAGGTCAAATAAACAAGGAAAATGTTTGAGGGCCACAATTTGGCAATTTTGAGCCATTATGGCCACAAAAATTGTGACCCTCTAGCATTGTTGAACAAGGAAAATGAACAAATACGATACCCGGTCTAAAAATCCGACCCATGAGCACATATTAGAGGTCCATATTAAGTTCAAATATATATAGGCTCATTTTGGCAACAAAATTTTTTTTTTTTTTAACTTTTTCAGTTCATCTTGTCTAGATGAATTTAAAAAGTATATTTTTTAAAAAACAATTCAAAAAAAAATCAATAGAGACGAAAATAAGCAAAAAAAGATTGCTTGCTTTTGCTCTTTTTTTTTGGATTTTTTTTAAAAAAATATAATTTTTTGGTTTGTCTTGTCGATCTGAATCTAATAACTTAAATTTTTTTGAAATTTTTTTAAAAAATTCGCTAAAAACGAAAATAGACCCAAAAAAAAAAAAAACGCACTTCCCAAAACATCTCTGATATAGTTTTATTTTATTTAGTGCTGGTTTGGCATAGTCTAAAAAAGACAAAAAGTCAAAAAGTTACTTAAAAAGTTAAAAAGTTATCACTATTCACCAAAAAAAATATTAAAAAATTAATTTTTCACAAATTCATACTACTCAACAATCATTCATACTTTTCGGCTGTGTAGCGTTGGGATAGAAAAGTATGACAGTTTGGGGCAATTTTGACACAATGTTGTTCAGCTAGTGGGGGCCTATCATGGGTCCCGTTTTAATAATCTGAACCGTTCAATGTGTAGAACTCATCGAGTACTATATGTTTGTGAAAATCACATTGATCGGATATCGATAATTACATGATCAAATCAGTTTTGTATGAAAAAATGGATGGTGTTATAATTAACGATTGAAAAAAACAAATATGATCAGATAGCTATCGATATCCGATCAACGTGATTTTTATTAGACATATAGTGCTTGACGAGTTCTACACATTGAACGGTTCAAATTATCAAAATGGGACCCATGATGGCCCCCACGGGCTGAACAAAATAGTCCACTACAATGCTCGAAAAGTATCCAATAATTTCTTGCATGAATTCGGCTGGCCGATTGTACAGTTGTCATTCACTCATCTCCACTCTTCTCCTACACACTTCTTTATACAATTTTTTAATACACATTTTTCATAAAAAGTCAAAAAGTTAACCCAAACATCCATATTTTTTTCCTTAACTTTTTAATCTAAAAAGACAAAAAATAGATTTATTTAGGACACCCCAAACTAGGGGTGGGCGTGGGTCGGTTACGGCCATGGAACCTCCAATCCGCCATCCGTCCGCCAGATTGGCGGATTGGAGAAAATCAATCCGCATCCGTCCGCCAATTCGGCGGATGTGGATTAAGCGGATTGACGGTTTGGTGAATGGATATGAATCGGTTTGGGGGTTTAAAATTTTATAAATTTTCAACATAATTCAACTTGTGCACTTCCTAAAAAAAAAAAGTATTACAGTTAATGACTTAAAAAAATATTACAATCACTGCATGCTTTATCCAAAGTAAGAAAGTTTGAAACTTTAGAATATTACAATCACTACATGTCTCATCCGCATACTACTATCACAGCATGTCTCATCTACATAAAGTATTACAATCTGTGGTTCTTAAAATATAAAAACAATTCAAACCACCAAAACTATGAACAGAGTAGTAGTAGAGATTATATGTCTCTATATTGTTACATCTATATATGTTTTTGAAAACAAAAACCAATCAGCATATATTATATTTTCTATTTATTATTTTTAGAGATAGACTTAAAAACTAAAAAATATAGATAAATAATACGTTTATTTTTTTCAATTCGAAAAAGATATTCAAGTTGAAAACTTTTTTTCAACAGAATATTTAAACACTTTTTTAATTGAAAACACAAACAGAATATTTAAACAAACTGAAAACACAAAGTCTTATAAATTACTAGGGGTGTTCGCGGTTTGGCGGTTCGGTTGTGGCCAAAGGAATCTCAAATCCGCCATACGTCCACCAGATTGGCGGATTGGAGAAAATCAATCCGCAACTGTCCGCTCGTCATCATGCATCCGTCCAAAATGCAACGGATCGGTTCGAGTTGGTCTGTTTTGACAGATCGATATATCCACTACTCACTCCTACCCCCAAACAACCCCTTAGTGCGTATACATTTTTAATAAAATAATAATAAGTTTATCATTGAAAAAATAAGTGAGTACTATGCTTATAAACTCATATTTTAAGGTCAATTGATAGGGCCTAAAGCATGCGTTGGCCTGATCTTGGCCGGATTGACTAGTGAAATGGGTCGGGAGGACTTTGCACAATCCATCGTCACTGCTTACTGTAACAGTGATGCTATAGGTATTAATTAATATATATACTAATCTACCAATTATTATTATATCATTATTATTAATGTCACATATTATATAAATTACAAATATTTAAAATATCTAAACTTATGATATATTATTTATTAATATACTAATTAATATATTAATTAATACATATAACATTATTCTTACTGTAATGTCATTTTTTTAGATTTATAGGTGACATTTTTCTCAAAATCATTGTTTTTTTTTTTTTTTTTTTTTGGTACAACGGAAAAGGGCTCGAAATCATTGTTATACTTAAATATTTTGTCATAGGAGTGAGTCTGTGATCAATAATGCTATTGGTCCTAGCACAAATGTGAATGGTGTACGTAGATGTAGTTTGCCTGATTAATTAGTAGGGGGCTATAAACTTTCTCAACAGTGTTGGGACCCAGCACCCCACCTCCACGTCGGGGCAGCAAGTGAAAGACGACAAAATAAGAAAAGAAAAAGATATGGATCAATCAAAAAACAGTGGGGTGTGGGGTCTAAGGTATTTTTCTTATGCTATATGCATAACAACTAGGTTTAGCCTAGTTAGTTACCATACATTCTTTAGGGTTTAGTCCCCTTTTAGGGAGGTTGAATTAAGGGAGTACAAGCACTTGGGTGTTTTGCCAAGGGTGAAGAGATCTTCTCCCATAGGTACTAATCTAACAACTAACAACTAACATTTGCTGATAAAAAAAAAAAAAAACAAAATTTATTCAAAATTTAAATATATAAGTAAGATTTATTTTGCATATGAGTCATAACTTCATGCCTTACAGTTCAATTTCTCGGTAAAATTGTGCATAAATTTTAATTGTATTTAAAATTATTCATAAACATAAAAGACTGTTAAGTTGTGTTTTGATTATAAATTTAGAAATAGAAAGAAAAATATGGAAAAAAAAAATATAAATAAAATATAAGTTAAATTTGACCTTAGGCAATTGCGCAAGCAATCATAGAGAGAGTATTTATGTGTCAAGGTAGGTCAAATTTCATATTCGAATTTATGGATATGTGTTATAATTTAACTACACTAATATACTAGCTGCTATCGTGTGGGAAAAAATAAAATTGAATATAAGCTACATTTCTCTCACTATGTTATTTTTCTTTCTAAATTCTACTCAAATTAATTATCCAAACTCAATTTAAAGGTAAAAATATGTTGTGGTTATTTTGGTAATTGCTCATCGGATAATCAAAAATTAGATTGAGCTTTACAAAAAGGGCCAAGAAGGTGCCCCCTAGTCTTGTCCAACTGGGAAAATCAAGTCCTTTTGACTCTAGTATATAATATAATGAAATCCGCCTTTGTATCAAGACTTTTGTGTTGGAGGAACGCAAAAAACATAAAAATAAAGAAAATAAAATCAAGAATCATCAACTTTTTCTTTTTCTTTTTTTTGGTTGTTGTTGTTGTAATTATTACATTATTCCTTTGTGAAAATTTTCATGATAAATCACTAACTTTTCATGTGTCTTTTCTCAAAGCAATTGGCAACTTTTTTTAACAGGAAGCAATTGGTAACTTGGGTGATATTTAGGTCTCGTTTAGCATTCGAGTATTTTAGTTTAAAAATTTTAAAATTATTAAAAAATTAAAAAGTTTATAATTTATATAAAAAAAATCAAAAAATTTATTCTCTTTACCTTTTGTAAATTTTTTCGTAAAAAATAAAAAGTCATTCCAATTATACTAATTTTTTTACTTCATATTTTAGTCAAAAAGTTAAAAAGTTATTAAAATAGCCTAACATTGTGACTGTTTGTTACATCTTTTGGGGGTGATTATAGCTTATTTTGATATGAAAGTTTGTGTCAGATTGTTTGGTACAGTTTCTGCTTATAATTTATTAGGTAAAAATAGCTTAAATAAGCTAAAAAAAACTAATTATTTAAAAGCTAGGGTAAGAGTACTTTTAGTTTCTACTTTCTGATTATCTGCTTTTAACTTAAAAAAAACTCTACCAAACCAGGTCAATTATCAGTTTATGAATGATATCTGAGTATACAAGTAATTGACAACTTAAGTGGTGTTAGGTTGGAGTATCTTCAAAATGATATGTTAAAATTAGATTTTGGCAGGATACAATACAAAAATAAAAATAAAAATTTAAAATTTGATTTCTTCACAAAAAATCAAATAGAAATGATATTTGTGGGCTCCATCAAGAAAAGAGAAGAAAAAAGTATTGTTAAAATGAAATTTAAAAATTAATCATCACTTATTTACATTGTCCTTTAAATACATGCAATCTGAGTTACTAATGAGAATTTCTGGAACAATAATATTATGATAATGATAATATTATTTTTATTATATATTTTTTAATTATATATTACATTAGTAACAAATATAAATAGTAAAACTTAATAAATCAAAACAATATCAATAGATAAAATAATTAAACAATATGATAAAAAATGAAGAAAAATAGCACATTAGTGGGTTTTGAAAGAATAATTACAAATTAAATTCTATAAATATTAATAATTAAAATCATAAATCTTTTTCATAAATATGTATTTTTTTTTCTTTCTAAATTCCACTGGGGTGTAATTATTCCTAAAAAATATAATAATCATAATTTTTTTTTTTTTTGTAAACCTTTTATTTGGAAACCAAACTTGCGTTCTCTTCCCAAACAAAAGATCTTGTTTGTCATGGACAAAAGTTCTGATAAATCATAAATGGAATGACAACCTACTCAAATCGTACTCCACTCCTATTCCATATCTAATTTTCTATTATTTTCTTTTGTATTTTCTTGCAGGCCAAACGACATCTGGACGCTGTAAACCACACACGGCGGTTCATTGACGTCGGTTGGGTCGTGGGTCCGGTTCAGGATTGCACATGTTTGTCTCTTTCTTGTTTTCTTCTTCCTTTTTACCAACCACTTTTATTTTTTATTTATATAAATTTCTTTTTAGTTTATTTTTTCAGCTATTCTGTTAGTCAATTTCCAATTACATTTGCTAACATGAATAAGCATAATAATATTAACCAAATTCATTTATTTTTCCTGTTATATATCTGTCATTTTTTATCTGTGGTCAATTTACATCGAGTTATATTAAAATACAAAGTGTATAACGAAATTAAATTTTTTTGTATAAATTAAATTTCATAAAACTAATCTCTATTGGATAGGGAATTAAATTGCAACTCAATTTTATTATTTTTATTTTTAAAAATGTATTATTACTATATTTTATTAGATTGACTCTATAATAGTAGACAAAAAATAAATTATCTTAAATAAAAAAAAGTTATATTAGCCTTAATCATATTTTGCATACTTTTTATGAGTTTGATGGATTTATATAAATGATTAAAACAGGCATGACACCCTTAGTAGAAATAACATTAAAATGTGTAATTAATTATTTATTAAATAAGTTATTTATGTTAATATCGTGTGATGCAAAGTTGTGTCATATTTGTATTTGTATCAGAAAATGATCAATATTAACCTACTAATTTCATATACAATTCAAGTCATGTCATGTAAAAAATTCTCACTTTTAATTGCAATTAGTTCCTCTCCATTCTAGCTGGCTATAAAAGTTTTTTGATCTTATTATAGGCCAGCTCTTATAACTATTGTATTGACATGTGAAATTAGCTTCTCTCTAATTTTTTGGCTAGCTATAAGAGTCATGTGGTCCTGTTACACGTCAGTATGTCATAGTTAATGCATTGACATTTGATACACTAGAGAGAAGATTGAGACTTTTCCAGCATGATTAAATATTTTATTTTTTTTTCCAATAGTTTTTTTAAACATTTCTATGATGTTAATTTACCTAGAACATTTTACGATGGAGAATTATATACTTAAGTAGTGTTTTGAAAAGTTGGTAAAAAGTTAACTTTTTAACTTTTTTTAGTCTATTTTATTTTTTTGTGGGTAAAAAATGTGAGAGGTGATGTGACCCAAAATGAGTATAAAGCTAATAGCTGATTTTTTACCCTCTTCCCAAAATGTATGGGTTGTTTCTTGTTTGTTGGAAGAAAAATGCATTTCAGAATATGAACTATTTGAGCTAAAATTATGCCATCGTTTATCAAATTCATCACCGAAAGTGGAATACATACGTTCCGTTTGGTAAGTAACTATTTTAATTATTTAAAAAATCATTAAAAAGTTTGGAAAAAAAATTCAAATTATACAAAAAAATCAAAGGTTCATTTTCATTCACCCTATAAAGTCAAAGATTTCTTTACATTGGCAAAAATTTTTATATGTTTTTTAGTTAAAAAAATAAAAATTCTTTCTAAGTAGATTGATTTTTTCACTTTAACAAAAAAACAAAAATCTATTAAAAAAATACTTTTCAAATCGATCCTTAGGCCTGGTTTGGGAACATGCTATTTTAGTAACTTTTTAGCTTTTTACGAAAAGATGTGCAGAAAAGTAGAGAGGTGATGTGATGTGTTTTAGTTGACTTTTTGACTTTTTGACTATTTTAGCCACTTCCCAAACATAGCTTGACAAAATTATTCTTCGTCGCCAAATGTTGTCATGAAAAATGCAATTTATTGTAGCTTTTTTTTGTTGTAATTAAAACCACCTAAGTCAAAATTGTTGACTTAAATAGTCTCATGAGAAAATTCATGCGGGTTTGGCATTTGTTTACCAAGTAGATAGATGGAAATTGCAGCACTTGTTCCCTAGTCTCTAGGTAGTTTCACAAAATTGACAGGTCTAACACCCACAAGATCAACGTCCTATTGTGACTTCTATCATCTTAAGTCTTCATTTGGCATTTATTTTTTTAATTAATTTTTTTATGTTGAGACTTTTTTAGTTTAATTTTTTTAATCTCGTTTGATTTTATTTTTTTAATTTTTGTGAAAGAAAAAATGTAATGATTATGGTTTGAATGTGACATTTTATCTTATTACTTATGTAGCCAATTTTGTCTTTTTATACTTTTTTTAGCTAAAAATCAAATGTCAAACAAAACTTAAATATCAACGAATTTTTGTTTAAGTTTAGAGACATTTCTATAAAATAAACAAATATTTTATGTAAGAAGTACGTAATATGATAATAAATGATGTACTTAAAGAAAAGGTATTAGATATCGTCTTAATAGAACAGATTATTAAATTTACAAGAACAATCATGGAAAAAAAAAATTCTAAAAACAATATTAATTAGGGTTGAGCATAACAATTGAAAAATCGTAAACCGGTCAAATCCAAACCAAATTGCATGGTTTGGTTTGGTTTTTTCAATCCATGATTTGGTTCTAGTTCTTAAAATAGGTGAAACTTCACGATTCGGTCCGTAATTTTATAATTATGATTCCGATTTAGAATCGAACTAGACTGTTTCGATATATACATATATATGGTGTGTTATTTTAGGTAAACACTCAACTATCTTATTACTGTTTTATATATATTCATAAGTTGCTAACCTTTTTGCTTACAAATGTGCTCTATAATAGTAAAACTACTTCTAAACAATCATTTAAACTATTTTGTTTGTAAAATGATGATATATTTGCTTGATTTTTGAGCAAGTTGTCATGTTGTGAATGATGACAAACTTTATGAAAACCATGGTTCCAAAAGGTGTTTTCATGGTTCAATTTGATTTTAAATTTTATGAAACCGTTGATAGTAATTTGGTTTTGGCTTACTCAAAATCGAACCAAATCGAACCGTGCTCATTAAATGATAATTTCCTTATGGACATAAACTTACATGACTATTTCTAATAGTAAAATTAAACCTAATATTTGTAGAATAAGTAGCTCTAATAAAAAAACACACTAGAAAACTATACATCATTTTGGAAAATAGATTAAAAGCTAACTTTTTTTTTTTTTTTTTTAAAATTTTTTTCAAAAAACGTATAAAAAAGTAGAGGGGTGATATAACTAAAAAAAAGTTAAAAAGTCAAAAACTGACTTTTGACCCAATTGCAAAAATAGGCCTATGATAAGAATTCTAAATATAAAAGAAAATTAAATGGTTCAACCAAACAAATATTATGGGTCAATTGAAAAAGTTTCAGCAAGTTGGATGGTGAACAATGGGTTGACCGAAATCCCAAGGGATTGGCGTAGTAGGTGTAACTTGGGGCCGGGGGTATGCTCCCTCTAGCTCTCTGGTTCAATTCTCATTAGGTGTTATCAACTCCTTGAAGTCACGCCTACGAGTTTTGTCTGATATTTGTTTGATCCACGTAGATAGTGTTTTTCATGGGTACTAGAATTAATCAAGGTTTACTTAAACTGGTTCGGACATCTGATCATTAAAAAAGAAAAAAAATGGATTGATTGAGCAAATTTCTATTATTCTTAGCTCTACTTGCGATCTTGTTCCAACCCTTCGAGAATACTTTAGGTTAAATAGCAAAATTTTAGTCTAAATTTAATTCTAAAATAATATTAATATAAATATTAAAATTCTAAAAGTCTTTGTTACACTTTAGGTTAAATAGCAAAATTTTAGTCAAAATTAAATTCTAAAATAATAAAAATAAAAATTCGAAAAGTCTTATTCTACTTTAAGCAATTTAGGTTCTACACTTAAATACTTCAAACTAAGCACAAAATAATTTCTCAGATTCTACATTTATCGCATAACAAAATAAATAAGTTAAAAAAAAAACACTACATTAACTCTAAAATCACATGATATACACATTACACAAAATGCTTTTTCCTATGTAGTAGATTTAAATTGGTTTTATATAGTTGTAGTTTTGTCAACTTTATAAAATTGCATTTTGTTTTCTACTAATAATTTTCATGGAAACGCGTCTGAAAATCAGGCTATTGTTGGTCTACCCGTCTCACACACGTTCCCACCAAGACGATTAGAGGAAAAGTATGGTAAAGATAATGAAAGTTACAAATACAATGAGTTTGATTGTGAGTGTAAAATTACAAATATAATTAGGGTAAATTACATTGTTGCTCGATCTATTTTGAGTGAAATTTTATTTTGATTTTAGCAATTTCAATTTGAATAATTTAAACATTATATTTTTAGTTTTGTTACAATGTAGTCCATGTATTACTTACCATTAGAATTTTGAATAAAAAAAAAGACTACGGATAAAACTAGAGGAGTAAATTGAAATTTAAAAGAAATTATAGGGCCCATTAATGTAATAATTAAATTATAAATTAAGATAATCTTATGGAATTCTTTTAATTCTACTTTGACACTTCTAATTTTGCATGATGATTTTTTTCATTGTAAATATTAACGGCTCATGACAAATAGACAAAATTAAAATAAAATTAAAAATATATAGTTTAAATTAAACAAATTACAGTTACGAGAAATAATAGTATAATTTACTCTTAAATTTATATATATGTATGTTAGAGTGTGTGCTGGACAGCAAATATAATATAATTTGCATGAAAATGAATTGTAACAACTCAATCACCTTTAAAAGTTACAAGGGTGCTTCTAGTCATACCCTCCATTAGTTTAAGACCAAGAAGTTTCTAGGTAAAGACGATGACCTTTAAAAGTTACAAGTTGCTTTTAGTCATACCCTCCATTAATTTAAGACTTAGAAGTTTCAAGGTAAAGACGATGAAAAGCGCACATAGATCGATGAATAATTAGGCACATAAAAATTCAAATGCTTGGCCACCACTTTGGTAAAAGTGCATCTAGAACACATAGGAAAATTATTAAATATTCATAAAATATGATGTAACATTACATAACGTAAATAAAAAATTACAACATATATAAATAGGTCATTTTTTCTTAATTATTTAACAAAAGTGAGTTAGCATGTCTCATTTGTAAATTTTTTCACTTTATAATTAATTTTAAGTACCACATAATCATTTTTATATAGTATTTTAAGATTACTGAATAATTATTCTGTACAATTCACACGTATATCGTGTGTGTTATAATCCAAATTGGTATTGATTAACATTGTGGTGTTTGATTACGAATTATATATGGTGGGCTAATAACAAATTACCAAATTAAAATTAGTTTTGTCTCATTTTTGTTTAGTTGCATCTTAAAATTGTGTCGGTTACAAACTCCATTATAATGATTCTGGTTATAATTTAAGGTTTATTTTATTTTATTTTATTTTAACTATAACCTAAGTTAGTGTTGGTTCTGAAAGTGAAATTATATATGATATTAAGATCTTATTTGAAAATTAACTTTTTCAGCTTTTCTATGATGTGGAGAAAAAAAAAATGTATTTTGAATTTTTTTTTTAATTGTGTCGGAAATTATGAATTATTGAGATGTTTAACATTTTTAGTGACTTTTTTTATTTTTAACTCTTTTTAGGCAAAAACACCAAGTTGCCAGATGAAACCTTAGTTTTTTTAAATTGTGTACAGTAAAATTTCTCAAACAAATATTCTTATGATAATCTCATAATCTAATGATGGTTTTGCATGAAAATGAGTTGTGCATCTCAACAACCTTACAAGTTTGCTTCCAATTATATACTCTCCATTAATACTTTTAGGGCACCAAATGCTCTCTAATGAATCAAATAAATTAATATATATTGGATGTGGACTATAAGTTCTTTCTTTATGCATGATAGTTACATGTTGACAGGTTTGTTTCCCCCACTTCACATCACCATTATTTCCGACATATTATAAGTTCAAAATCAATAATGTTATCAATAATACAAGCACAAAAATATACAACATATAAAATTGATAGTATTACATTAGATAGAAAAAATATCCCATCTGATTGTCTATGCACTACAATATATAAGAGTTTTACAGACTAAATGTTTTGGTCTTTAAAAATGAAAATTTTGTTATAAAAAACATTTAGGAACTAATTTCTATCGTCATGAGAATAGTCGCTAAAAGGTCATCCTGAAAAGTAAAAAATAAAGTTTTAGCGACAAAATTTTGAAAATGTCACTAATAAATAAACTTTTAGGGACAAAAATAATTTGATCTCAAAATGGTTTATTTTTCGAGACAAAAAATTTGGTCCCAAAAGGATAATTTATCACTAATGTCCAATTTTCGTTGCTAAAAATATAATAACGACACTTTTCGCAACAAAAATATTTGATGCCAAAAAAATAATTTTGTCTCTAAATTTTGGTTTCTAAAATCTTAATTTTTTGTAGTGATGTCACAATTCGATTTTAATAGGAAAATGTTTAAGAGAGTATTAAAAGGTTAGGGGAGTATAGGAATAGGTAGGTCCAAACTGGCAAAATCATAGTAAAGTATGTAATTATATCACTAAAATAGTTGAGTTTAAAATCAAGAATTCGAGCAGAAAATTGGAAAAAAATCCAACCTGTTGCCAACACTTTCTATATATTCACACACAGAAAAAGAGTTTGCTCCCATAAATAACTACTAAAATTATATATCAAAATTAACTATTCAATTTAAAATAACAAAAATAAAAGTCAAAATAATCTAAAATTATTATATCAAATAAAAAGTAACCAAATTATATAACAAAGGGTTAGATTTTATTTGAGGCTTTGAAAAAAACAAGGACCTACTATGAGGCCAAATTTTTTGAGCCTAAAATTTCAATAAAATTTGAAAGTCTTAGGCAATGGCCTAACCCACCGATGTGACCAATTTTAATTGTAAGCATTGTCTTCTATGAACTTTTTTAGAAAAACTCACTACAAGAAAAAGTTAATTTTTTTTAGTCGCTAAAAGTCAATTTTTAATCGCCAAAAGTCGGTTTTTTAGTTTCCCCAACAAAATTTTTTAGTCGCCGGTTTGGTCGTCAGAAGACGGTCGGCAAAGGTATTGGCGATTAAAAAACTTTTTGTCGCCAAAAATAAAGTCTTTAGCGACCTAAACTTTGGTCGCCAATAGTCAATTATATTTTTTAAATTATACATTTACCGACTAATTTTTAGTCGCCAATACTCAAGAAATCGGCGACCAAACCTTTTAGTCGCCTAAAGCTCATTCGTGAAAAAAAAAATTACGCTCTGCTCTTGTGGAGATTCGAATCATCAACCTCCCACACCATACACCTTATATAACACACTTTTTCCACTACGCCTCTATAACACCATATGATTATATATGCAACATATATTATTTATATAGTACTTAGACCCGTATTAATATAAAAGGATATGTATAAACATAATTATTTTTTATTGAACATAATTTATGTAAAAATAAATTTATTTAGTAGAAAAAAAAAGAGACCACTTTTGGCGACTAAACATAATTTTAGTCGCAAATTCTATACTTTTGGCTACTAACTATTTTTTAGTCGTTAAAAAAAAATTACCCGCGCTAAAATTACCACTTTTGGTGAGTAAATTTCTTTTTAGTCGCCAAAAAACTTCGCTTTTGGCTATTAAACATGTTTTTAGTCACCGAATACTTCACTTTTGGCTACTAATTTTTTTTTAGTCGCCAAAGGGCCTTACTTTTGGCTACTAAAATTTTTTTAGTCGGTAAAAGCCTTACTTTTGGCGACCAAACAGATTTTTAGTCTCCGAATGCCTCACTTTTGGCTACTAAATTTTTTTTAGTTGCCAAAAGGCCTTACTTTTGGATACTAAAATTTTTTTAGTTAGTAAGAGCCATATATCGGCAACCAAACAGATTAGTCGCTAAAACCTATACTTTTGGCTACTAAATTTTTTTAGTCGCCAAAACCTATACTTTCAGCGACCAAATATGATTTTTTAGTCGCCAAATGTACTTTTTCTTGTAGTGACTTTTGTCACCCTTTTTCACACGAGATAGCCACACCAATGTTGTGCACCCATATGTACTAAACTACAATTGCATTGGACCATCATTGAACCAAATGGCCAACCAGATCTTCCAAAAACTCCATTTCTTTAGCATAAATTTTAAGCTCCAATCAAATTATCCACTAATTAAATTATGACTAGTTGTTTATCAGTCCATAACCACATGTTGCTCCTACATTAAAGCATTAAAACTTTATTAAAGACTAAGAAAAACTTGTGAAGACACCTAGAAAAGGTAACAACACTTCTCTTTTTCGCAGTTAGATCTTTCCATGTGTCGAATCACAACGTATTTTATGTATCTTTTTGTTGTCAATAATGGAATCACTCGCATGAACCACCTTATGGGATTATAAGTGGACAAGTCCTAAAGTCTTTAATTTACACCCTAACTTGCTTTTGGATTTTGTTTTGAGTATGTTCATGGAAATTAAGGGGTTTAGAATAATATAAATTTCTATCCTTGAGGGCAAAGATTAACTTAGGTGTCAATATTGGATTAAACAAAGTATGCAGGAGATGCAACTTTGAGATCATTGATATGAGCATGCATTAATATATTTTTAAGATTTATTTTTTATGTATGTAGATGGTGATTTGCTGTGGAATGTCATTGCAAAGAGTAGCTGTGTGCACAAGTCAAATGGGTCGTCCATGGTAATATGACCAGTTTAGAAGAGATTCAAATAATATAACAGATTATATTTCAAGATATGAGATAATCTTGATATGGGATAATTGTCAATATATAAATTAGGTGATAATTTTTAATTAGATATTTTTGATATGGGATGGAGATTAGGTCTCCTAACTCTCCTATATAAACAAAACTTGGATTCTGTATTTCACCCAACAAAAAATATACGTTCTCTCTTCTTATAAATCATGCCTCCTTTGTACTGTAATTAGTGTGGGTAAAACTCTGGTAGTTTTACTCTATTGCTGGTGGAGATTATTCAAGAGTTCGTAATTCACTTTCTAAGTTCGATTCGTTGTACAATTTGTTTACCCATAAGGTATGACGGAATCCATATAATTTGTCCGCTATGTATAGAGTATTATATTTCCTTCAATTATATCAAATAAAAATTAACCAAATCATATAACAAGGGTCTGATTTTATTTGACGCTTTTAAAAAAAACAAGGACCTACTATGAAGCCAAATTTTTTGAGCCCAAAATTTCAATAAAATTTGAAAGTCTTAGCCAGTGGCCTAAGCCACCTATGTCTGTGACCAATTTTAATTGTAAGCATTGAATTCTATAAACTTTTTTAGAAAAACTTTTGTCACCCTTTTTCACACAAGCTAGCCACGCCAATGTTGTGCATCCAAATGTACTAAACTACAATTGCATTAGACCATCATTGAACCAAATGGCCAACCAGATCTTCCAAAAACTCCATTTCTTTGGCATAAATTTTAAGCGTCAAGCAAATGATCCACTAATTAAATTATATCAAGCTGTTTATCAGTCCATAACCACATGTTGCTCCTACATTAAAGCATTAAAACTTTATTGAAGACTAAGAAAACTTGTGAAGACACCTAGAAACGGTAATAACACTTCTATTCTTCGCTGCTAAATCTTTTTCATGTGTCGATTCACTTGTGAAGACACCTAGAAAAGGTAATAACACTTCTCTTCTTCGCTGCTAATCTTTTCATGTGTCGATTCACAGCATATTTTACGCATATTTTTGTTGTCAATAATGGAGTCACTGGCATGGACCACCTCATGGGATAATAAGTGGACAAGTCCGAAGTCTTTAATTTACACCCTAACTTGCTTTTGGATTTTGCCTTTGATCAGGGACGGATTCCAGGATTATGTCTTTGGAGGAGTTATTTTATAGCTTAAAAAATTTGGGGGCTACTCTATATAATTTTGAAATTATCTACAAAAAATTTGGGGGTGCAAACTTCTATAATTTTAAGTTATTTTAAAATTTTTATATAATATATGATATTTTTCAAATTTTTGGGGGTGCGGCTGTCCCCCCCTAGCCCCCCCCCAGATCCAGCATTGGTTTTGATTATGTTCATGGAAATTAAGGGGTTTAGAATAATATAAAGTCTCTATCCTTGAGGATACAGATTAACTTAGGTGTCAATATTGGATTAAACAAAGTATACAGAGATGCAATTTTGAGAATCATTGATATGAGCATGCATTAATATATTTTTAAGATTTCGTTTTATTTATGTAGATGGTGATTTGTTGTGGAATGCCATTGCAAAGAGTAGCGGTGTGCACACATCAAATGGAGTCGATTTTGGGATAAAATATTAATTAAATCACTTTTGGTGGTTTGATAATTTTTCAACCTACTGCCAACTTACTTATTCTTAAAATCGGCACATTAGTTGAATATTTTAGTGATTTCAAACTAACGATTTGAACAGATTTGAATAAGTTAAATTACAAAATGATAAAAACATCAAATAACATATAGCCTTATTTTTTTTACAATTTCAAACCAAAAACTTTATTATTTATTCAAAATTTCAACACAAAACCCATAAATTAAATCGAATGCATAATATTATTTAAAATTAGATTTCACAAATCAGCATACAAACCTATTGAATTAGGGGGGGGGGGGAGGGGGGTGTTGGTGGTGGTGGGTGGTGGGTGTTATTTGATTAATAGTATTATATATGCTTAGGAGA
Organism: Camellia granthamiana; assembly: GCA_036172215.1. Taxonomy (NCBI): domain Eukaryota; kingdom Viridiplantae; phylum Streptophyta; class Magnoliopsida; order Ericales; family Theaceae; genus Camellia; species Camellia granthamiana. Next base: position 5,330,726 of record CM069908.1, on the reverse strand, counting down.
GGTTGTATGTGAGCAAATACAAGGTAGCTTTGGGTCTATTGTTTCACCATGTGTTTGTGTAATATACATATATATCAAATTTTAAGTACAAAGGCTGTCAATGATTTCTCTAATTTTTTTTTTTCCATTTTAACAATATGCTTTTTTTATATGAGAATGAGGTAAGTTTTGAATAAAAAGTAAATCTATTCAATACAAAACTTATGTAATTGTATTCCCTTTGTAATTTTTTATTCTAAGAATGCTTCACTCTTCCTATGCAATTACTTGGGCTGGGCTGGGCTAGATGCTAGCATGAAGAGTTGATTATTGAGCAGAAGCCCAAGACAAATGTCACAACACGTTTGAAAAAATCTAGAAACCTCCTAGATGTTGATTTGTGATTATGTATCAATTTTAAGCAGAATATAAAAAACCCAATCAAACAATCAAGAGAAAGAGACACAAAGATTTTACGTGGAAAAACCACAATTGGACACCTTCCAATTGTGATCAAAAAACCACGGGCCACAGCCACCAGAACAATCCACTAAGAAGATATAAAGGAATTACACAGGTATCACTCTCAATTATCTAGCGAATCCACAACGCCTAATTGAACCAACCTCTATGTGCCTCTTCCAACCCCATCTTCACCACGGAATTGTCTTTCTGATGAGCCACTCCGGATTCCACCACCGAAGCTTCAGACCGAATTCTTCAGAATCCACAACTGAAGAAACACTTTGATGAGCCACTCCAGAATTCACAACTGAAGCTTCAGGCTCGAATTCTTCAGAATCCACAACTGAAGAACAACTCTCTCTTTTGTGTAACAAACAACACCTTTGATGTAGCCTTTTCAGATCAAGAGTTGAATACTCAATAAGACATCAAAGAAAAATAAAATATCCCCAGATATAAACCTTTAAGAACCAAAAAGAAGATCTGGAGGAATAATTAATCAGTAGTCTTGTTTTGGGAGAAAACCAACTACTTATAAAGAACCAAAATAATCCTTGTCAAGGAAGAAATCCAACTTCTTGTAGAACACCAAAAGAAATCCTGTTTCAGAAGAAAACCAACTCTTTGAAAAAATCCGGATTCTGAGGCTCGCTCGAGCGAGGATTTCCTGGATCGAGCGAGGAGAGTAAATTTCGTGATTTCTACTAGTGCCTTCGCTCGAGCGACGGATCCTTGGCTCGAGCGACCAATCACTGCTTTCAGGTTTTTGTATGGACGCAATCCTTGGCTCGAGCGAGCATTCCTTGGCTCGAGCGAGAAAGTCTTGGCTCGAGCGAGCACTCCTTGGCTCGAGCGAGCAACGGCTGACATGCAAATTTGAATGCAAATTTGAATTTTGCTTCGGCCGCGAGCTGACCGGGCAGCTCGACCCCCGTAATAATCAGCGAAGTGGCAATCTTGAAAGCATTAACATCACAAACTTCTCTGCATGGCTCGATTCGGGTTTGGATTTGCATCTAATAAACTCATAGCCTCACTGAAACAAAAATGCGAATAAAATTACAACTCAAAGGAGTTTTGTCAAACGGGGTTGCCAAAATAAAAACCTAACAACGTTTATGACCCACAAGATTCAATTACGCTGTGTTTGGTTGGGAGATTTAGGAAGGAATTTTGAAAGGAAAATGGAAAAAGTGTATAAAATTAGGTGAAATATAAACGTGCTCAATATAATTATTTTGGAAAGAAAAAGTGTGTAAAAAAGGAGGGAATTTCTTTTGCTGAGGAGTGAATGAGAAAACAGTGGAGAAATAATTGACTTGTTCCATAATTACAGATGGAAAGATTTCTGAAATGGCACCATACTGAGTCCACCATCGCAGAAACCAGGTAGGTAACTCGGATTTAAACTTTTGATCAAATTGTTACTTTTTAAATTTTTATCTCCACCCTGAAATTTTAGAATTAAATCAATTAAAAAACTGTTCTATTTCTCAATCTATTAATCGATTAACTCGTCAGTTACGTTTTCTTAAAGAAGAAGTCAATTATAAAAGAATTGAACAATAATTAACTGATCCTGTTATTTATATCTCAAATTGAAGAATTTAAATTAAAATAGAAACAACTGTTTGTTCTACTTTACCCACTACTTTTTGGCATAGGAAAAAACATGTAGTTACATTACTATATATTAAAAATTTTAATGAACGACAAATCCCTACTAAATCCCGACCTATTCAAATGAATCATGAATTAGTTGAAATGTGCAAAAAAGAAATCAATGAATTATTAAAAAATAGAATTATTAGTCCCAGTAAATCACCATAGTCTTGTCCTGCTTTTTATGTAAATAAAAATGCTGAACTCGAACGAGGTGTCCCCTCGCTTAGTTATTAATTATAAAACCATTAAATAAAATTTTAGAATGGATTCGCTATCCAATTCCTAATAAAAAAGACTTAATCAAAAGACTTAGTTAAGCTGTTATTTTTAGTAAATTTGATTTAAAAAGTGATTTTTTGGCAAATTCAAATTCATTCTAAAGATAGGATATAAAAACTACTTTTACTACACCCTTTGGTCATTATGAATGGAATATTATGCCTTTTGGACTAAAAAATGCACCTAGTGAGTTTCAAAATATAATGAATGATATTTTCAATCCATTTAGTCATTTTTCTATAGTTTATATAGATGATATTCTTATTTTTTCAAAATCAATTAGTGACCATTGGAAACATCTTACCGCTTTCTTTTATACTATTAAAAGTCATGGTCTAGTCATATCTGCTCCTAAGATTAAATTGTTCTAAACTAAAGTCATATTTTTAGGATATGATATTCACCTGAATACAATTCTCCCTATTAGTCGCTCTATTGAATTTGCTTCTAAATTTCCTGATGAAATTCTCGAAAAAACCCAGTTACAACGTTTTCTAGGATCCCTTAATTATATTGCTGAATTTTATAAAGACCTTAGGAAAACTTGTCAACCCTTATTTGATCGGTTAAAAGACAATTCTCTCCCTTGGTCTCCTACTCATATTGCTATTGTTAAACAAGTCAAACAATATGTCAAGTCTCTTCCTTGTCTTAGTATTCCTACTGAAAATTCCTTTAAAATTATTCATACCGATACCTCTGATATTGGTTATGGTGGCATCCTTCTTCAAAAAATCACTCCTCAGTCATCTGAACAAATTGTTTGATTTCATTCTGGTGTCTGGAATAAAGCACAAAAGAATTATAGTACTATTAAACAAGAAATTTTATCTACTGTTTTATGTATTAGTAAATTTCAAGATGATGTTTTAAATAAAAAATTTTTACTTCGTGTTGATTGCAAATCTGCTAAATATGTTTTAGAAAAAGATGTTCAAAATCTTACTAGTAAGCAAATTTTTGCATAATAACCCTCACCACTGTTTACTGATAAGACCATTGCTAAATTGTGACTGAACTGGATAAGTAACTGATTAGACTGAAATCCCGAATTAATTGCATGAACATATTGTGTTATTTGCATATCTATCTGTTTGTCGTTTAAATGATCTGTTCGTGTTTTATGCTTTAAACTGCGAATTGAAGGCCTTATCGGCGGCCGAATTTGGAATTGATTAATGTTTTATGCTAATTAGGATTAATGTGATTTTATGGTATATTTAATTGAAATTTGAATTGGTATGATTAAATTAGATTAAATAATGCTAAATTGCAATAGTTGGACTTATTTACCAAACTACCACTTAGTGGCCACTCTATACAAAACACATTTGAGCCTTATTGCATTCAAACAAAACATTTCATCAACCATCTTGAGTCTATAACCGACTAGAGAGAGAGGGAAATGAGAAAACTTGTTTTCATCTTGAATTTGCTTGGAGGCTTAGTGGATTTGGAAGATAATTACAAAATTTAGCTTCTAGACTTGGAGTTGGAGACTTAAGGTAGAGTAATTACCTTCTTGATTGTGTATTTAAGTTAGTTCTTGCATGTTTCATGCTAAATTGAAGAGTTGAGCCTAGAATTGGTTTAGATTGTTGAATTGAAGCTCATTCCTTGCATGCATGTGCATATCTTGAAGTTTAGAGTTGTTTTCATGAAAATTATTGCATGCATGTCCATATTATTGTTGAAATCCATGAATTCACCATGTTTTGAGAAGAATTAGCTCATTAGCACATGTATTTGAGCTTTGAAGTTGTTCCAATTCATGCATGTTGCATGTACATCATGTTCATGAAAGTTGGTTTGAAATTGGTATTTAATTGATTCACCTTTGGGCGTTGATTTTACAAATTGAGCTTTGAATCATGTAATACTATGAGTTTACAAGTGTTTTCCAGAAAATTAGCCCAAGAGGATCGAATTTGATGCATTAAAACTTGGTTTTGAGCTTGAGGTTCAAACTTGGAAATTCCAGATTTTGGACTCACGCTCGAGCGGGGAAGTCCACGCTCGAGCGTGCATGCTAAGTTCATGCAGTCCGCTCGAGCGGAGAAAGTGACACTCGAGCGGGAAATGCGTTCTCCCAGCACTTTGCATTGTTTTGCAGTCCGCTCGAGCGGGGTAATTCACGCTCGAGCGGAAACCTGAGTCACACGCTCGAGCGGGTATCGAGCTCCCGTCGAGCGTGAATTTCGAGCATCCAGTACTTTTGCAGTCTGCTCGAGCGGGGAAGTCACGCTCAAGCGGAGCTCTCTAGTCAGCATGTCCACTCGAGCGGGGAAAGACACACTCAAGCGGGACTCTGTTTTTCTGAAAATTCTAAAAATATTTTTAAAGTGCATCTTTGCATCCTCATTCCATCCTAGGCATTCCTAGGCCTAGTTTAAGGCATCTTAATGAGGATATTGATGTAGAACCACACCGAGGCAAATTAGGAATTAAGTTATTATTTTCCCAACTGTGTAGCTTAGTGTGTGTTCGTTCTGTAACTGTATAGGATTGGCATCCGAGGACGCTCTAGCTTATTTGTAGCCCAGAACTCTGTGAGTAACAATGTTGTAAAGATATGTTCAAAAATGATTATCTTCTGAACAATTGAACTGTACTGTTTTCTAAAATGATACTGTTACCTAATTGTGAACTGTATTGTGGCATCCTTAGCAACCTACCGTTACTGTACTGTACTGCTACTGTCATAGAGATCTCTGTCGGTTCCCATGTTGGAACCACTACAGTTTACTGATATGATGGCCATCAACGGACTGTTCGGTCTGTCTAGACCTACTGTACTGTTTGCTATTGGATGTACCACATATAACTGCTATGACTGAGTAACTGATATACTGATTGAAATGACTGTTTTCAATACCGAAAGGACATTCATTTTTAACCTCTTTACGCATTTTGTTATTCACTGGGTTTTAGCTCACTGCTCATATATATATGTAGGTGTTCAGGCACCGGACCGCTGCTAGGGGTGTCAGGCAAGCTCTCGTTTTGTCAAGCCAACCTATGTGCCTCACTGCGAGGTTCCGAGCCTGTTAAAACCGAGGCTATTTGGGGTCGTTTAGTTTTCCCATTTTTGTTCCTGATCTGTATAGACTGAATGTTTTTGTACTGTACTGTCTTAATAGGGATCAAGTCCCTGATCTGGATGATTGTAAATACTGTGCATACTGTTTTGGTACCGACTGTATATATGTATGAAAAGTCTTTTTGCATACAGACTGTCACAGCTCATTGGACATCTTTTAATTACTGTATTGGCTTCCGCCAGCCCCTGTACTCTGAATTACTGTTTTACTGTTAAGCAGGCCTTCAGTAATCTCGAATTACTGGCCGGTTACGGTGCTAAACCCATAGGGGCGGGTTTGGGTCGTGACATTTTGCTCGTTGGCAATCTATTTTAAGTATTTTTGATTTTGACATTAAATATATACCTGGTTGTCAAAATTTTATTTCTGATTTTCTTACTAAAGAATTTTTACAGGGTGGATACTGAGTTACATCATGTCAATTCCCTCTATTCCTTCCCATAAACACCAGATTAAACACTATAAAATCTTAGTCAAACATACTGCTTGTCGCCTTGCCTTATCAAATTAACCCATTGACCCACTAAACGTGCTCAATACATTCAATACCATCGTATTAAAGCTCAAAGACAACAACTTGCACATTATCTTAACTGTTTGCATTCTCATACTGACCAATTAGATATCCTCAGTGGTTGCTGATTTACAATCACCTGTTTTACAGATGTCTCATCAAAGACCTTTGCGACCATCCAGCAAGGCTCTTGTGCCTTCTAGTCAACCTTTTGTTCCTCCTCCTTTGGAGCTAGTCACCAAATACCATCCTGCTGAATTGGTTAACCGTTACCAAATTCTTGGTAACATTCCTAAACCTAGTTATACATCTGCTTTGGCTACTGATCTTTTTGCTTCATCTAGTCAAGTAGTTACTCCATACCCTCCTAATCCTATTAAATCAGCCCGATCTGATTATGTTAAATCCACCACTACTAATCACTTTTTCAAAGAACCTAGTCACCCAAAGAGTCATACTGTTCATGATCTAGTTAAATCTTATTTCCCTCCTAGATGACATTTTATTTCTCTCCATCCAGAAAAAACAATTACTTTCTGTAAAGACATCATGTTCAACCATTAGTCAATTGTGATTAAACTCATTTATGATCGCACTTACACAAGTAAAATTGTGTACCATTCACTCTATATTCACAACTTTGTTTCTCTGGTCGATTGGGGTTCTCCTTACCAACTGCAAGATTTGCCTAGTCATTCAATTCAATACAATTACTATGATTACATTGATGCTAGGTTTAAAGTCCTCTTGTATCAAAATGAGTCAAACAGTCACTCTTGGTTTCTTCAATTTGATCAAAAGTTCAAATCCGAGTTACCTACCTGGTTTCTGCGATGGTGGACTCAGTATGGCGCCATTTCAGAAATCTTCCCATCTGTAATTATGGAACAAGTCAATTATTTCTCCACTGTTTTCTCATTCACTCATCAGCAAAGGAAATTCCCTCCATTGCTTATTTTTATATCCAAATATAAAATCCCTTGGATATTCACATGGCAATATGGTATTTCTGATGATGTTATTTACCGACAACACATGTTTAAATGGTGGGACAATTTCAAAATCCCACGCATCATTGAAATTGTTCAAACTGAATTCCCAATCAATATACATGCTCCAACTCCTGTTATGGTTAAAGCTCAGTAGTCCCAGCTGCTCCATTAACACAAGGAAGCCAACTTCTTCCAGTCAATCTTGGAAGCCCAACATCCAGTTCTTCTAAGCCCAAGTCATCCAAGTCAAAGCTTAAGTCCAAGTCAGCAAAGTCCATCACAGATCAGCCCAAATCAAAAGAAAAATCCAAGTCCAAGGTTAAACCTAAATCCAAGTCATCCAAGGATGAGCTTCTTCAAATGGCTCGTCTCCTTATGGCCCAAGCCAAGTCAGATTCAGATAATAATGATTCAGAAAACAGTTCAGACAGTTCAAACTCTTCTGAAGGTTCAACTAATCAAGATCCTTATGGGCCTCAGTTTCAAGATGCTCAGGACCCATATGCTTAATTCAGTCATTGGATTCTATATAGCTATAATTATCAGCTTCAATCAATACTCGTCTTTTGAGAAAAGCTGCTAATATATATATATATATCTATTTTGATTCCCTCAGTCACATGTCTCCAAACAATGAATAGTGAACAAAGTCAACTTTACTGTTCATTATTCATCAAAAAGTCAACATTACTATTCCTCATTCATCATGATTCATCCAACCGACAAATTCAACACAGTAAAAGGCAGCCATCGACTTTAGTCACTCACCGAAAGCAGCAGACAACTCCCATGTGCTCCTGATGCTCCTTTCAAGTCAAGATCATTCACTCACAAGGCTAACAGTAGTCATTTTTTTATTATAAAAGAGCCTCTTCAGTCAAGAATAAGGCAGAGCTAGAAAAAATAGAGAGCATTCCTTCCTCAAGAATAGCTATCTCTGTAATTTTAAATTGTTTTTAAGTTATGTATTTTGAGGAACTGCTGGCTTCATTCCAGTAAACAATTGTAAGTTTTAATGCTTCAAATATTAAGTATTTGTATTTCCGGTTGTTATATTAAGTTTTAAATATTAAGTATTTGTATTTCCGGGACTTAGTGCTATTTCCGGCCTCCTTTATTTACATTTACTGCTTCCGTCTTTGGTATCAGAGCCAAGTTATGTTGTATTCTGTTACTCACTGAATCATTATTTCTGTATCTACTCATTCTCCTGTGTTGAAATCATTTTCATCTTTTTGACTTGCATGTATAATAGATTTTCTTTGATCTTCAGTTAGGTATTTTTCCTACTAAGGTTTGAGCATACCAGTAAAGCCAGAAGTAATTAAGGAAACAATTTTAGGTTGAGTATAATCAGGGTAGTTACTAAGATAACTTATTTATATTTCACCTACCTTTTCTATTTCTCTTTCCAAATTTCTCCTCAAATTTTCCAACCAAACACAACATGAGGGTATTTTTTTGGAGTCTGTTTTGAGGTCTTGGACTCAATTGAGATCACGACTAACTAACAGTGGTTGTATTTTTGGGGCACTTATCGTAAGTTTCATATACAAAGTTTGAAATTCATTTAACTTCAAAATAAAACATACATCAATTAGTCTTACATATTTTTAATTGTTACTAAAAAATATTTTTAAAAAAAAATAAATTTAAAGACGCTACTACATCCCACCACTGATGGACTTCTGTCAGATAGTGTTACTAAAGACTTGTCGGAATGTTCAACATCACTGAGAAGTCGTCGGAGTATCGCCGGAAATTAGCCAGAGTATCGCCGGAGTGTTCTGAACATCACCGAAATGTCTAGAATGTTCGCTGGATGTCAAGAATATCGTCGGAGATTCACCAGAATATCCAAAATATTGTCAGAAAAAAAAGGAATAAATTGAGAAATTATAGAAAAAAAATATAGCAAAATATGCTAAATATTGATAAACTGAAAGAAGAAAAAAACGTAATAACAACAAACAACGACGATGGGAAAAAAACATACGTTATTTTCAATTTTTATAGGGTTTAAGCAAATATTTTTCAATATTGATCAAATTAAAAAGTAAACTTTGAAACTATAAAATATTACAATTTCAAAGTATAATTCTATTAAGCATTTATCCTTATTAATCAAACTAAAAAAACATGTTATAAAACTGCAAAATTTTACAGTTCTAAAGAAAGTTATGAAACTGCAAAATTTTACAGTTCTAAAGAATGATTCATTTCAGCACAAAAAAAAAATGAAACTGTAAAATTTTACAATTTTCACCACGTATACCTAAAACTCAAAAACAAATTGTTCAAATCTTGAAAATTTTCTCCATTAAAACAAGAAAATAGAAGTGTGTAGTACAAAAAAAGTAAAAAAAACTGAGAGATCGAAAGAAAGAAACAGATATAGAGAGAGACTTATACATCGGCAACTATTTTTTATTTAAATCTAGCCTGATTTGACTTAGATTTACTCAGATCTGATGTAGATCTATATAAGATCTTTTTCGTCGGATTCTCATGTCATTCGTTGTCGATAAGTGCGAAGCAAGGAGTTGATACTTAGTGGTTGCTAGTTAACCCCAATCAATCGTGGTTGCCGATCGTTGGTGATTGTAAATCAGAAAGAAAAAGAAAATAATGAAGGCGTGGTTGTGACCATTGCTGAATATCAAGAAAAGAGAGATAAAGAGAAGAAGTAAGATGCAGAGAAAGATGAGAAGAAAAATTGGTACAGGACTTTTGGGTCTATTCAAAAAAATTTAGAATTAAATAAAATACACACTTTTCAAAAAGAATTTGTGAATAATTTATCCTATTTTAGATATTTGAGTAAGAAAATTAAATAATTTTTCCATATACATATAGAGTAAATGGTTAGATTAATTTCATAGGACAAGTATATATCATCAAATTTTTTTCCTTTTCAAAATTTTCATCTCTTACATCGACGCACACAATAAATGTCATATTTACACGTACGACCTATTATATTTAAAAAATAATTTATAGACATGATATTTATTGTTTGTGTCCACATCGACGAGGGTGAAGCTTCTTGTGTGTGTCTTAGTCACTGGAAAAAAAAAAAAAAAAAACAATTCTCTCACACTAACGAGGGATTGTTTGGGATGACCTAAATAAATGTATTTTTTATCTTTTTATGAAAAGATGTGCAGAAAAGTAGAGAGGTGATGTGATAAAAAAAAGATAAAAAAATAAAAAGATAGATTATTTTGTGTATGCCAAACTTGGCCTAAGAACTACACATTTAGGCATAGTTTGGCATAATAATAAGATAAAATGTCAAAAAAATTATTTAAAAAGTCAAAAAATTCTTACTTTTATATGGTTTGGATAGGAAAATTCTGTTTGACTCTTCAGAGGGCAAACAAGCAAGTTGTTTTTCTTTCTTTTTTTACTGGTTTATTGGTTTTTGGTTTTTTTTAATAAATATTCTTATTAATAATTGCACGAATTTGCCACCACAATTGTGTTGTCGTTCAATTCAGCAAAATGGGGTAAGAAAAAAAAAACAAAAAAAAATAAGAAAACACAACACTGCAGGTCAGTGCTCCATTGCATTTCCCATTGTGCAATTACGTGGTACAATAGGAGTCACGAAAACCCATGAGCCAGTAAACAACATGCACAGAAACCACTTTTCCTGCTGTTGTGTCATGAAGGAAGGGTAAAAGAGTAATTTAGATAGTTTATATAATATTTTATTACACATTTTTTCGTAAAAAGTTAAAAAATTATCTCAAACACATATCTTTTTTTTCTCTACTTTTTTCATTAAAAAGTCAAAAAGTACATTTATTTAAAACATTCAAACCACCCCTAATAAAACTCATCTTACATGATAGGATTATATACAATTCTATAATCAAATTATATCTACTCGTAATTTTTCTAGTTAGACCGTAATGATTGATTATATGATTCATGCCCAGTGGAGTCATGGACTCTCTTAGAGCATCAAAACCGTGCAATCACAATGACTCAACCTAAATTGATCAGAATTTTAGACTGGACGTAACTATGGCCATTTCATGTGTGATGGACTGTTGTCCCTCTGCTTGGACACAAGTGTTAAGTGGTTCACAAATATTAGTTATTAATTATCCCCTATAGATACGAGTGTAAAATTGGTCTGCGATTTCGACAGCTACCCGAAGGTTGCCCTTGATCCAAGTGGACCCGGTCAGGCCCGAAATCTTAGGTTGTGTGTTTTGGAGCCCAGTTAGACCTGTGAGCCCAGCCCGCCTATCCCAGCTCATCGGTTCGCTCTAAACTCATTCGAGACTTGGCCCGCCCGAGGCCGGATATCATTTTTTATGAAAAAATTAAAATTTTAATAAAAAAAATTTTAAAAATATATATAGTTAAGTCCGGCCCAGGCCCAAGCTCGCTGGCCCAACCCGAAGCCCGAATACTTTAGTTTTCTGGACCATGGATCTACCTGGCCCTCCCCAAAATCTGACTAGAGCCCGCACAGTTTAACATAGGTCAACCTAACATGAGCCCGCATAGATCGAATTGAGCCAAATTTACACCTTACCCATAGACAAACCTGAGAACAAAAAGATATATGATGAAACATGATCGATAAACCTGAGAACAAAAAGATATATGATGAAACATGATCGATAAGTGTTTGGGTACAATGGTCCACCCAATAATTTGCATAATAAGTTCAAACTCTGCTTTGGGCCCCTCAAAATATCGTGTCAGACCTGTTTCACCCATTAAGTGTTTTCAAGTTGTTGGATAGGAAAGAGATGTATTTGGACTCATAATGTATACAATAATATATGAAAAATATTATTTTCACAGAATTTTATATTAAAATGATGCATGGAATTGTAGTAATATTTTTGTAATTAAATATTATTTTCATAAGAGCGAGAGTGTGTAGTGCAAGAATGAACAATAATGATTGAGATTTTTTTTTTTTTTTTGAGATCTTTATAATTTTTTTTAAATCTCAACTATTAATAATGTGGACTTTATATATATATATATATGAATGGATCTCATATATATATCAATGATTAAAATCTAAAAAAAATTGTGGAGTCTCAAAAAAATATCCCAAGTATTTTTTTTTTTCAAAAGGAAAATGTTATGGATCTCAAATAAATTATTAAATTTTTTACTAAATCACTTATATAGGTGTGAAAACCATACAAATTACATAGACGTAGATCTCACGTCTATATAAAAAATTTGATAATTTATTTGAAACTCACACTGAATGGAGTTATAAAAGAGCGTCGGCGTGGCAGGCAAGGGTAGGATATAGTGCTTGCCCATTAAAATCATAGCCTTGGACCTACAAATTGAAGAATGTCCTTTTTTGTAAGTAATATTTATGTATCATATATATTTTCTTAAATTATTATTAACATGTGCCTAATTTATAAGTTAACAAAATAATTATTATATATATTTTTATATTACACACTACCATAAATAATGCTTTCTTAGGCCTCGTTTGGGAAGGACTAGTTCAGGTTGAGTATAATCAGGGTAGTTACTAAGATAACTTATTTATATTTCACCTACCTTTTCTATTTCTCTTTCCAAATTTCTCCTCAAATTTTCCAACCAAACACAACATGAGGGTATTTTTTTGGAGTCTGTTTTTGAGGTCTTGGACTCAATTGAAATCACGACTAACTAACAGTGGTTGTATTTTTGGGGCACTTATTGTAAGTTTCATATACAAAGTTTGAAATTCATTTAACTTCAAAATAAAACATACATCAATTAGTCTTACATATTTTTAATTGTTACTAAAAAATCTTTTTAAAAAAAAAAAATTTAAAGACACTACTACATCCCACCACTGACGGACTTCTGTCAGATAGTGTTACTAAAGACTTGTCGGAATGTTCAACATCACTGAGAAGTCGTCGGAGTATCGCCGAAAATTAGCCAGAGTATCGCCGGAGTGTTCTGAACATCACCGGAATGTCTAGAATGTTCGCTGGATGTCAAGAATATCGTCGGAGATTCACCAGAATATCTAAAATATTGTCAGAAAAAAAGGAATAAATTGAGAAATTATAGAGAAAAAATATAGCAAAATATGCTAAATATTGATAAACTGAAAGAAGAAAAAAACGTAATAACAACAAACAACGACGATGGGAAAAAAACATACGTTATTTTCAATTTTTATAGGGTTTAAGCAAATATTTTTCAATATTGATCAAACTAAAAAGTAAACTTTGAAACTATAAAATATTACAATTTCAAAGTATAATTCTATTAAGCATTTATCCTTATTAATCAAACTAAAAAAACATGTTATAAAACTATAAAATTTTACAGTTCTAAAGAAAGTTATGAAACTGCAAAATTTTACAGTTCTAAAGAATGATTCATTTCAACAAAAAAAAAAAAATGAAACTGTAAAATTTTACAATTTTCACCACCTATACCTAAAACTCAAAAACAAATTGTTCAAATCTTGAAAATTTTCTCCATTAAAACAAGAAAATAGAAGTGTGTAGTACAAAAAAAGTAAAAAAAACTGAGAGATCGAAAGAAAGAAACAGATATAGAGAGAGACTTATACATCGACAACTATTTTTGATTTAAATCTAGCCTGATTTGACTTTGATTTACTCAGATCTGATGTAGATCTATATAAGATCTTTTTCGTCGGATTCTCATCTCATTCGTTGTCGATAAGTGCGAAGCAAGGAGTTGATACTTAGTGGTTGCTAGTTAACCCCAATCAATCAATCGTGGTCGCCGATCGTTGGTGATTGTAAATCAGAAAGAAAAAGAAAATAATGAAGGCGTGGTTGTGACCATTGCTGAATATCAAGAAAAGAGAGATAAAGAGAAGAAGTAAGATGCAGAGAAAGATGAGAAGAAAAATTGGTACAGGACTTTTGGGTCTATGCAAAAAAATTTAGAATTAAATAAAATACACACTTTTCAAAAAGAATTTGTGAATAATTTATCCTATTTTAGATATTTGAGTAAGAAAATTAAATAATTTTTCCATATACATATAGAGTAAATGGTTAGATTAATTTCATAGGACAAGTATATATCATCAAATTTTTTTTCTTTTCAAAATTTTCATCTCTTACATCGACGCACACAATAAATGTCATATTTACACGTACGACCTATTATATTTAAAAAATAATTTATAGACATGATATTTATTGTTTGTGTCCACATATAAGGTTTAATATATATATATATATATTGATATTTATATAATCAGAAATATATAAAATAAAGAAATTTTCATGGAGTAACACAAAAAAATTATTGGATGTCACCAGAGGCAATGTCCCAAACCGATTTGGGGCCACACAACACATCAGTGATGGTTCTTATGTGGCTCGGTCACTGTTTACAGAATTTGATCATCAAAATCGATTTGGGATCACACATCGATGAGGGTGAAGCTTCTTGTGTGTGTCTTAGTCACTGGGAAAAAAAAAAAAATACAATTCTCTCACACTAACGAGGGATTGTTTGGGATGACTTAAATAAATGTATTTTTTATCTTTTTATGAAAAGATGTGCAGAAAAGTAGAGAGGTGATGTGATAAAAAAAAGATAAAAAAATAAAAAGATAGATTATTTTGTGTATGCCAAACTTGACATAAGAACTACACATTTAGGCATAGTTTGGCATAATAATAAGATAAAAAGTCAAAAAAATTATTTAAAAAGTCAAAAAATTCTTACTTTTATATGGTTTGGATAGGAAAATTCTGTTTGACTCTTCAGAGGGCAAACAAGCAAGTTGTTTTTCTTTCTTTTTTTACAGGTTTATTGGTTTTTGGTTTTTTTTAATAAATATTCTTATTAATAATTGCACGAATTTGCCACCACAATTGTGTTGTCGTTCAATTCAGCAAAATGGGGTAAGAAAAAAAAAACAAAAAAAAGAAAAGAAAACACAACACTGCAGGTCAGTGCTCCATTGCATTTCCCATTGTGCAATTACGTGGCACGATAGGAGTCACGAAAACCCATGAGCCAGTAAACAACATGCACAGAAACCACTTTTCCTGCTGTTGTGTCATGAAGGAAGGGTAAAAGAGTAATTTTGATAGTTTATATAATATTTTATTACACATTTTTTCGTAAAAAGTTAAAAAATTATCCCAAACACATATCTTTTTTTTCTCTACTTTTTTCATTAAAAAGTCAAAAAATACATTTATTTAAAACATCCAAACCACCCCTAATAAAACTTATCTTACATGATAGGATTATATACAATTCTATAATCAAATTATATCTACTCGTAATTTTTCTAGTTAGACCGTAATGATTGATTATATGATTCATGCCCAGTGGAGTCATGGACTCTCTTAGAGCGTCAAAACCGTGCAATCACAATGACTCAACCTAAATTGATCAGAATTTTAGTGGGTGTTTGGGAAGTGAGTTTTTATGTAGATTTTAGGAGATGTAAGTTTTTATGAGATAAAAAATTTTTAGTGTTTGGGAAGATAGTTGGGTTTTTATGTAGTTGGATGTGATGTTTGTGAGAGAAAAAGTGAAATAATTATGGGGTTGGATGTGATATTTTGTTTGGATGTGTTTTTTTTTGGTTTTGTAAAACTTTTGTCTTTTAGTGAAAAAAATGAGATAAAAAATTTGGGAAGTGGCTTCCCAAACACCACTGGACGTAACTATGGCCATTTCATGTGTGATGGACTGTTGTCCCTCTGCTTGGACACAAGTGTTAAGTGGTTCACAAATATTAGTTATTAATTATCCCCTATAGATACGAGTGTAAAATTGGTCTGCGATTTCGACAGCTACCCAAAGGTTGCCCTTGATCCAAGTGGACCCGATCAGGCCCGAAATCTTAGGTTGTGTGTTTTGGAGCCCAGTTAGACCTGTGAGCCCAGCCCGCCTATCCCAGCTCATCGGTTCGCTCTAAACTCATTCGAGACTTGGCCCGCCCGAGGCCGGATATCATTTTTTATGAAAAAATTAAAATTTTAATAAAAAAAATTTAAAAAATATATATAGTTAAGTCCGGCCCAGGCCCAAGCTCGCTGGCCCAACCCGAAGCCCGAATACTTTAGTTTTCTGAACCATGGATCTACCTGGCCCTCCCCAAAATCTGACTAGAGCCCGCACAGTTTAACATAGGTCAACCTAACATGAGCCCGCATAGATCGAATTGAGCCAAATTTACACCTTACCCATAGACAAACCTGAGAACAAAAAGATATATGATGAAACATGATCGATAAACCTGAGAACAAAAAGATACATGATGAAACATGATCGATAAGTGTTTGGGTACAATGGTCCACCCAATAATTTGCATAATAAGTTCAAACTCTGCTTTGGGCCCCTCAAAATATCGTGTCAGACCTGTTTCACCCATTAAGTGTTTTCAAGTTGTTGGATAGGAAAGAGATGTATTTGGACTCATAATGTATACAATAATATATGAAAAATATTATTTTCACAGAATTTTATATTAAAATGATGCATGGAATTGTAGTAATATTTTTGTAATTAAATATTATTTTCATAAGAGCGAGAGTGTGTAGTGCAAGAATGAACAATAATGATTGAGATTTTTTTTTTTTTTTTGAGATCTTTATAATTTTTTTTAAATCTCAACTATTAATAATGTGGACTTTATATATATATATATATGAATGGATCTCATATATATATCAATGATTAAAATCTAAAAAAAATTGTGGAGTCTCAAAAAAATATCCCAAGTATTTTTTTTTTTCAAAAGGAAAATGTTATGGATCTCAAATAAATTATTAAATTTTTTACTAAATCACTTATATAGGTGTGAAAACCATACAAATTACATAGACGTAGATCTCACGTCTATATAAAAAATTTGATAATTTATTTGAAACTCACACTGAATGGAGTTATAAAAGAGCGTCGGCGTGGCAGGCAAGGGTAGGATATAGTGCTTGCCCATTAAAATCATAGCCTTGGACCTACAAATTGAAGAATGTCCTTTTTTGTAAGTAATATTTATGTATCATATATATTTTCTTAAATTATTATTAACATGTGCCTAATTTATAAGTTAACAAAATAATTATTATATATATTTTTATATTACACACTACCATAAATAATGCTTTCTTAGGCCTCGTTTGGGAAGGACTAGTTTAGTTAGAAAGTCAAAAAATTATTAAAAAAGTCAAAAAATCAACAATTCATACCAAAAAGTCAAAGATTTTCTTTTCTCTCTATTTTTTGCACATTTTTTCGTAAAAAGTCAAAAAGTCATCCCAAACATACTAGTTTTTTTTAGTTTATATTTTAGCCAAATAACCAAAAAATTACTAAATTAACCTGTTCCCAAACGAAGCCTTAATGTTTTCACTTTTCAAGTGGTTGTATAGGAAAGGAATGTATTTGGTGATTCATAATACATATACAATGAAGAATTCTATTATATTAACATCTTCTATCATATCTATTTTTAATTATATTATTTTTTTAGTTATAATAATTATTTTTAATTATGATATTATTTTGATTATAACTCATAAAATCTTTGGTTATATCTTATATAATTTTTAGTTATGACCTTTTTTTTTAATGTGGGTGTTTGGGAAGTGGGTTTTTATGTAGACTTTTTTAGTTGTAGGATATTATTGGAGAATTTTTTTTTTGTATTTGGAAAAATAGTTAGATTTTTTTGTGGTTAGATGTGATATTTGTGAGAGAAAAAGTGAAATGATTATGGGGTTAGATATGATATTTTGTTTGGATGTGTTTTTTTTATATTGCAAAAAGTTTGTCTTTTTGTGAAAAAAATCAAAAAAAACCCAAGTCTCAAACTTCCCAAGTTTCAAAAGTATAAAATTATGTCATTTTTTCTTTAATTATAAGTTGTATATCATACACACCTTTTAAATGATATGTCCCTTCGCCTTTCCCATATACAACAATAGAAGGAAAATATCATTTAGTATAATAGTGATGTCACATCATTATTTATATGTGCTTGTCGTAACATTAATGAATAATAAAAGGATAAATTATACTGACACATCCTGAAATTTCTGTTTAATACAAATCCTCCCTCACATTTGAAAAATTACACTTATACCTTGTCAGATTAAAATAACATATTTATCTCTTAGCCTTTATACATATAAAATAATAAAATAATACAAATATTTTGTTCATATCATTTTAAGGGAAATAACAATTATTTTTCTTTAGTTTAACTCACACAAAAAATTAAGTTTTTTTTATTTATTTTTCGTATTTTTTATTTTTACTGATTTTTTTTAATATTTTAAGCTTTTTTTTTTAATTTTTTAAATGCACCTAATCTAGATATACTTAAGAAGTATAATATTTTGTGATTTTTTTTTAAATTCACCAAATACAAACAAAATATATATAAAAATTCAATACATTATTTTGTTTTGTTTTATTCAATAGATTTGTTTTAAGTTTTTTTTGTACAAATTTTATACTTTTTAAATATATCTAGATTAAATTTATCTAAAAAGTAAAAACAAATTGATTAAAATATTTTAAAGACACAAAAATATAAATTAAAAACTCAAAACAAGTAAGATGGTTATTTAAAAAATTTTAAGATATAATATCAATAATTTAAGAGATAATTTGTAATAAGATTACAAATATAAAAAAAGAGAATGTAACTTTTGAGAATCTATATTAAATACAAATTTCACGAATGTCAGTATAATTTACCCATAATAAAAAAGGGACAAATTACATATATAGTACTTATAAATTGCCTATTGTGTCAGTTTAATTTTATATCCATCATATATACGTAGTGCATTTAGAGCTCGTTTAGGAAAAAGGATTTGGGATTTTTTTTGGTTAAAATAGTCAATAAATAAATAAATAAATAAATAAAATAGATTTTTTAATTTAATAAGATAAAATATCACATCCAACCTATAATTATTACATTATTTCTCTCACAAAAAAAATCAAAAAAAATAAATAAGTCAAAAAATTAAAAAGACTTTTCCAAATGAGATTGTTTAGCTCCAGGCTAAAATAATCAAAAAATCAACCCATTTTTCAAACGAACTCTTACTATTCTTATATAATAATTTGTTATTAAGGCCTCGTTAGGCAAGTTAACATTTTAGTCAAAAAGCAAAAAAGTAACCAAAAAGTCAAAAAGCCTATAAATTATACCAAAAAGTCAAAGATTTCTTTTTCTATCTACTTTTTATACATCTTTTTGTAAAAAGTTAAAAAATCACCCCAAACATATTAATTTTTTTTACCTCATATTTTAACTAAAATGTCAAAAAGTTACTAAAATATTCTGTTTCTAAATGAAGCCTAAATTATGATATTACGTGTAAATGATAATGTGATATCATTGTTTGCATAGCTTATATGAAGTTTTTTACACTAAAATAATGTGTTAGTGACGGTTACATTTCTATAATGAAATTTCATTTTTAACAGACACTTCATTTTAAGGTCACATTTGATTTTTTTGTCTTTTTTAAATATATATATATATATATAAAATAAGGGAGAAGGGTTTTTTAAAATGTATAAAATGTATGAGAGACACATTTTTTTTGAATGGCTCAGATCAATTCTAATATCTATCCATGGCTCAGATCAATTATTCAGTTAATGATGTTCCCGCCCAACACTCTACCGTCTGTCTCCCCACTCTTCTCCTCAGTATCTACCATCTGTCTCCCCATCACAAATGATTTGCCTCCCCATCTACCCTCTGTCTACCCATCTTCTCTCTCTATCTCTCTCTTCCTATCTCAGCTTTTGCATCTCATTTCTCTGCCTACCCTCTCTATCTCTCTCTTCCTCTCCGTTCTTCTTATTGATTTTTTTTGAAAATCTCAGCTTTTGCCTTCATCAGAGCTTACACCGTTGTTCAAATCATAGCCTTCATCAGAGCTTCTGAAAATCTCACTCTGACCACTCTCACCGTTGTTCACTTCGGCTCGACATCACTTCGGCTGCTAGGTTAGTTTATTACTTTGATTCTTATTTTTTTCTTTTGTTATTGCTTTGGTAACTGAAGAAGAAGAATAAAAATCGGTTGCTGGGTTAGTTTATTACTTTGGTTCTTATTTTTTTCTTTTGTTATTGCTTTGGTAACTGAAGAAGAAGAATAAAAATTGACTGAAGAAGTTACCAAATTCCTATTTTTTACACCGTGCCTTGAGTAAAACTGAAGAACAAGAATAAAAATTAAAGAGTAGTCATCAATCTAAAAATAAAAATTAAAAAGTAGTTGCAAAGGCTACATTCAAGTTGACTCTGTTTTTTATTAGTTGGCTCTGTGCTCATGGTGTATAGTTACCAATTTTTGTCCCTCCTCCTTTCTCTCAGGTAAGCTATTTGAGTGAGGTAAAGAAGGAAAGGAGGATTGGTAGGTTATGGTTGATAGATATATACACATTGAGAGAAAGGAGGAGAAACAAAAATTGGTAAAACATAATTATTTGGCTATTATACACAGGAAAAACATATTTGGCTATTAGATATATTTGTATAATAGCTGTTTGAGTGAGGTAAAGAAGGAAAAACATAATAGATGAAACTTCATGGAAATAAAAGCTTTTCATTAGTAATAAAAGCTTTTCATTGATTTGGTTTTCAAAAAAGAAAAAAAAAAAAGGTCATACACATTGTGTTTACTGTCAACTGTCATGGTTGATAAGGTTGGTATCAAAATTATTTGGCTATTATACACAGGAAAAACATAATAGATAAAAGGCATTATTCTTTCCAAAATTTTCACTAAATCAAGGATGAACAAAAAATTTCACCAAATCTCTAATAATAATACTTTTAATCTTTTTTGATAAAATTTTAAAATAGAGTATGGATAAGAGATGGTTTTCTTTCATAAAAAATGGTATGGATAGGAGATGGTTTTTGGGATAAGTTTGGAATTTTTTTGAAAAGATTTGAAGATGCGAAGAGAGTAAGGATTGGAGTATTCCATATCAGATCAAGCTTTTAATCAAATTTTCACTCATGGTTTTCTATAAGTTAAGTAATTTACTAATCATAACCATCATGGTTTTTAATTTCATGGTTTCCTTATTGTTGTTGCTAGAACTTAAAGCTTGGATTATGATTGATTGTCCTGACTCCGGTGGGTAAATTGAAGTGTAAAACATTTGGCTGATTACGTCGCTATTCATAAAATTGGTCTGTCTTAAATTTTTAAAATTTGGTCAAGATTTGGAACAAATAATTGGAAAATTTTGTTTAAATTTGGTCAATTTTGCTGTATTATTAGAAAGAAGTCAAGTAGCAAGTAGTTACTCTCTCTCATACCCTAATCCAAGGACCTTCACAATTATTTATTTTTTGGTTCTTCTTGGAGGTTTGAGTGCTAGATATAGTAGTAGTGGGTAGTTTTGTAGAATAACTTGATATTGAAAATCATGTGTGCACTGCTACTTGCATTGTGCCCTTAGTGAGGCATAGTCGGGTTGCTTCATCGTAGTTATGTGATGATATCTTTGTTGTGGAATTGTGTACTTAAATCAAATAAATAGATTTATGTTGAACAACTACTTTGAATTTCAGAATAAGAGCATACTAAAATTTATAGAAATTCATAATAAAATAAAACTAGTAGTAGGAAACAAACTGAAGCCTGTGTGATACCATAGTGTCCTTAAAACAGATTAGCCGCCTCACTATGGGTGCTGAAGGTACATCGACTTCTGTCTCCCAGGATACGACAGTCAAAACCAGCTAATGTAGAAGCACCTTCTAAATAGCTTCGGTGAACTTGATAATGGTTGCACTCTCTCTAATAAGAACCAAAAAAGGGACTAGCAAAAGAATAAAGGAAAATTTTCTTTGGTGTCAAACCATCTCCAACTCTTTATCAAAACACCATCTCTATTTTCCATAAAAAAGACTCTCAAAACTTATATCTTTCAAGTTGGAGGGAAAAAGCCTCTATTTATACAAGTAGGGGAATCCCTAGCCATAAAGGCTATACATCAATAGGTTCATCAAATGCCATTAACCATGGCCATCAATTCTAGCCATTAGGGCTAGAGTTACAAAGGTTGAAAACCTATGGCCACTAATATGGTCATCAACTCCATCATCAAAAGATGAGAGTTACAAAGGTCTTAACCTCCCATGTGCTTAATATATACAAATAAATATGTATATAATGATGTTTGAATAAACCAACTAGATGGGTCATACAATGGATACCAATGTTGGGTCACAACCCGATCCAAACCCAATTCTCAAACACATGCACAAGCTAAGCCCAACACAACATAACTTAGTTCAAGCTTAAGATTGAGTCCAAGTCTAAGTCTAAGACCAAACCCAACACATGCACAAGTACAAGTACAAGTCTAGGCCCACTTTATGAGACAATTCTCATTCACACCTCAATGGTTTCGGCCCATTATTTTATATTGTAATCTTCTCACTTGAGAGAATGCAAAACTACTCAGACCCACCTCAACTGGCGGTTGGGTCCCACTTTAATTTCTAATTAAAGTTGCCGAAAAATCATTATTTTCCAACAATCTTTTGATGTAATGGGGGCTTCTATTCTCCCTTTTATTTATTTATTCTTTCCAAAATAAAAACCTAGGTTTAGGCGCCCATAAGATTGTTTGAGAAAAATGCATTATTCATTTCTATTCAACTTTCTAAACCATCAAGCGCATCACTAATCACTGGAATGCTCAGTTGAAGAACTCTACATGCTCAATTTTGTTTTTCAAAAATAGATGCAATCAACCATGATTTAGTCACCCTTTTAATGAAAGAACATTTCATTTAGTAGGTCACACATGTATGCAAGATATAGAGAGAGACATCACTACGATATACCTTTACACAAAATATCATGCTGATTTGTTTGGTTTTAATTTTCTAAAATTTGAGTATTTTTGTTTTTCGTATTTTTTTCAATGATTTCTTTTAATATTTTAAACAATTTTTTTAAAAAAAATTTAGAAGTACCTAACCTAGATGTACCTAAAAAGTAAAATATTTGTAAAAAAATATTGTAAAAAATCAATAAATACATAAATATATGAAAATATATTGAATTTTTTAATTTTTTTATATTTTTAGTGTTTATTGAATTTTTCAAAAATTTTATTCACAAATATTATACTTTTTAATTGTATTTATATTAAATGTATCAAAAAAAAAAGTAAAAACTTTGCTGAAAATGTCAAAAAAATTCACTAAAAATAAATAATAAAAAAATGAAAAAAAATCTCAATTTTCAAAAAATTGAATTAACAAAATTGGAACCAAATGTAATTCTCACTAATGTAACATAATAGGGCATGTATCTTTCCATTAAAACTTCATGGAAATAAAAACTTTTCATTAGTAATTCAAGCTTTTCATTGGTTTGGTGTTCAAAAAAAAAAAAGGTTTTACACATTGTGTTTACTTCCAATATTCAGCAAACAATGTACCATCAACACCAAATAATATTATGTTAATAATTTTAAAGTTATTTATACTAAGATTATTTAATTATTAAAATAAATATTATTTTATAATTTTTATATATAAATGCCTCTGTTTTGAAAATGAGGGGATTATGAGAGAGTAAAATAATATTTATTTATACTTAAAAAAGTCCATTAATCCAGTGAATAAAAAACAGAGCAAATATTTTGGCCAATATTTTTACACCCCCTTCACAAATGATTTGCTTAAGATACAATTCTTCCAACAGTCTAAATCTACATCAAAGTCAAACATTTGCTCAAGTATCAACACCCCCTCCACAAACGAAAGTTAAGGTGAATTACATTCTCAACATTCATTGTATCAACATTCTTACATGGTTTTGATTTATGAAATGGGTTTGATGCTTTAATGGGAAATGGGTTTTAATTTAAAATTAGTTTGTTGTATGATTACTTGATCTGAAATGGGTTTTGAATATCAGCTCAAGTAGAAAGCTAAGCGACTTTTAGTTATAATAAAACCATCATAATGGATCATATTTAAATAGCAATTGTGTGATAATTAAATTTGAGACCCACAACAACAATGAATGTGTGCTTTGTTTAGTTTGAAAGCTTTATTTAAAAGAAAGCTTTGTTTAGGTTAATTACAAGAAAGCTTTATTTTCTTTGTTCATCTTGATCAATAAATCAAATATTTTGGTGACAGTTTTTGGCCAATATTTGGGTCAGACACTTTTAAAAAAATATTTTGTGTCTCTGTTTCTATCTTTTTTTGTGTTTCTAAGGGTTTGTATTTTGTGTTTGTGTTTGCATACCCCAAGGCAACCACAAACAAATCCATATGTAAGCAA
The DNA here is from genome assembly GCA_036172215.1 of Camellia granthamiana. Taxonomy (NCBI): domain Eukaryota; kingdom Viridiplantae; phylum Streptophyta; class Magnoliopsida; order Ericales; family Theaceae; genus Camellia; species Camellia granthamiana. The sequence continues at coordinate 5,306,423 of CM069908.1, read as the reverse complement.
AGCTTTTTCAGGGACCAAAGAGCTGTAGCAAAACAACTTAGTATGAGCTTAACAACTTAGAATAAAGTGAAATAAAAAATCAACCTGGTAGTTAAACAAACCCCTTCAGAAACCCATTTTAATATTTTTGAAATAAAAAGTCATTCAAACCCCTTCAGAAACCCATTTTCCCACTAGCCATTCTTTCTAGGATTTACTACAACAAAAACACATTTTAGTGACACCATACTAGTGGCATGTTCTTAAAAAATGTCATAAAAAGAATATTTGGTGGCATTTTTTAGATAAATGTCATAGAGCCACAAACATACAAGGCTCTAGTGGCATTTTAATTAAAAAAAGTGTCACTTCACTACAACAAAAATGTCACTACAACAAATTTACATTTTAATGACACTGCACTAGTGGCATGTTTTTAGAAAATGCCACAAAAATAAAAATTGGCATTAAATATTTTAGAAAAATGCCACAGAACCATAAACATATAAGACTGTAGTGGCATTTCAATAAAGAAATGTCACATCAATTTTATGGCATTTTATAAAATAATGATACAAAAAATTATGTTCGTGACATTTACCAACAAATGTCGCTAAACTTTAGTAGCAATGGCATTTTTAAAAAAATGTCAGGACACTAGGTAGGTGCAAATTACTTTTTATGGCACTTAGGTGAAAAGTGTCATAAACAAATATTTTATAACATTTTGAGAAATGCCACTAAGCCAAAAACTTTCCAAGCTTATAATGACATTTTTGAAAAAACAAAAAATGCCAATATATTTTCTAAGTTTTTAAAATGCAGTAAATGATTAAAAATAAATAAATTAAACTCAATATACACTACAGGAAAAAGCACATTCGGCGACTAAGTTTCCTGACCAAAAAAAATTTGGTCGCTGAAAGTATAGCTTTCAGCGACCAAAACAGGATTAGTAGCCAAAAGTTTACAATTGGCGACTAAAACTAAGTTTGGTCGCTGATTATATGGGTTTTAGTGACCAAAAATTTTTTAGTAGCCCAAAGTAAAGCTTTTTGGTGACTAAAAAAATTTAGTAGCCAAAAGTCTACAATTGGTGACTAAAAATAAGTTTGGTCGTTGATTATATAGGTTTTACCGACTAAAAAAATTTTAGTAGTCAAAAGTAAAGTTTTTTTGTGACTACAAAAATTTTAGTAGCCAAAAGTCTACAATTGGCGACTAAAAAATAAGTTTAGTCGCCAAAAGTTGTCATTTTTAGCGCGAAAGAACTAAAATCTTGAGGCGGGAATTAAATTTTTTGGCGACCAAAGTTTTGGTAGCTGAAAGTGCATCTTCGGCGACTAAATTCGATTTTGGTCGGCAAAAGTTAAGTTTTTTAGCAACTAAAAAACAATTAGTAGCCAAAAGTATAGAATTGGCAACTAAAAAATATTTTTAGTCGCCAAAAGTGGTCTTTTTTTATTTTGCTCGTAAATAGTTTATTTTACATAAATTATGTTCAATAAAATAATTATGTTTATACATATACTTTTATATTAATATGGATGTATGTACTATAGAGGTGTAGTGGGAAGAGTGTGGTGTATAAGGTTTATGGTGCGGGAGGTTGGCGGTTCGAGTCTCCGCAAGAGCGGATCAAATTATTCTACAACTAATTATCGTCACGAATGACACTTGATAACGTCATAAATAGTGCCTACGATAACATTAAAGTGTCACTGAATGGTTTTAGTCTTGATGGTGTAATGACACTTATAAGTGTCACTAACTCTTTTTTTAATGGCGCTTGATAGTGCCACAAATAATATTTACCATGACATCAAAATGTCATTGAAAGTTTTTAGCCATGATGGTGTAGTGGCACTTGCAAGTATCTACCGTGGCACTAGTATCTACCGTGGCACGGATACAAATGGCACTTGTTCAAAATACCACAAGACTAAAAAATGTTATTAAACCAATAGTTTTGTGGCACTTTCAAATATCACTAAACTAAGAAAATGTTATAGTGATTGTGTTATGCATGGATTATGCATGTATCTTTCCTTAGTGTATATTTTCATTTGACTGGTGTTTTGGGCCAATATTTATTTTCGTTTGACTATTGTAAATTGACTGTTCTTTTTCCCTTACCCATTCTTCTGATTATCTACCTTCCATTTGTTGACACACAACATCAAAATTGATCCTTTTTATTCTAACTTAACCCAAAAGGTTTGCTTTGAATCAAATTAGTTGTTTGTGCACTAAGTTTCTGAAATTGGTTGTTTGGCATAGACAGACCTTAGGCATAGGTTATGGGTTTGCTCAGAAAATGTGAGTTTGATTAGAGAGAGAGAGAGAGAGAGAGAGAGAGGTTATTTGGAACTTGGTTTGTGGTTAGTGCTCTATGTTGTAGAAATTGGTCTGAGAGGGTAGGGACTGTTGGTTTGGAGCTATTTAAAAAGAAAGTGAGGGTGATTTGTTTAGTTGATCTTCCTGCAAGAAAAAAAAAATTAAACTCACACACTCAAATGTAATATATTTGCTCTGTGATTCTAATGTACAGATGATAAAAAAAAAAAAAAAAAAAAAATTGTACCATTCAAATGTAATATATTTGTTGTGTGATTCGAATGTACAGATGATAAATATTTTTCATATAATTCTTTTTGAATATCTAGAGTTCCTAATAAAAAGAAAAATTTTGGAAACTTGGCATTTTAATATTTATGTGTAATATGGCAAGAGAGATTATGTTTTTCTTTTTTTTTTTGGACCTTTTTAAGGGAGTATAATATTTTATATTGTATTTCAAAAAATTCTGGTTAACAAGTATACAATAATTTTAATTTCTATTTTTGTTTAGTGTTTACAAATTTTTTTTACTTGCTCTCATATTTTGATTTACAATATTGGTGAACATTATAAATCTTATATGTTTGTTACTTAATTTAGATTAAGATTAGGGAGAGTTGTTATTTTATTTGAGTTTTGTAGAGTGTGTAATACAAGTAAAATTGTTACAAGTTCTTTAGGAAGAAAAATATTTCAACATATTTTTTCAGTATCTTTATAAAAAAATGACACAAACTTCACAAATTTCAACATAATACGTATAAATTATAACTGCATTTTAATCTTAATATTATTTACATCGTGCCTTTAGGCACGGGTATACGCTAGTATATATATATTATGAGACGGAATAAATTAACGAAAATTTCTTTATAAATCTCATTTTGAAAAATGATGATTCATTTAGTTTTAAAAATTTTATTATAGACCAATTAGTCTTATTAATTTTGAAAAAGTAGATTTAATATATTATTTAAAAATTGAATTTACGGTTATATCTTTATTTCGATTTTATTTCTTCCTCTTTTTTTTCTTTTGTATTAGAAAGGTAAGGTACACAATCTATGTAAATCAAATTTGGGATAAATTTTTACATGAGAATCTTTTTTATTTATAAAATATTTCAAAAGGAGTACAAAAATGATTTGACATATGAGATTCTAAAACATTGCTAAAAGATGTAGGATTCTTCAAACATTTTAAAAGGAATACAAAAACTCCTTAGTAAATTTTGACAAACGTATAATTTCAAACTGTAACACTCCAATTATATATATATATATATTATTAAAAGTAGTGTTTTCTCATACATAGGTGACATATTATAAGGTTTTTTTTTTTTTTTTTTTTTTTAATGTGAGTTACGTTAGCATGTATTTTTTTAATTACATATAGAATTATACACAAATTCAAATCTAATTTAAATTATACTAATTTTACCTATTTTATATGAACTCAATTTGACAAATATTTATTTTTTATATATTTTTCATGATAAATTGAGATAATTCACAAATTCAATACTAATTTTGTATTTCACGTTTTTCTTCTTAATTCTTTCAAGGGTTTTAGGATTTTTTTAATGCTAAATTGCTTTTTTTTCTTCTTATTTTTCTGTGCATTATTCTATACCTAATACCAATTCTATATTATGGGTTTATAGTTTAAATTTTATAGTGATTCTATATATAAAATTATATTTCATTTTGTACATTATTTTATATAATTATAACTCACAGGAGAAAAAACTTACACAATAATGATACTTTCGAGGAACCGCTAAAATTTAGATTTACTGCTTGAGTTACTTTTTCAATTATTGAACAGTAAGTTTTTTTATGTTTTGACATCATTCTACAGATAATTAATTACTTCACGCACTGAGATGTATCTATTGTTTGGATGTTTTCATTATTTTTTCTTTTTGAGTTTAAATGTTGTTATATGATTCTATCTTGATTAGTCGTTGTTGAATAACTTTTATATAGTTGATATTTTAATTTAATTAAGAGTATTTATTTTACTATTTCATAATTTAATATATACATATATCATATAAAATTATTATATGTTCAATTACAACATATTTATATTTAATTTTTTTAATAACTTTTATATAATTTGTATTTCTACATATTTTTATTTTCCAAATGAATATAAAAAAATTAAATAATTAAAATTATTTTTAATTTTATGTTACTAATTCTTCTTTTAAACAAAAACCTTTGGGGTGTCAGTGTGATTTACCTTTATTTTTAATATCAAAATGAGTATTTATTTTACTATTTTATAATTTAATATATATCATACAAAATTATTATATAATACTTACACTTTTATAATACGATAGAACTAAAATTATTATAATACATAAACAATTTAACTAAAATTAATATGTATAAGTATTCAAGTAACAATTTTATAGAACGATAGAGTCAATATTATCAAAATAAATAATTAAAATTATTTATTAATTTTAATTTTAAATTAAAATTAAAATTATTATTTTATAACACGCATTGTACCATCAAATAGTTTTTTTTTTAAAATAGTATGTGCATTGCACATGTCAACTGCTAAACACTCAAACGTAACACTCCCAAAAAAAATTCTTAGTGTAGCTTTTCCAAACGTAATATTATAATATAATACTCCAAAAAAACTCGTAAGACTCTAATGTAACACACAAAAAAATCTTAGTGTATTTTTTTTCAAACGTAACACTCCAAAAAAACTCCTGTGTACTTTTTGTTAAACATAACTCCAAAAAATGATGTAGAATGTTTTAAACCATTTCAAAAAAATGTAGGATTGTTCAACCCATTCCAAAAGGAGTATAAAAATTCCTTAATAAGTTTTAGGCAAATGTATAATTTCAAACTGTAAATGTTACATTTGGAAAAAAGTATGTTAAGAAATTTTTTAGTGTTTTTATGTGTGCTATATTGGAGGATGTTACATTGGAGTGTTACGTTCGAGAAAAGTATTTTAAGGATTTTTTTTTTGGGTTACATTGGAGTGTTATGTTTAAGAAAATTATACGAAAGAGTTTTTTTTTTAGTGTTACGCTGTTACGTTTAGAAAAATTATATCAAAGAAATTTTTAGTGTGTGGGATTTGTTACAAAAGGAGAGAAAATCCAAAACTTCTTTAGTGCAGATTGCTCAAACATATAATTTTATATTTGTATAAATCTATTTTTATCCTTAAAAAATTAAACCTAAATATGTAAATGACTACCATTTTATATAATTCTACTTCAATATGACCTTTGAATTCATAAAAAAAAAGAAAAGAAGAAAAAACTAATGTGGTCAAAAAATCCCACACACTAAAAAATTCAAAAAATTTATTGATGCTTCTTCATAAATTAATTCAAAAAATCACATTTTAAAATTTAAAGAAGAAAAAACTAATTCAAAACAAACAAAATAAATTAAAGAAGAAAAAACTAATACAAAAAATCACATTTTAAAATTTATTGATGCTTCATTCATAAATTAATGTGGTCATTGCCAAAACAAACAAAATAAAATAAATAAAATAGAAAAAGGGTGACCGTGAAAGAGTTTTCGGCAACTTGGGCATGCATGGTCGACATGAAGTTCTAAAAACTTCAGTGGCGACCAAACTAGAGGTGGTCCACTGTTCCATGATCCACGTGGCACACAGTGCTTGGTCAATTTTTAAACCAATTAATTTCTTGAATCATTACTTTTTTTTTCTTCGCAAGAAAATGATGGAAATGATTACGACCATTTGAATGTTTGTAGCCAGTCACCATGCAAGATTCTTTTTATTTCCAAGTTTCAAACTTTGACAAAAATTCACTGATTTTTTTTATAAAAAATTTAATACAACCCTAACTATTGCCCTTAGATCACCTTGGGTTTCATCCAGTGATTTTATAACCACACCTTAAGATGTAGTGAAAGAAGGTCAGAGATTTGAATTAATGGAGTAATGACGATCTCTTTAGTTGTAATTTAACTTTATTATCAAACTAATATTTTACAATCTTGGCCAAAAAAAAAAAAAACTATTGCCCTTAGATCCAAGTTCTTACAAATTGTATTTGAATTTTGAATTTGAGAAAAAAAATATATCAATAAAAAATTTTAAAAAATGTGAAGAAAAAAGAAGTAACTTATACTTCATTCACAAGAGTTTTTTCAATTTAAAATTCAAATACAATCTTAGAGTTTAGGGGAAAAAAAAAAAAAAAAAAAGACAAAAGAAGAAGAAGAAGCTAACACAGTAGAGGGATGAGATGTGAAATGACTAAAAAAGGCATGCTAAGTGGCTGAAGAGAAAAGGTGAAAGATTAGGCAATATGCAATTTTGTTAAAAATATTACAAGATTCCGTCATTTGATATTAATTATCCTAATTTCATTTGTGATGATATTTTTAAGGATACTCGGTCTAAAAGTCCAAATTTCAATTGTTTGTTTAAAAATCCAGGCACTGAAACAATTTGTCTAAAGGAACAAGCTCAATCAAAATGACCAAAATATCCTTCTATATATATATATATATAATATACACGTCCAAACCTAACAAATCATACTCATCTCTCTCTCTCTCTCTCTCTCTCTTCCCTCTACTCTCTCTCTTCCGTAGTATCGTCGCCTCCTCCTCCGTGCCACCGCTACTACCGTGATACCGAAGTCATCGAACTCTAATACTCCAACGTCGGTTCCATCCGCTATGGCAAATCTGAGCAGATGTTACTGGTGCCTCTTTAGATTTGAATAGCATCGATTCAATCTCTCTCACATCTCACGCCGTCTTCCTCCGTCATCTATCGCCACCAACCACATCGCATAATCTCTTTCATTATATAAATATATATATCTCCCCCTCTCTCTTTCTAATATATACTTAGATCTTAGATCTGTTGATGATACGCAGATCTTAGATCTGTGTTGATGATGCACACTTAGATTTCATATATGTGTGTATGTATACATGTATGTATGTGTGTCTTTGTCTCCAGATTTTATTTTTTTTTATATGTATGTGTATGTAGTTGTACTTGTAGTTATTTGGGTTGTTGATGTTGATGTTGATTTTGATTTTGATGATGATGTTGGTGTTGATGAAAATGAAACATATCGCACCATTTTTTCTTGTTCTTGTGTTATGTTGAATAGATGGAATAGAGAGATATTTGAACAGATAGAAAAATAATAATTTTTTAACAAATAGGTTTGGTTTGGCTTGATATTACAACAGATAACTCTCTCATCTATCTAGCAATTGCAACAAAATTTCAACAGATAGAAAAGGTTTTGACATCAGATATAGTTGGTTTGACATATAAGAACAAAATTTGAATTGAAAAGATAAAATAAAAAAAAAAATGAATAGATTGACAAAACATTAGACGTATAGAATTTTATTTGGGCAAATATTTAAAGTGGAAAAGAGATATTTGAATTGAAAAGATTAAAAAATTAAAAAGATAGGGTAAAAAAAATTGAACAGATAAGAAATTTTTTGAATAGATAGAAAAAAAAATTGAACAGATAGTCAACGAAAGTCAACAGATAAATTAAGGGGTAAAATTGAAAATAAAAATGTCATCTAAAACAATAAAAATGACTTCTCACCAAATTATTTCACAAAAGGTGAATCTATTACTAACAAAAAATATTCACTGGATCTAATACCTTAAACACCCTTCAAATTGAATTTGTCACAAATTTTCTCTATTTTAAAAATATTTTCTCTATTGCTATCTAAAAAAAAATGTTTTCTCTATTTTACATTTAATTTTAATTTTCACTTTATCATTTACATGATATTTTCTCAATAATATTTTTCAACATGCCTCTTGCAGCAATTGAACAGCCTATTACGATGTCCCCTGTGCCAGTGGGACCATTATTTAGATCTGCAATTGACAGTGGAACCATTATTTAGATCTCCAATTGACCCACCCAATTGTCAAGATGAATTTAAAAAATAAAATTAGAGGAATTAGTAAATAAGTGAAAGCTTGAAAATAAATATCAATTTCTTTAAAAAAAATTATGAGTTTGAATTTTAATGTAAAAAAAAATTTCATTAATTTATGAATATTTTCTCTAATTTTTACCGAAATTATATTTTTCTTAAAAATTATAGGTGAGTGGGAGATTTTAATGAGCTTACAAAAAAATTATTTTGTGATGTTAGAGTAATGATTCACACATAGGCCATGTTTGTTTGGGCGGACTGGATTAACATTTCCATGACTAATAGTCCTAAGAGTACGAATTCGTTGGATTATGTATCCTATCTTAACTAATAGTCAAGTTTAAAATAATTAGTCCGTACTTTAATTGTTTAACCAAATATCGGATTAATAATTTTATTAGACTATTAGTCCAATCCCAAGCTCATGTCCACCCAAACAAACATGGCCTATCTGTATTGTGACATTTATTCAGTTGTTTCTCAAAAAGCAGCTAAACTAATAAAAATCAAATTAATGCACCAGATATATACTCGTTTCGGAACACTATATAATTTTTCGTATTTTTGTGCTCATCCAAGATCATTTTGTTCTTATTTCTATGAGAAAATTAAGCGCCAATCCTTCTCACCTTTTACGTAGAAGCTTAAGGAATATGAGAAGAAATATATTAGGTAAGATCCCTCAGTGTTTTGAAGGTAGTTGTTTAACTTCTTTTTGTTGGTTTGTTTGTTTGTTTTTTTTTTGGTTCCTTTTGCCCTTTATTCAGAATTGCTCATAGAAACTTCAAAATTGTTCAGAGAAATTTCAATGTTACTTATTTTCTCTCAAAGAAATTTCGGAATTGCTTATGTTCTTTCAGAGAAATTTCAGAAATTTCACTGACTGAAGATAACTAACTCAGTGAAATTTTGTCAAATTTTTTCTTGGAATGTCATAATCATCATAGATTTTTTTTAATAGATCTCAAGGATAACATTCTAAAAATATAAATTTTATTGAAAATGGATATCTAAATTAAAAGTTATTAAATTTTTAAGTTTTAAATTTTTTCAAAAAGTGAAAGATGTTGAATGAGCAGTGTGCAATGGAATCCGAAAATTGCTTCCGTGCTTCTCAAGGACCTTAGCTACTATTATAATATTTGTTATGTTTTACCTTATAAAATTTTAATATAAGGAGCCTTAAAATAAAATTTTCTATTTTTATTAAAATAATAAAAATTGTTATTACTCAAGTTTTGTTTGACAAGAGGGGGAAGGGGGGGAATCATATCTTTTTTTAGATTTTTTTTTGTCTTAAGTGATTTTATTGTATTCAAAGTTTTTTTTTTTTTTTTTCCCCTCAACTCTTTTTTAGTTTAAAAGGATTTAAGATTTAAGTTTTTTTTGGGAAAAAATCACTAAAAAGAGCACAGGCGCACAAATTTTTTAAAATTTTTTGTTTTTAGTAAACATTTAAAAAAAAAATCTATTTTTAAGGTTATTTAGGGGTTGTTTGGGTAGCGCCACAAAAGTGCATTTTTTTATTTAATTTTACTTTTTTTTGATCATATTATTTTCCTATTTTTTTGCATATCTTTTCGTAAAAAATCAAAAGTACACTTATTTAAATCATCCCAAATAATCCCTTAGTCTGATAAAACCTTAAAAAAGAAAGATTTTAATTTCTTTTAAATACTAAAATGAGAAAATTACCATCCAGTGGTATTTTCACAAAATTATTACAAATTGATAGAAAATTTTAGGGTAAATTATTTATAAGTTCTATTTGGAAGACTTATATAAAATATGGTCCTATAAGAAACTTATAACCCAATAGGTCATGTGGTTTTCTAGTGGACATATCTACCCCCAATCTTAATTAATTAATAACATGATTAATGATAATACCATATATGGGAAATCCACTATTACCATAGATTGTGATCATATATATGGTTAGATATTTGAAATTCAAAATAACATGATTAATGGCAATGCTATATATGATAAATCTAATATTACCATAAATTGTGATCATATTTATATGATTAGAAATTTGAAATTCAAAATAACCTAATTAATGGCAATACTATATATGATAACTCCAATGTTACTATAGATTGTAATCATATTTATATGGTTGAAAATTTGAAATTCAAAATGTAAATGTAACATGTAACATCCCAAACTCAATGTGATATTTTCAAATCCAACATGACATTTCCACATACTTCTGAAATTCAAAATAACTTGATTAATGATAATACTATATATGATAAATCTAATGTTTACCATAGATTGTGATCATATCTATATAGTTGAAAATTTGAAATTCAAAACATAAATGTAACATATAACATCTCAAACCCAATGTGACATTTTCAAACTCAACGTGACATTTTCGTATACTTCTCATCCCAAACCCAACGTAAATGTAACATGTAACATCTCAAACCCACCATGATATTCCCATATGTTTCTCATTCCAAACTCAACGTGACATTCCAATACTCTACCGTTGAATTATGAATAATGTAATCTCCTAAATGTAACATGTAATATCCCAACACAACCCATATATTGAACCATCATCACCCCCAACCCAGCGTAACTACAACATCGAGCGATGGGATTCAATCCACATTCAATTACAAGCCTAAACCTCTAATAATTTTGTGCAACATACTGTGACGTGTATGTAAACACTAATTACAACAAAGACACGATACACATTCAAACACATACACAATTGAACAAACACACAAATGTCATCTACTACATGATGTATGTAGATTAACATTACACACTAAATGTAACATGCATCGCAACACGATCATCCAAGTTCTAATGTACAATTGCCATCCTACGACGTAATTTTCATTCGACATCCAATTAACAACCAAAACCAAATACCCCCAACCCAACCCTTGAACCTATACATACCACCCTACACATTGAACATATCAAAATGCATCAACCATCACAATATCAAATACACACATTCAATCAAAATATTGGCCAAAGTGTGTCTATCAATGAAGTAATAGATTGTCAATATCCTATTAAAGATGAACAATCTACACTTCAATAAACAGCAACACACTTCAACAACAACAATAAAAACCAAAAAAAAACATACATCTTCCCCTCAACTGATTGGGGTCAAAATCTATCGAATGAATCAACACACAATCCTCAAACTTCATCATATCATTGACTATATCCACATCCATTTAAGCAACATTTTAAAAATATACTGAAATCCCGCGATCAATGCGAAAAAAACTCGCACTATCATTTCCAGTAGACTTATCTTTCCTAAAGCCTTTCTAAACGTGATATGATGAATGAGAAAATAAGGTACAATATGGAAATAAATTAGGGATATAATAGCATACTAATATCATTCATTTACAACTCTTAAGATCTTATAAAACACATTTCAATTTAAATAGGACTTCAAACTCAAAAAAATATTCATAGGACTTCATATTAAATAAGTTTTCTAAATAGAACTTATAAATAATTTTCTCAAAATTTTAAAATTTTAATTATTAATATCTATAAAATTTATTACTGTAATTACTTTTTTAAATATACACTGAATTAAATTATTTTTTTAAAAGAAATTTGTTAAAAAAAACACCAGATAATTCTCCTCGTGGTGGAGACTTTGAAAACAAAAATGTTTGGGAGTTCTAAAGTATGAACTCTAAAGGAGCTCTAGGGGGTGGGCCTCACTCATTGAAGTGACGTTTTGGCTTTAGTTTTTTTTTTTTTTTTTAAATTTCTACCGTATCGGTGTGTTTGTTTGGACGGACTGGATAAGGGGAGATTGTAATCCATCGGACTGTTAGTCCTGGGATACGTTGTCCCCGAACTATTTGGTTGGATTGGATTTGTATCATATGTTTGTTTAGTTATGAGATTAGATGTCTGGATTAGATTTTTTTAGTGAATCTAATGTTTGGTTGGGCGGACTGGACAAGGATAAATGTTCAAAAGACTATTTTACCTTGTAATTTATAATTTATAATTTAACAACACTAAAAAATTTTAATTTATAAGGCCATAATTTTTAATTTATTATTTTCAATTAAGTTAAATTTATAATTTATATTTTTTATTTAATATACAATTTTAAATTAACAACACTAAAAAAATAATTTAATTTAATATATAAATTTACTTTTTTAACAACACTAAAAAAATTTAATTTATAAGGCCATAATTTTTAATTTGTTATTTTTAATTAAATTAAATTTATAATTTATAATTTATATTTTTTATTTTTTATTTAACATATAATTTTAAATTAACAACACTAAAAAAATATTTTTTCAATATATAAATTTATTTTTTTAACAACACTAAAAAAATTATAAGGCCATAATTTTTAATTATATTTAATTTATAATTTATAATTCATAATTTATATTTTTTATTTAATATATAATTTTAAATTAATAATACTAAAAAAATAATTTATAAATATTCAAAAGATTATTTTATCTTTTTTCAATTGTTTATTAACTAATAGTATGAGGGTAAAATAGATATTTCACACATTAATCCACCAATCCTATGGAAATAATCTCACCTCTCCTTTTAGAATATAATAATCTCTCATATGAAGAACTAATAATCCCTGTCCAGAGCAAAAAAGTTGAATTAAATAATGGACTATTAATCTGAATGGACTAATAATCTAATCCTATAGAATAATTTTTCAAAACAAATACTTCCTCTGTCCCAAAATAATGGTCCTTTTTGGGGAATTCAACTTTTTTTGGTAGTACAATTATTGCATTTGAAAAAAGTAGATTTTTCAAAATTACCCTTTTGATAGTACATTTTTTGGAAATATCAATATAATAATTGTACTTTTTGTATTGTTTATTAATTTAAAAGAAGGGTAAAATAGAAAATTTATATTTTTTTTGTACTTGATTTTTGAAGAGGGACTAATATTTTGTGACAATGAAAAATGAAATAAGGGACTAATATTTTGAGATTGAGGGTGTATATTCTATTATGTCCAATTAAAACTCTTAAATTAAAAGGATGAATATTTTTGCTTTGAAAAAGGCGTTCGTTCCTTTCTTTTGACTAATCGATCAATATCACAGAACCTGTTCCAAAAAAAAAAAAATTTCAATCACAAAACAGAACGCCGACATTTTTTCGCGGGAAACACCAACGTGTGATGAACGGCCAAATTAGCGGCCACGCTTCGCTACTTCTGCCTCGACACGTGTGCCACAGATATTGTGACTAGTCATCAGTCTGACATGGAATGTGAGGTTATAAAAAAATTATTCATTGCTCTAGAACAAATTTAAGTGGTGCCTCAATCTGTGGCCTATTTTGTTAAGCTCTGTTTGGGTTAAATTATATTAACATATTACTTGTACTACCCTATCACTTATGCTATGTACGGGATAATTATAGATATTTATATTTATTTTAGATTTTTTTAATATATAAATTATGTTTTTTAAGATTTTTTATAAAAATAATTTAATAATTTTATCACTAACCATAGTGTATGAGAGAAGTTGAAAAAGGTACTACAGTAACTATACACGGATTGTATTTATAATTATTTGTATGAGGAGATTTTAAATACTGATCAGGAGATTTTGACCAAATCAATAAATGCAGGCATGTGGAAAGACATGTGGATTGAAAAAAGTTAATAAATGCTAATCAGGGGATTTTGACCAAATCAATAAATACTGAATTTTTTTTAAAAATAAAAAATAAAAAATATAGAAAATTCAGATTGGGATATTAAAGCTCCCATAGGCCTTGGGGGTTAAAAACCCCATTTTGCTTAATATATAGTATAGATTATGTATGAAATTAAATAATATATTATTTAATAAAATAATAATAATTATATTTAATTTTTTTATATTATGTAAAATAAAAATTAAACCAATCGAGATTTTATTAATTGTTTAAAATTAAGAAAATAAAAAAAATTAGTATGAGATATTGATCATAAGACTTTTCACTAAAAATTTCATTTTGCTTATATAAATGGGAGTACAAGATTCACTTTATGTAAGTGAAACAATTCACTTTTTCCTTTTTTTCTCAATATGAGATTATAAAATAAAAGTTAAATTAAATCTAACCAGGAAATTTTCTTAATTGTTTAAAAGTTAACAATTATTTGGGAGGAAAATTTATTTCGAATCAAGCGATCTTAGCCGTTTAATATTTAATTTGGCCAATATTTAATTTATTTTAAATCAAACAAATTTAACCAATATACTCTAATAAAACTGTTAAACTAGCAAATCAGTCAAACCGAAAATGGTTCACCATAAGTCAAAGGATCAACCAACTTATACAAAAATTAATTAATTAAAACTTTTAAATTTTATTTTATTTTTAAAATTTAAACTGGCTTGAACTGAAACATACACAACACTACAATATTAAATGGGGGCATAAGGTTTACATAGTAAAATAACTCATTTTTTCTTCTTTTTTTCTGATGTGAGATTGTAAAATAAAAGTTAACAGTTGTTTGGACATAAAGTTCATTTCTAATCAAGCAATCTCAATCGTTCAATTTTTAATAAGGTCAATGTTAATTTATTTCAAATCAAACAAATCTAAGCAATATATTTTGATAAAACAACTAAAATCGTGATTAAATCAGTGAATTAGTCAAACCAAAAACGATTCAACCTAATCGGCTAAGTCAAAAGATCAACCAATTCACAACAAAATTAATTAATGAAAATCTTTAAATTTTATTTTAAAATTTAAATTATTTTGAACTGAAACATGTACAATACTATAATATTAAATGAGAATATAAGATTTACTTTATATAAGTGAAACAACTCACTTTTTATTTCTTTTCTCATTGTGAGATTATAATTATTTTAAAATTAAATATTATGAGAGTTTGAAAATCTCATATAAATTTATTTTTAAAATCAAAACGTCTCTGTGAGATTGGATAATAAAAGTTAAATGGAAGCTAACCAATGGAGATTTTCTTAAAAATAAAAAGAATAATAAAAAAATTATTATTGATTATAGGGTTTTTAATTAAAAATCTTCTTTTGCTTATATAAATAGGAATATAAGATTCACTTTTTTCTTTCTTTTCTCGATGTGGGATTGTAAAATAAAAGTTAAATGGATATGGACATTGGATTGCAGATTGAAACTGTGTTTACAAAAGCACATTCACATTACACCTTCACATAGCACGGGTGATATGTTAGGAGTATTGTACATGTGTTTTTAAACCCAAAAAAAAAAAAATGGTATTGATTATAGGGCTTTTCACTAAAAATCTTCTTTTGCTTATATAAATAGGAATATAAAATTCACTTTATATAAGTAAAATAATTTACTTTTTCCTTTTTTTCCTAACGTGGAATTATAAAATAAAAGTTAAATGGAAGTTAATCAATGAGAATTTTCTTAATTGTTTAAAATTAATAAATTTCAATAATTTATATAAATTGTAGCATAAGATTCATTTTATGTAAATGAAACAATTCACTTTTTTATTTTTTCCTGATTTGAGATTGTAAAATAAAAGATAAATGGAAGTTAGCCAATTGAAATTTTCTTAATTGTTTAAAATTAAGAAAATTCAATAATTTTAAAATGAGAGTTTAGACCTTTTAGAAGGTTTCTCCCTTAAAACTCCCTTTACAAGATTAATTTTATATAAATGAAGCAATTTACTTTTTCTTTCTTTTCCTATGTGTGATTGTAACACTTTGTATAAATGAAACAACTCATTTTTTTTTCTCGATGTGGGATTGTAATTATTTTAAATTTAAATATTATGGGAGTTTAAAGATCTCGTACAAAATTATTTTTAAAATCAAAACTCTGTGGGATTGTAAAATAAAAGTTAAATGAAAGCTAGCCAATATAGATTTTCTTAATTGTTTAAATTAAGAAAATAAAAAAATAAGTATGAGATATTGATCATAGGGCTCTCCACTAAAAATCTCATTTTGCTTATATAAATGGAAGTATAAGATTCACTTTATGTAAGTAAAACAATTCACTTTTTCTTTCTTTTTCGATGTGGGATTGTAAAATAAAAAGTAAATGGAAGTTAGCCAACAGGAATTAAAGAGGCATAGTTTAAGTTAATGAATTTATCATACTCGATCATTTTGTAAACTCATATGCATATTAAAAAAAACAAAATCAAATTCATTCTAAAGTCATGTTCATGTGATTTTAATATATTTATCTTTAATATATGATCTATTTATAAAATTATATATATTATTTATTTTTAAAAATTAAATATAATAAAATTACGTAATTATAAATGATAGTCGCGCTCAAAGTAAATCGAACTTTAATTTGTTCAGAATGTTGCTAATAAAAATTGAAAATAAATCAAAGTCAATCAACTGACCTCTTCTCCTCTCCGACATGTGTCTTGTTACATTGTCATTCATGTGGTCATAATCGTGGAATTAACTTGCATCATTGCATCATTGCACTTGGAGCAAAAAATTGTTTTAAAAATATAATTAATTGTAATCATGCAAACAAGATGGACCCAATTGAGGAAGATGGGTGACGGCCTTCACATTTCAAAACCCTTTTATTGTAATAATAACTAGTGGTTCACGGGATTTTATAAATTTAAAAAAATTATTATAATTATTTTAAAGTAATTTAATATTTTATCTTGTGGTATACATGAAATTTATAAGTTAATTTTTATGTTTATAACTTTTTAAATTATTAGTTTAAAAAATTAAAAAAGATATATATATTTAGTGCACTTATGATAATTTGTATTAAAAAAAAAAGTTAAACCTGATTAAATGAGATTAAATGAGTTATGACATGCCTTTTCTTGTTATGAAAATACACAAATTTAAAAGTTATAATTAAGACAAATATACAATTTTATTATTAAATGTGAAGTGAAATGATATTTAACAATAATTAATATAGTGTTTCTATTATTAATCTAATAATTTAAGTTACATTTCTTTTTATTTCAATTTCATAACTAAAAATACAATATGAATATAATACACACACGAATTTTTAATCTTTAAGAATAAGAAAGTTTCAAAATATTTTCAAATTTTCATCATTTTATTTTAATTTTTTTTATCTAATCTGATTTTAAATTTGAATAAAAATTTTGATTTGATATGAAGTACTTTAACTTTTTCATTAAATTTAATTAATTCTTTTCTTATATTTGTATAAAAATTGACACTTATAACTATATCATTATAAGTCAAATTATAAAAAAAAAATTTGAAATGTCAAACATTTTCATTTGTAAATATCCTTACATATGAAAAAAAAAATGTCTAGCTTTGGAATATGTGTTTATTTGTTTTGTTCTGTGGACATAAACAATTGATGTTTCAATTTAAAAAATTAAAAAGTAAAAAAAAAAAAATAGATTGGGATTTTTAGAGATAAAAGAACTCATCTAACACTTCTATATACTATTTAATATGGACTATTTAATCACATAAAAAAAATAGAAATTATATTTATTCCTATATATTATGCTATTATATATAACTATAACTGTAACAAATTAATTATAATATATATGAAAAGTTATATTAACCTTTCATTTTCAATTAATTGAATTATAATTAACAAACTAACAAATAGCAGTAATATGGTATAATGGGATAGATAAAGGACAAAAATAAAGAACACAATGATATTTAAAAGTTTTAAATTTACCTAGTTATACAAAAATCTAATGTTATAGTAAAATCTTGAATTCTCAATAAATTTTCACATTTTCTATAAAATAAAATGACAATAAAAAATAAAAAAATTCGATACCCATTTTTTTTTTTACTTCAATTTTATGGTCTTCATTGAAGAAAACAAAATTCGATCAAAATCCTTGGCATAGAACAGACATAGATACTTCGATTGCAACCATAATCACTAATAATTTTTCTTCACCATGCAAACTTGTAAACAAACACATAAACCTTACTTAAACCAAAACCAAAACCAAACCAACAGCCACACATGAAAAAATAAATAAAATTAAAAAACAAATAAATTTATAGAGTAGGAGGATGTTACCTCCAACAACTTAGACCTCACCTAACCCAATCCGTTAGCTCCTCTGCCAGTGCCCGCAAAGTTTAGGAGTTGGGATGACTAATCAGATTATTCTTTAAATAAGACTTGAAAATTGATTAATTTGTCTCATTAAGTGAATTAAAATTTTGATAGATATACATCAGAAAAATAGATAATCACTAATAATTTTTTGAAAATTGAAGGGAGATTATGATGGAGAAATTATGAAATATTTTTGTTATCTTCCCATTTGAAATCCATAAATTAATGGATAATTATTATTTCTAAAATAATTAAATAAATAAATCAGCTAAGAGGTTTTTTTAATCTATTTTATAGATTAAAAAATTAATAATTTTAGAATGAGAGTTTGGAACTGTTAGGAGGCTTCTCATTACAAACCCTTTTTCCTTATATAATATATAGATAGATAGATAGATTGATAGATATAGATTGATAGATATATATAGATATAGACATTTATATTTGTTTTATATATTTTTTTAATATATAAATTATTTTTTTAAAGATTTTTTATAAAAATAATTTAACAATCTCATCACTAACCATAGTGTATGAGAGAAGTTGAAAAGGGTGTTGCAATAATTATGAGAGAAGTCAAAAAGACTTGTGGGTTAGGAGATGTCAATAAATGCTGAGGTTATTTTTTTTAAATCAAAAAATTAGAAAATTAAGATTGGGATATTAGAGCTCCCACAATGCTTGTGGGTTAGAAACCTCATTTTCCTTATCTATACTATATATTAAGCAAAAGGGCCTTTAAAACCCCAAGGCTTGTGGAAGCTCCAACATGCCAATCCTAATTTCCTAATTTTTTATTTTTAAAAAAAAAAAAATTGACTTGGTGATTGGTTCAAAGATTATAATAATTACACTATTGAATAACGCAATAAATGAAATCCTAATTTCCTTACTTTTTACATCCCCAAGAGACCCATGTAATTATTGTGTAAATGGCTCTTAATTTTTTCCCTCTTAATTTTTTTGTTTTGTTTTTTGAAAAAACAAATAAATAAACACTTATTAAATTCTTTCAAACTCTTCGGTCAAACCCCATGTATTTAATTTATATATTAAAAAAAATTAAAACAAATATAAATATCTATAATTATCCCGTGCATAGCACGGGTGATAGGCTAGTATAATATATAGATAGATAGATAGATATAGATATAGCTATAGATATAGATAGATAACATTAATTATTAAAAAAAAACCTTTTAAATTATATAAGTTGGCCTCTCCTATTAGAGAGGCATATTTTCTCCGCATGCTTTAGTGAACTATCAACTTAAACTATGATAAAAGCTTCCAACCTAAACTATCACAACCTAAACAATTCACTTTTTTCTTCTTTTCCCAATGTATGATTATCAAATAAAAGGTAGCCAATAGAGATTTTCTTAATTGTTTAAAATTAAGAAAATTAGTATGAGATATTGAAACTTTCGCAAGGCTCCTCACTAAATAGGATGGGAGTATAAGATTCTCTTTATATGAGTAAAACAACTTATTTTTTTCCTTCTTTTCCCAATGTGGGATTATCAAATAAAAGTAATTATTTAAAATTAATAAAATTAGAATGAGAATTTGGAGTTCCTAGAAGGCTTCTCACTAAAAAGTTCATTTTCCCTATATAATAGATAAGTGCACTTTTTGTATAAGTGCACTTATGTAAGTCACATCAATCAACATCTCATCTATTTTTCTATATATCTTTTTATAAAAATTCAAAAAATATGTTTATTTAAAACATCTCAAACCAACTCTTAATTGGGTTAAAAGTCAATTTTTATTTTTTTTGCTTTTTTAAGTCATATTCTTTCTCTATTTTTTTAATATATTTTTCCAAAAAAATCAAAAAAGCTATTTTAGTTTTTTCGTCATTCCGTCCAAACTTTTGTTAATTTTTTCTATGTATATACTTTAGGAAGTTGAGAAGTATTACAAAATCGTTAATTTTAATATATAATTTGAACAAAAGATAAAATTAAAATTAGATTCAAATTGTAAATCCTAAATTGTTCAATTTGAAATTGTTACGCCCCGAAATAATTACAATAATCCAACCACAATATCCAATATATGACAATAATAATAATAAGGTTATCTTCCATTAATTCAATATGATATAGAAAAGAGAAACATATGCATCATACATTCATAAAGCCTAACCCTGAATCTATAGCATGTTGCCAATTAAAGGAGATGAAGGAAAATAAACAGATAAAAATGCCCTGAGGGCTTACATATTTCCAAGACGAGGCTTGGTTATAACAAAAGTGGACTTTAAGTCCAATACAGTTAAGCCCTTGGTTATACATAACCAAAAAAAAAAAAAGAAACTCTTGCTCTAGATCCTCCCAAACTAGTGTCTTAACGGAGACATATCATTAGCACCTGAAATGTTTTTCCCACATAAGGTGAGCTAAAGCCTAGTAAATATAATTTAATACAATATATGGATCTTAACAAAGATATAAGCATAGTAAGCACGTACAATGCCCGCGATAAAATCATTTATAACTCTTGTACAAAATCATGCTATTTCAAACTCAAGTTTAATCCATGTTATCTCAATTCATGAGTCCTTTCCATTCTATTCAGACAACCAAGCCAAGGATACACTCAATGGGTCTCTAATCAATACAATCATCATACAAAACACTTTCGTTTGCCATTTTACGGATATTTCATCTGCAAGAATCGACACTTATGTATATTCATAGTTTTTGAAACTTTTACCCTGGACATTCCGGCCAACTTAATTCAACGGAGTACATCCCCCTTCTCCTCCCAAACATGGAGTACATCTCATTTCTTCTCTCAAACATCATATATGTGCAATGTATTTAAGATGTGATAAGGCTCAATATAAAGGATGAGAAAATTAGTTTCAATTCACCTAATTTTCATGCAATTTCTATAGCAATCATACTCATCCTCCACCGATAGCCCAAAACAGATATTTCTAAACAGATTTATATATTTCATCAAAGATACACTTTTCCAAAATCTCAAAATGGGAGTGATAATACATATCCAACTCCATCCTCATCATTATCATCATTTCAATTTCACAATTTCCATATCGATTTCATTTTCACTTTACAATCTCAAACATTCACCTTTTTGGGCAAAAACCTCTCCTTTACATTTTGATTCCAAACCCTAGGTTTTTTGACAAAAAACTCCCAAAACACCATAATCTTTTGGAATATCAAATAGCTAAGGTAAAACCCATAGAAGAGTGTAGAAAATCCTTACCTCAAACTTAGAAGAGGGAGAAGGAAGAAAACTCCAAAAGTTGACGGTGATGAAACAACGATTTGCTCCGATCAAAACGAAGCCCTTAACAAGTTCTATACTTAATCTCAAAGGAGTAAGGTGAGGAGATGCTTCCAAGTAAGTGCGTGTCTTATGGTTTAGAGAGGGGAAAGAGAACAAAAAGTGAAGAAAAGGTTAAGTGAGGGACCTATTTATAGTGCTAGGTCAAAGTGAAATGAAGTCCCAAAGTTAACCCAAAAGAACAAATCAAAATCCCCAAGAAGTAGGGCCCAAAACCAACTAAAAATCTAGAAAAAGAGTCACAGGGGTCGACCCCTGCAACGATGGTGTCGACCCTTAAGAAGAAAAACTAAGACACTTGTGTTTGGCAGCAAGCAAGGTGTCGACACCTCCTAAACTGGTGTCGACACTAAATTTTAGCAAGCAAACCCAAATTCTGCAATAGACAAGGGTCGACACCTCCTAGACTGGTGTCGACCCTAAAGGCTAACAACAAAAGACAAGTGTCGACACCTCCAAGGCTGGTGTCGACACTAAATTTCAGTAGCTATTCCAAGAACACGACAGTAAGATGGTGTCAACCCTTGGAGCTTAACAAAGCAAAGATAAGGGGGCAGTGTCGACCCCAACAAGGGCGGTGTTGACTTCCGAAACCAAAACCAAATATGAAGAGAAAAGAACGACCATCACAAATATGGTTTTCCGGATTCAAAATAATAAATGGATCGGGTCTAAGCTCGGATCGCTATAATCTCTCCCCTTAAGGAATTTCCTCCCCGAAATTTCAAATCAAGTATTAAAACCATGTTTCAACCAATTACAATAGTGATAATTAATCAATTCCATTATCACGATCCATTCTCCGACCATTCATTCCCATCAACTCGATACACAAGTTCTAACATTGAAAGTACAATTCACATTTTTCAAAACATATACAATGTTTATATTAAACCCGTGTTTCCAAAATATAACCAACATATATAATGTTTCCATATCTTCAAACATATACAGTGTGTTCATATTTCATTAACATAACATAATTTCGACACATGCTCAAGTATCAACAAATAAGTCCGGATACTTCTCATGGACTTCCAACTCACGTTCCTAAGTTGCTTCCTCAACTCCGTGATGTTGCCACAATACCTTTACCAAGGAAATTATCTTTTCTCGTAAGACTTGGTCTCGAGTATTCAAGACTTTCACCGATCTTTCTTCATAGGAGGCATCCTCATTTACCTCTAAGTCGGTCCAATCCAACATGTGTGATGGATCTGGCTCGTACTTCCGAAGCATATTAATATGAAACACATCATGAATCCTGGAAAGTTGTGACTGTAAAGCCAAGCGATAGGCTATTTCTCCAATCCGCTCAAGGATCTCAAAAGGTCCAATAAATCTAGGGAACAACTTCCCACTATTCCCGAAGCTTATCAAACCCCGCCTAGATAATATCTTTAAGAAGACATGATCTTCCACCTCAAAAGACAAGGGTCTCCTCCTACGGTCGATATAACTTTTTTGGCGACTCTAGACTGTAATCAACCTCTTACGGATAAGTGCAACTGTGACAACCCTCACCTTTAATTAGCGTTAAATTGTGATTAAGCATGATAAGTAATTGATTAGACGAAATCCTAAATTGATTACATGAGTGTGTCGTTTTAAATGCATTTCTATCTGTTTGTTACTGAATGATCTGTTCATATTTTAATTTCGAACTGCGAATTGAAAGCCTTATCGGCGATCGATTCAGAAATTGTTTAGTGTTATATGTTAATTAGGAATTATATGATTTTATGGTTGGTTTAATTAAAATTCAATTTGGAATGATTAAATTAGAATAAATAATGCTAGATTAATTGAATATAGGTTATTTACACAATTGCCACTAGGTGGATTAATTCAAGGCCAATTCTTCTCACACTTTACACATGTTTGACACACCATTCTTCATCCATCTTCTTGACAAAAACGTGAGAGAGAGAGAGAGAGAGAGAGTTGGAAGGAAAATTGATTCAACAAGAGTTTGACTTGAAATTTAAAAGAATTTGAAGGAGACTTGAGGAATTAGGCTTCTACATTTGGAATTCAAGACTCAAGGTAAGAAATTCATTCCCTTAATTATGAATTTAAGTTGTTACATGCATGGTTCATGGGAAAATTGATGATTAGAGTCAAGAATTAGCTTAAAGTGTTGATTTGAGAGTCCATTCATACATGTATGTCTATATCAAGGAGTTTTGAAGTTGTTTTGCATGAAATTCTTCCATGCATGTCTAGATTATAGTTGTAATCTAAGAATTCATCATGTTTTTGGGAAGAATGGCTCATTTGATCATGTGTTAGAAGCTTTGAATTCAAATAAACACATGCATGGCATATTTACATCATGTTCTGAATTTTTGGTTGAAATTGTGTTCAATTGACATACTTTTGGGCTTTGATTTTATAAAATAATCTTCAAAACATGTTGTATTATGAGTTTCTAAGTGTTTTCCAGAAAATTGGCCCAAAAGGATGAGTTTTGGCACGTTTGATTCTTGGTTTGAGCTTTGGAAGCAAATCAGGAAAACCCAGATTTTGGTTTCTACGCTCGAGCAAAGGATTCCACGCTCGAGCGACCACCTTTGTGTTCAGAGCTTCGCTCGAGCGACAGAATGTTGGCTCGAGCGTAGATTGCAAGCTCTTAGGTTTTTGCGTGTGTAGACGCACGCTCGAGCGATGAGACCTACGCTCGAGCGAAGAACTGTGTCTTACGCTCGAGCGAGCATCGAGCAGAGAATTTCAGCAACCAGTACTTTTTGTATTTTTTTCAGACCGCTCGAGCGAGGTAGTCTACGCTCGAGTGACCTCTCTGTTTTGGTAAGCTCGCTCGAGCGGAGAAAGCCACGCTCGAGCGAGACCCCTATTTTCAGCAAATTTTGAAAAGTGTTGTTAAGTACATTATTGCATCCTCATTCCATCCTAGGCATTCCTAGGCCATGTTTAAGGCATCTTAATGAGGATAATGTTGTAGAACCACACCAAGTCAAGTTAAAGGGCTAAGTTATTAATCCCGAGTGTGTAATCTAGTGTATGTTCGTTCTGCAACTGTGTAGGGTTGGCACCCGAGGACGCTGATTAGCCTGCCTATAGCCTAGTAATCTGTGAGTTACAATATTGTAAAGATATGTTCAATTATAATTATTTTCTGAATGATCGACTGTACTGCTTGCTGAAGTGACATTGTTTACTGAATGAATGTTTGTCCTATTTTATAAACTGTACTCGTGGCATCCATAGCAACTTACTGTTACTGTTACTGCTACTGTACCATTATTGTACTGTTACTGCTACTGTTATAGAGATCTCTGTTAGTTCCAATGTTGGGAACTACTACCGTTTACTGTTTTGATGGCCATCAACTGACTGCTCGGTCTATTAAGACCTACTGTACTGTCTTACTATTGGATGTACCACGTATAACTGCTATGATTTTTAATTGACTGATATGGCATGAAATATGAGCCACTGATTGAATAACTGATCTACTGGTGCAAACGACTGTTTTAATTACTGAAAGGACATTCATTCTTAACCCCTTTACGCAGTTTATATATGTATGTAGGTGGCCAGGCACCGGACCGAAGCTAGAAGCGTCAAGTTAAGCTCATGTTTTGTCAAGCCAACCCTTGTGCCTCACTTCGAGGTTTCGAGTTTGCTCAAACCAAGGCTATTTTGGGGTGTTCCAGATTCACCCTTTTGTCTCTGTTATGTAATGAATGTTTAAGACTTCTGACTGTACAGTTATGGTAAAGGGATTAGATCCCTAACCTGTATGTTATGTGTATCCGATATGTATATATGGTTATGGTTATGAATGTGGACTAGTCCATATAAGTCTTTTTCCATTCAGATTTTCACAGCTCATTGGACATCTTTTATTTACTGTTTGGCTTCCGCCAGCCCCTTACTCTGTACTATTGTCATTACTATCAAGCAGGCCTTTGGTAATCACGGATTACTGGCCGGTTACGATGCTAAACCCATAGGGGCAGGTTTGGGTCGTGACAGCAACCTTCTCCGTCGTTTCCCGGACTAACTCTGGACCTAACATTGGTGCATCACCCACTTCGGCCCAACACATAGGAGATCTACATAGTCGACCATACAAGGCCTTAAACGGTGCCATGCCAATACTCGACTGGAAGCTATTATTATAGGCAAACTCCACTAAGGGCAAGTACTTCTCCCACGACCCCTTAAAGTCAAGAACAAAACCTCGAAGCATATCCTCAAGGATTTGAATAGTATGCTCGGACTGCCCGTTAGTTTGAGAATGGTATGCAGTGCTAAAGGTCAACTTCGTGCCCAAGGCACTCTATAGGCTTTGCCACAATCGAGCCATGAAACGTGGATCTCTATCCGAGACAATCGTCACAGGGACCCTGTGCAACCTCATTATGTCCCTAATATATAGGTCGGCAAGATGATCTACCTAGTCACTCATATGCATAGGTATAAAGTGCGCTGACTTGGTCAACCAGTCAACTACTACCCAAATTGCATCACTACCCCCACTGAGTCCTCGGAAGTCCCACAACAAAATCCATCATGATATGCTCCCACTTTCACTCGGCTATAGGCAAGGGTTACAACAAACCTGATGCTCGACCTTCACTTATTTACAAGTAAGGCACCTCGACACAAGCACCACCACATCCTTTTTCATTCCCCTCTACCAAAACAGGCAGCTAAGGTCGTGATACATCTTTATGCCTCGCGGATGCACCGCAAGGCGTGAATGGTGAAACTCTCGGAGTACTTCCTCTCGGCAAGACTTTGGCACAAAAAGACGGTCACGGTATCTAATACTTGAATCAAGATACACATTCAAGCCTTTCTCCACCTTTCCACTGGAGATATTCTCTCAAAGGCATTTTACCACAAGGTCACCCTTCTATGCTTCTAATACTTGGTTCACAAGTGTAGGTTGGGCAACTACTGAAAACAAGGTTGTCGACTCAACGGATTCGCCGAGATGCAAGTCAAACTCACCAATAGCACCTAACATCTCCCATTTCCGAATGACCATTCTAGTCACACTACTAATGGATTTCCTACTCAAGGCATTGGTCACAACATTGGCCACAACATTGGCCTTCCCCGGATGATAATGTAACTCAAAGTCGTATTCCTCTATGAACTCCATCTACCTCCTCTGCCTCAGATTCAAGTCTTTCTGTGTAAACTGATATTTCAGACTCTTGTTATCAGAAAACACTTCAAACTTCTTACCATACAGATAATGCCTCTAAATCTTTAAGGCACAGATCACGTCGATAACTTTAGGTCATGAGTAGGGTAGTTTCTCTCATGTGTTTTCAATTGTCACGAGCCATAGACTATTACCTTCCATTCTTGCATCAAAGCACAACCCAAACCTTTCTGTGAAGCATCACAATACACCGAATAGCCTAAACCCCTCTCCGGAATAATCAAAACTGGTGCAGTAAGTCTAACCTTAAGCTCTTGAAAAAACTTCTCACAGGCCTCACTCCACCCAAATTTAATCCCTTTTCTTGTCAGTCTAGTCAATAGTGAAGCTAATCTAGAGAAATCCTTCACAAACTGACGGTAATACCCGGCCAACCCCAAGAAACTACGGATCTCGAAAGTATTCTTAGGTGATTCCCAATCTTGCACTGCCTCTATCTTAGATGAATCTACAGTCCCCCCTTCCCCGGATACCACGTGGCCTAAGAACTTAACTTCTCTTAGTCAGAATTTGCATTTTCCAAACTTAGCACATAGTTTGTGGGCTCTAAGCAACTCAAGTACCACTCACAAGTGTTCCTTGTGCTCCTCCTCAGAGGGTGAGTAAATCAAAATGTCGTCCACAAAGATGACCACAAAACGGTCTAGGAACTCTTGGAAGATCCGGTTTATTAAATTCATAAACATAGCTAGTGCATTAGTTAGCCCAAAGGGCATCACTAGGAACTCATAATGGCCATATCGTGTACGAAATGTTGTCTTCTGGATATCCTCCTCCCTTACTCTCAACTGGTGATAATCCGATCTCAGGTCTATCTTAGAGAAGCAACAAGACCCCTTCAATTGATCAAAAAAATCATCTATATGAGGTATTGGGTACTTGTTCTTAACAGTTACTCGGTTCAACTTCCGGTAATCTATACAAAGTCGTAACACACTATCTTTCTTCTTGGCAAAAAGAGCTGGTGCTCCCTAAGGCGAGGTACTAGGGCGGATAAAACCCTTATCTAACAATTCCTAGAGTTGAATCTTCAACTCACTCAACTAGGTAGGTACAAATCTATACGGTGCCATAGAAATCGATGCCGTGCTAGACACTAAATCAATAGAGAACTCGATCTCTCGATGAGGTGGTAAACTAGTAAGATCCTTGGAAAAAACATCCAGGTATTCACAAACCACCCTTGGCAACTCAACTCGGACTTCGTCACAGTCATTACCCAAGAAATTGGCAAGAAGACAACTAAATTCACTTTGCCCACGCGGATCATACACCAATGATAAGACTCTATCAACTTGGTGCCCCAAGAAATAAAAACACTCACTGCACAGAGTACATACAGTAACCTTCTGACGGTAGTAATATATAACAGCCCAATATGATGACAACCAGTCCATTTGCCAAAATAATATCAAAACTAGACATGTCAATCAACACAAATGCAAAAAGAAGTCGGCAACTGGCAACCTTTATGTCACAACCTCGACACCTCTACTTCAAAATAACCTCACTACTAATAAGTGATTCTACACAGATAGGAGATGCTAACCGAGCCAACTCTAACCCCAAAACCAATGCAAATGCAGACGAGATAAATGAATGGAAAGCACCTGTATCAATCAACACATTAGCAACTGAATTGCAAAACAAGAAGGTACCTCACACTACCAAAGGAGCTAGTAAAAGATCTAGTGCAGTAACAGCATACACACGTCTTGTAGGCTTCTGTTCAACCTGTAGCGATCCCGATTTTGACCTGGTCAACTTTGGGGGTCGAGCTGCCCGGTCAGCTCGCCAAAAGCAAAAATGCAAAATGCATTCAAAATTGCTTATAGGAAAGTGTATTTCACGTTCAAGCGACCTTGTTATATCAGTCCGTAAATTAAGGTTTTAGATCACTTTTTGCAGCCCCCCCTCTCTCTCTAAAGCTCTGCAAATTTCCAGGTCTAGAGCTTCTCTCGCTAGAAGTCATCTTCTCTCTTTGATTTCTCCAAATCCATTGGGATTTAGGTCTAAGTTCTTCACTAAAGCTAGTTATCACCTCCAGGGCTTCATTGTGTGCGGTGGAGATTGAGTTTCGACACTGTAGATTTTGGGGTTTCATCTCAAATTCTCTTCAAAACTTCAGGTAGGGATTTTCTACACTCTAATATGATTTTTAGCTTAGTTATTTGCTATTGTGTATAGATGATGAGATTTGATTGTGGTTTGGACAAATCTAGGATTTGGGTGTGAAATGAAAAGAGGGGTTTTGATGAATATGAGGTAAACGAGTATGAGGCTTGAATATAAGATCATGTTGTGCCAAAATAGTTGATTTTGGTGTTTGGGTTGATATTTGGTGAAAGGGGGATTCTGCCCTAATTTTGATTAAATTATTATTTTGCATAAATAATTGGGATTAACATTGAAAACGTGAAATTGGAAAGTTGTGATTATAAATGGTGATATTGGATATGTATTATCTCACTTATGGAAGTTTTGAATAAACTATTTATTTTGATATTGAACATCTCTTTAGAAATAATTGCATTGGGCTATCGGTAGAGAATAGCTATGATTGTTATAGAAATTACATGAAGATTAGGCGATTTAATGCTAATCCATTGTTGGTGTCATTGAATATGACCATGTTATAGATATATTGTATATGTATGTTTATTGAGAGGAGAAAAGGGATGTACTCTATATGTGATTATGTTTATAAATACATTGCATATGTATATTTGTTTGGGAGGAGAAAGGGAATGAACTCCATTTAAAGCAAGTTGGCCGGAGTGTCCTAGGTGAAAGACCCGAAATTTTATATATAAATGGGTGCCGATTCCTTCGGACGAAATATCCGTAAAATGGCAGGTTTGAAGTGTTTATGTGAGTTTTGCACAATTAGAAAATCATTGAGTTGTAGTCTTATTTTGATTGTTGAAAGATAACGAATTTAACTCACGAATTGAGTAGCATATATGAATTGGAAATGAAATTAAAGAAAAATGGAATAAGGTTGGTCTTAGTGGCATATGGATATGCAGGTCTTGTGGATGTTTCAGGATCGGTATTGTTTATGTACGTGATATTTATACCTTTGCTAACCTTATAAATTGTGTTAGATTATTTCCACTGGGCTGTTGGCTCACCCTATATGGGAATACCATTTTCAGGTATAGGTGAGATGCTTCCTCCAAGGCAATAGCGTGGATGGAGTTTTGGGAAGTAAGAGCTTCTTAATTATGCCTTATGTGTGTATGTTTGTTATTTGTAAAGCCAAGGGCTTAAGATGTAATGAGCGAGACTCAATTTGTGTAACTAAGCAATGACTTGGAAACATGTAAGCCTACATGGCATTTAACTGGTTGTTAAATAATGAACTCTGATATATGAAAGTATGTTGTTTATCATATTTATTCCGCATATGAGTTATCTTTATTGTATTATTTTGGGGGCATGACATAACCTACTCACTCCTCGGAGCATAAGCCTGATGCACTGACTGAGCCGAAGAGGCTCCTTGATTGGCCCTCGAGGCCTGTGTTAACTATGCAGGTTGGTGGCTCTATGTCTGCCTCAAACTAGACGCACCAGGTGTGCTACCCAACTGAGGGCAAAACATCTTCATGTGCCCCACCTGCCTACACTAATAACAAGTGAGCGGTTGCCCTCTTTCCTGACTTTAGCTCTGAGAATGAGCCGAAGACGATGCAGACCGTTGCCCTCCTCCTTTCTGCGGGCAAGCTAGAGACTTGTGGCTCAACTGACCACATTTGAAACAAGTCTTGACCATCTCTCCCAGAACCAGAACTCGGTACTAGAAAAGTGGACCTCGATTGAGCTCCTTGGGACTGTTGTGGGTTAGAACCCCTCTGCCTCTTACTGTCTCCCTAAATATCCTGATTCCTCCTAGAGCCCCTCGTCCTCTCCTCTTTCATTTGTATTACGGTCTCAAGATGAGTCGCCGCCTCCACAAGGCGTCCATAATCCCTAATCATTGACCCGGTCACTTTGAACATTAGCCTGGTCCTTAATCTCTTCTTGAACTCTAAACAACGGCGCTTTTCAGTCGCCAAGAGTTCTAGTGCAAACCTCGATGAGCTAGTAAATGTAGCCTCGAACTCGGCCACCGAAGTGGTCAACTGCACAAGCTTAGAGAACTGATCTCTCAATTTCTCCCTAACAGTGGGAGGAAAAGATTTATCCTGGAAGGCACTGACAAAAACCTCCTAAGTCATTCATATGTACGTAGAATGCGCCTACGCTCACACTTCTACCATTGACCAGCATCTTCCTTCAACTAGAAGGATACCAAGGTCACTATTGGCTGGTCGTTCTCGATGCCAAGCATCTCGAATGTTTTCACTATTTTCCCCAACCACTCATCTGCCTTTAGTGACTCCTTGGGATCACCCACAAACTCATCTCTCAACTTCTCCCTAATAGTGGGAGTAAAAAATTTATCCTGGAAGGCGCTGACAAAAGCCTTGCAAGTCATTCCTATGGGCCCACGGGCATACTTCCACCATTGACCTGTATCTCCCTTCAACTGAAAGGATGCCAAGGTCACTTTCAACTGGTCATCCTTGATGCCAAGCATCTCGAACGTTTTCACTATTTGATCTAGCCACTCATCTGCCTTTTAGTGGCTCATTGGGATCACCCACAAACTCATCTGCCTTTAGTGGCTCCTTGGGATCACCCACAAACTCATCCGGATTGGACTTGAAAAACTCTCGCTTCAAGAATGACGGCCCTGCCTCAGCTACTTGGTGTAGCTCGACTTTTTCGCGCCCCCTTTTAGAAGTTCAAACTAAGCCTTATAGTTCAGACTTCCGCGGTTCTGAATCTGATTTCACAAGTGTAATGTGAAATAGTTAATCACCAAAGAGTCCAAATCTGACAAATCTTTTGGAAAATCGATTTTTAATCAAATTGCCAAAAATGGACTGCTTTGTTAGATATAGAGTCGCTATCTAAATATTTTATTTTTAGAAAATTTAGGAAACCCATGACTCGCGCCAAAGGCCACGTGTCCGTCATCACCAAGATTGTCTTGGCTCAGGAACTTGGGTACAAGAGGGGAAGGTCATGAATTGAGTACCTCCACTAGACCGATCAAAGATCGGCCTTTACTAATTATGATATGAATCTTATCAACATTATATACTCTTATTTCGGTTATTAGCTAGTATTTACTATGTGATGCACATATCCACAAGTATAGACTTATTTGCAAGAATTAGAACATTTCGATTCATGTTTGTTTTGCAAATTTGTTTCGAAATCTGTACCACTTGAAAAAGTGATCGCATATTTACATTGCTCAAATTATTCCAATTCAAGCAATAAGCCTTCATCCACAGGCACTCAAGCAGTTTATCATTTAAACACTTAGCCTCATGGCAAGTATGCTAGACATGTTAACATCAACACACATGCAATTATGCTAAAGCGAGTAAAAAGCTCACCTAGTACTCCAAGCCAAAACAAACAAAAGAGTTAGAAAAATGCATGATTCCTAACTATGCGATATGACTAATGCAACATATGCGATATGCAATTAATAGGCTTGACTACTTAACATGGCATACTGATCAATTAAATAGCATGCGGTCTAAGCACGTATTCAAAGAAGTATTTAAACTAACAATGCAGTTAGAATGATGAACCGAGCCTCGGTGCATGCAATACAAATGAATACAAACATGGAGTATGCTAAACAAAACATGATATCCCTAATCTAATCATCATAAGCAGTTAAATAAAATGGAGAAAGACGTGGGGTTAGAAGACATACACTTATTATATTGCGCTCTCACAAATGAAAGTCTGAATGAATAAACTAGCTAATTAACTAAAGATAAGCTAAGCTAATTAAGCTAACTATTACAAACCGAAATAAATAAACTAGCTAAGCTACTTAACTAATTATTATAACAACAAATGAATTAACTAACTATCTATTACAACACAACTAGTTAACTACTTTAACTAATTAAATAATTACAACATAAGTGCAATTAAAATAAGTAAATAAGCTAAACAATTAAGCACTATGCTAACTACTCTGCCTCGGGAAACGAGGGATATTCATGTGCATGCACGGTTTTCACCCGAAAACGCCATTGTTTTGCTTTCGGAGAGCCTCTGTTGCACAATAGAACACTTATACTGCTGCCCACTTCCAGAAGAACTTTACTTTGCCAAACAAACACACTGCTAAATTTTGCATCAGTGGCCGGCTAACCATTGATGAGGACTGCCGGCCACCAGTGATGGTCGGCCAGCCACCTGCCGGCCACTGCTGCCCAGTTCTCCTTGTTGCAACAGAGGACAAACAGAGCATGCACAGGGTATTTTCAAGGGTTGTTTGCACAATTCACCCCTCCTTTTCATGTACAAATCAAAGGAGAAGTGAATTTAAGCCACAAACCACCAACTCAAGTAATGTCATTGTATGATGGCTTGTGAACCAAAGTGTGCAATTTCAATGAATGCAACAAAATAAGACACAAACCCCCTCTATTTCATGAGTTGATCAAGGGAAGTGGTGGCCTTGGAAACTTGAATCATTTCATTGCTAATAAGTATGAAATGCCTCAAGCTTCCATGTGTTCAATTAACGTCCGATTGAACACACCCAATTATTATCTTTCACCATTTTAGTCCCAAATTTAGTTACTCAATTTTAGATTATCATCCATCATTTAATCCATTAAGTTCAATGGTGAGTTTAAGTCCTCTAAATAGAAAGAAGGCTCAAACCAAAAGTTGTCTTAGGCATGAAAGAAACATCATACCGTTGGTAATGAACCCCTTAAGGGATTAAACCATTAAGCATGACATCTCAATCTCATGCTTTAAACAAATAAGTAGTTTGAACGATTTTCAAAAAAAAAAATAAAAAGTCAAGAAATGAGGGAGGTTGCAGAGATTATTAGTGTTGAAAAAGAGTGAGAAAAGCATAAATAAATGCTATCAACTCAAACAAGGTGGTGTCTAAGGCCTAAAACACCAAACTTGTGAGGACAATTACACTACAAGTATGCAAAGCAAAGCTCAAATGCAGCTATCAACCAAAAACAGTCCTAAAACAGGTCTAAAATAGCCCTAAAACATGCTGGAATTGAGCCAATAATAACTAGATTAATATTTTAAAATATGGCACAAACTAGGCTAGTGAGCAAGACACAAGGAGGGGAGGTTAACCCCTCCAAATTTAGAATTCAAAACATGATTTTAGTCACTGAAAAAGCTCTGAAAAAGATAGTAAAAGGATGGGAAACACAGGGGCAAAGGTCTTCAAAACAAGATACAAATAAGGGTGAAGCACCCCCTAACCTTTAATGGCCTTAGGACCTAAGTTTTAGCCCAAAAATACAGAGGTTTTACAGCCCAAAAACACTTGAAAAACAGTAAGGAAAATAGTAGATAACTAAACAAAGAGGCAAAGCCTTATACCTTTTGAAGAAAAAAAGCAATTCAAGCAATAAACAAAGACAAACACACTCTCTAGAGCTCAAACCAAGCTCAAAGACACCTCAGCTCCAAGATGAGAAAATTTGGTTAAGGGTGTATAGGCAAAAGTTAAGGAATTGTAGGCTAAAGGATAGAGATTTGGTAGAGAGAGAGAGAGAGAGAGAGAGAGAATTGTAAAGAGAAATGCAAGATTTTGCTCCAAAATTTTCTAACCTTTAAAACATGAAGGAAGGTCTCCTATATATAGAAAACCATGAGCCTTCCTCAAAAACATCCAGCCTTACACGTGGGGGTAGATGTATGCATCTGTGCAAATAGTTGACACAACTGTCACAAAATATCTGTAAAAGAAACTGGTGGCTGGCAAGCCACATCAGTGGCCAGCAGCCCAAAAGTGATGGCCGGCAGGCCACCAAGGGTTGCAAGCTTGAAGAACTAAGGTTTGGTCCAAGAATGAGGCAACAAGGGTGCAAGGTTTGAAAGGTTCAAAGTTGTAGCATTTCGCTAAGGACTTCGAGCACTTGGCGAACATATAAACTCATCATCGGGTGTGCATGTGATGGCGTCCAAGTCGTAAGGGCTATAAAAAATGGGGTGTCTACAGTTGGGCCTGGATTTGATTATTAGCTCTAAGAATGTCCATAGATTCCAGCAATGCTCCGGCCATTTCGTAGGCTAAGGCACCTATGGTTTGTTGACCAATTGGTTCGGCCACATTGGCCTGACCAACCCCTTCTTCTTGCGCCAGAATATTATCTGATAAAGGCATTTCATGCCTCCTAGGCCTACCACGCCTACCACCACCCCGTTCAGGTCCTAACATCCTAATAAGGGTAACACAAGAGATTAGCTCATTTACAAATGTGCCGAAGCTGACTCACTCGCGTCCTAATGCGGTGGATAACAGTAATTCACTCCACATAAGCATGTTGTTACATAAACACATACGAATTTCATTTCTGGATAATGATCGTTCTGCGGCGTTGCCAGAGTTTCAATTAGAAACAACAGTGATCAAGTACTTTTTTAATAGAACTTCTAGAAACTCGTAGACTCAATCAACATCCCATAAACTAAATCTCATACCCATATAACCACATAAGCATGTTATCATGTAGGCACATCGTACACACTAAAGTCTCTATCAAACAAGACAAACCCATTATGGTAATAACCACTTCCTATGTACCCAAAGTATTCAAACCCCGTACGCTGTGATACTAAGTTGTAATGTCTCGAAATGATTACAATAATCCAACCACAATATCCAATATATGACAACAACAATAATAAGGTTATCTTCCATTAATTCAACATGATATACAAAAGAGAAACATATGCATCATACATTCATAAAGTCTAGCCCTGAATCTATAGCATATGTGGCCAATTAAAGGAGATGAAGGAAGATAAATAGATAAAAATGTCCTGAGGGCTTACATATTTCCAAGACGAGACTTGGTTACAACAAAAGTGGACTTTAAGTCCAATACAATTAAGTTTGCTATATATAACAAAAAAAAAAAAAAAATGCTCTTGCTCCAATCCTCCCAAACTACTGTTTTGGCGGAGGCATATCATCAGCACCTGAAATGTTTTTCCCACATAGGGTGAGCCAGAGCCCAGTAAAGATAATCTAACACAATATATGGATCTTGACAAAGATATAAGCATAGTAAGCACATACAATGCTCGTGATAAAATCATTTATAACTCTTGTACAAAATCATGCAATGTCGAACTCAAGTTTAATCCATGTTATCTCAATTCATGAGTTTTTTCCATTCTATTCAGACAACCAAGCTAAGGACACACTTAGTGGGTCTCTAATCAATACAATCATCATATAAAACACTTCCGTTTACCATTTTATGGATATTTCGTCCGTCAGAATCGGCGTCCATGTATATTTATAATTTTCGGGACTTTCACCCTGGACACTCTGGCCAAATTAATTCAATGAAGTACATCCCCTTTCTCCTCCCAAACATGGAGTACATCTCTTCTCTTCCCCCAAACATCACGTATGTGCAATGTATTTAAGATGTGACAAGGCTCAATATAAATGGATGATAAAATTAGTTTCAATTCACCTAATTCTCATATAATTTCTACAACAATCATAGTTATCCTCCACCGATATCCCAAAATAGATATTTCTAAACAGATATACAAATTTCATCAAAGATACACTTTTCTAAAATCTCAAAATGAGAGTGGTAATACATATCCAACTCTCCACCCTCATCGTTATCGTCATTTCAATTTCACAATTTCCATATCCATTCCATTTTCTCTTTACAATCTCAAGCATTCACTTTTTTGGGCAAAAACCTCTCTTTTACATTTTGATTCCAAATCCTAGGTTTTTTGACAAAAACCCCCAAAACAGCATAATCTTTTGGAATAGCAAATAGCTAAGGTAAAACCCATAGAAAAATGTAGAAAATCCCTACTTCAAACTTAGAAGAGGGAGAAGGAAGAAAAGCCTAAAAGTTGATGGTAACGAAATAACGATTTGCTCCGATTAAAACGAAACCCTTGACAAGCTCTACACATAATCTCAAAGGAGCAAGGTGAGGAGATGCTTCCAAGTGAGTAGATCTAAAGATCTTTGAGCAAAAAAGTGATTTTAGAAAGAGAGAGAGAGAGTGTGTGTGTCTCACGGTTTAGAGAGGGAAAAGAGAAGAAAAAGTGAAGAAAGTGTTAAGTAAGAGACCTATTTATAGTGCTAGGTTAAAGTAAAATAAAGTCCCAAAGTCAACCCAAAGAACAAGTCAAAATCCCTAAGAATTAGGGCCCAAAACCGACTAAAAATCTAGAAAAAGAGTCATAGGGGTCGACTCCTGCAACGGTGGTGTCGACCCTTGAGAAGAAAAGCTGAGACAATTGTATTTGGCAGCAGGCAAGGTGTCGACACCTCCCAGACTAGTGTCGACACTAAATTTCAGCAAGCAAACCCCAGATTCTACAATAGACAAGGGTCGACACTTCCCAGACTAGTGTCGACTCCAAAGGCCAACAACAAAAGACAAGTGTCAACATCTCTAAAGTTGGTGTCGGCACTAAATTTCAGTAACTATTCCAAGAACACAGTAGCAAGATGGTGTCGACCCTTCCAATACTGGCGTCGACCCTTGGAGCTTAACAAAACAAAGATAAA
The DNA here is from genome assembly GCA_036172215.1 of Camellia granthamiana. Taxonomy (NCBI): domain Eukaryota; kingdom Viridiplantae; phylum Streptophyta; class Magnoliopsida; order Ericales; family Theaceae; genus Camellia; species Camellia granthamiana. The sequence continues at coordinate 5,268,868 of CM069908.1, read as the reverse complement.
GGGGCAGTGTCGACCCCAACTAGGGGTGGGCGCGGATCGGTTGCGGCCACGAAACCTTCAATCCGCCATCCGTCCGCCAAATTGGCGGATTGGTGAAAATCAATCCGCATCCGTCCGCCAATCCGGCGGATGCGGATTTGGCGGATTGGCGGATGGATGCGAATCGATTTGGCGGTTTGAAATTTTACAAATTTTCAACATACAAAAAAAAAAACTCCAGAAAAAATTCAATTAATATCACTGAAATTAAAAAAAAAAAACCCAAGAAAAAGCCCAGAGGCTCTAACATGTTTTCAGTTGAAGACACTTTTGTTTTCTTTTCTTGATCATGTTTTGGGTGACACAGAGGCTCTAACAAATGTTCCTAAAAAAATGTAAACTAGTTACCCACCCAAAAAAATGTAAACCAGTTGTTTGGGTAGTAAAACAGACCAAGTTACTCAAGCTTACATTTATGTTCCACTTGTTAAACACTTATTTAAAATTGAAAACAAGTTAAGTTGGGACATGTTTGGGATTGACTAGAAAGATAAATACACTAAACTTGAACATGTTTTTAAATCTCGTTAATTTTTCTAAGTAATCTCAAACAATTCATTACTCTTCTTGTTTAAACCAGTAAATTATGTCTCAATGTTTGAAAGAATGTTTAACCTTAAAATGTTTTGCCCATACTTCCACAGTCTCAATTAAAGTTAACTCAAGTATTAGAGATATTTTTCTGACATAAAAACTTCACTTTAAACCTATTCCTCCCTTTTAATATTGTCAAGATCAAGAAATTATTTACCAGTCCTAAGTCAAATCCATATTATATCTCAACTTGATAATTATTGATTTATATAAGAAAATTTGTTACATTTATGTTAGTATTTTAAGAGATAATAGAAGTAAGAATAAAATAAAAGGCTGATAATAATAACAAAACAGATTGTTCAATCAATCTGGTTTAGAACTGGAATCAATCTGGTTTAGAACAGATTGTTCAATCAATCTGATAATAACAAAACAGATAATAAACCAAATTGAGATTCAGAAGAGATTGTTCCAAACCTCTCTGTGGTTTTCTCTCTGTATTCCTTTCTCTATAGAACCCTTAACACTGTGTATCAAGTTTGGAACAAAACAGATAATAATAGATTAGATAATAATCTGATAATAACAAAACAGATAATAATCTGATAATAACAAAACAATAAACCAAACCCTTAACTCTGGAACAAAACAAAATAATGATAATAGATTAGACTCTAAAAGATTAGAAGTTTAGAACTGGAACCAAAAAAAAAAAATCAGTTAAGATTTAGAAGAAGAAGAAGAAGAAGGAGAGAGAGAGAAAGAGAGGTACCTCAGTAACTCAGTTACAGTCAGTGAGTGTAGTAGACTGTAGATCGATCAATCTAACCATCTATTTCGTTTTAGAACTGGAACAAAAAAAAAAACAAAAAAAAAAAAAACAGATTAGACTCAGATCAGAAGAAGAGAAGAAAAGAGAAGAAGAGGAAAACAGAGAGAGAGAGAGAGAGAGAGAGAGAGAGAGAGAGAGAGAGAGAGATACCTCAGTCAGTAAGTAGTGTAGATCGATCGTCCGTGTAGATCGATCGCCGACTGTAGATGATCGCCGACGCCGTGATGATCGGCCGACGATGGGTAGGGTAGAGAGAGAGAGAGAGAGAATGAGAATGGCTGGGCTGTCTGTCTTCGAAAATTAGGGCAAATGGATGAGGATGCAAATCAGCAAGGAAAATGGGGGAAAATGAGGCATATATCAGCCGAAAATAAATAAAAAAGAGCCAATGGTGGCTAAAATGGCGGATTACCCGCCACCCGACCCGAACCCGAAAATTGTCAAAAAACAGGCCCGCATCCGCCCGCCACGTGGCACGCATCCGTCCGTTTGGGATCGGGTCGGGTCGGGTCGGGTATGGCGGGTCGGTGGATCCGTTGCACAGCCCTAACCCCAACAAGGGTAGCGTCGACCCCTGAAACCAAAACCAAATATGAAGAGAAAAGAACGACCATCACGAATATGGTTTTCCGGATTCAAAATAATAAATGGATTGGGTCTAAGTCCGAATCGCTATAGAAATAATAGGAATTCAAGTGAAATTTGAATCAAAATATAGAGGTTAAAAGTTTAATTTACCCATTATAAAATTTTATAATTTATTTTTTTTATCAATTCGTATGTTATTCAATAATAGAATTAAAACTTCAATATATTGTTTAATAATAAAAATTTAAAAGTTAAATAGAATTCACATTAATGAAACGATAAAGGAAAAATTGCATAAAAGTGAAATCTTCATAAAATATTTACAAATTCATGAAAGACTTATAACTTTAATTATTAAAATTGATAAAGTTTACCATTGGTCTTAAATTTTTTTGAAACTTACACTAAAATTGCAATTTTCCAATGATAAATGTCATATCAATATGTAATTTTTTTATTTTTTAACTAGTTTCCTAAAACATGCTTTTTTCAGCTTGATCCCAATTCTAAATCCAAATTTAAATTTGTATAGTGTGAAATTTATATGCTGAATAAATTTAAATTATAAATTAATAATTTTAATAATTTATAGATAATTAAGTCTAAATTTATAATATTATTAATATAAATTGGGTCATTATTATGACCAAGGTGGTGTGGTCATGGACACTTAGAATTTCTTAATCAAGATCTGGTTTGATGGGCAAGCAGATTTCCTAAGTGGGTCCACCATGATATGATTGTGGGACCCATATCATACACAATACATAATGGAAAAAGTTCTTGATTAAAATATAAGAGAAATTTTAATTCAGTGTCAATGTTTAAAAAAAAATTATAAATAAATTATAAATCGCATATATTAATAATTAAATTATAATATTTTTATGAATTTATAATAAATTTTTGATACTCCACTAACAAGTAATATCGCTCATTATATATATATATATATAATTGTTGACGCCATAAATATGCAATTTTTAATATTATTTATTATTTATATAATTGCAGGACGTGTGGCATCCTCCTACTCATTTAGAGGTTATGAGAAGTTATGAAATGTGAAAAAATGATGGAGAATAAAGTGGAGAACATGGAGCATGAAGTAGAGGTTGAAGGAAGTTATGGAAGATCATATAGTATGAAATAGAGGAGGTGGAAGAGTGGGTAGTTTTAGGTAGTTTTTTCCTACAAATGTTTGCCTATAAATAGCCACTCATGGCTATATTGTAATGGATCCAGAATTAAAAATCAAAGACAATTGATTTCAATATTTCTTATCATTTTCCTTATCTTAGAAGTAGTTTAACATAGATTTATATTTCAAAGCATTTATTTTCAATCTTTCATTTTCAAAGCATTTTATGCACTTCCTTTTCAAAGCATAGAAGTAGAGGTAAATAATTATTACTTTGATTGTTCACTCAATCGTCTTTCTCCGTCTCCCTCATTCTTCTTTTAAATTTTCTTTTCTTTATACTTGGCAATTTTGAAGTTCTCTTTGTTGAGGTAAAAGAACCGTTAACACAATCGCTTGATATTTGGCTTGAATTTAATCTGTAAGGATTTTTCAATCCTTACTGGCACGCTCGCATTTATAGTATTTTCTTTCGTAGGAAAAATAAGCCAACAATTTTTGGCACGCCCAGTGGGACATCAAGTGTAAGAAATGAAAAATGAATTGGATTTGTCCATTTCAAATAACCTAGATGAAATCTATTGGCGTAAAATTTTGGATCTTCAAGAAGAGATCCATTTTCTTGATGAAATAAACTTGCATCCCTTACAATATTATTTGGTGGAAGAAAAAAGACACCATTTAATTGGAGAAATTCATCAACTTGATATGAAAATTCGCCAATGAAATGATGAGTTATCAACTCTCACTACCAAGTCTTTAACTGAGGCTTTAATGGCCAGAATTGGCGAATTTTTTTAGAATTTTTCCATGGTTAAAAATAGTAAAAGCAAAGAATTGATTTCATCAATAGCTCGAGAGATTCAAGAGCCCGTTTTTAAAGAGCCAAATTATGAAATTAACATAATGAAAGAGTATGTTCTTGAGCCAAATTTGGCTAAGAATGATGCTCCATGCATGGCTCGGGGGGTCCAAAAACTAATTTTAGAGAGTCAAGTCATGAAAATAACATATTTATGAGTGATTTTCATAATCCATTAATGGCTAACATGGAAAAACAACCCAATTTGCCAAATAATTATGAAAATCAATTCAGCAAAAGTCATGTTTTTAAAACAAATATGGTCAAGAATAATGAACAAGCCACTGTTCACGAATTCGAAATTTTTGATATTTTTCAAAGTGTCAAAAAGTATGAATTTTCATGGTCACACTATACCACGACTTTTGTTATTCGAAATCCATTTTGGATTTGTGGATCACATCAAACGTTGACTTTGATGGAATGGCTAACAAATAATATTTCATTATTGCAATATATTGAGCCAAAAATATGATTATTAGTTGATCCATAAAACCATCACCATTTGGTTTTGTGGTTACCTTCGAAACATGTCTCAAGATACTTCAAAGCTTGTTATTCATTGAAATATCATTTTATAGCCATTAATGGCTAATTAAAATGCCAAACTAATTTCATAGTAATCCAACTCTTTGGATTTGTTTTGAAGAGATGTCATGAGCACTTTTGAAGGACAACTTTGATCCTTTAGTAACATATGTGACTTTCGAATAGTGGTTTTGTTATCAATAAACACCTTCGAAATGTAACATGGGACGAGAAAACTTTCGAAATGTGTACCTTCCTTCAAATATATGTAAGATGGCAATTAATTAATTGTCGAGTAATGCCTATTTTTGGCATGATAATTAGTGGCTTTACTGATAACCATTTTTATAGCCATTTGTTACATGAAAATATAACTAGTATTCTACAAAAGTTGATTCGAAGAACAACGATTTTGGTGTCTTTGGAGAATTAATAATTGGTTCGAAGCACAAAATTAATATTTTCATTAATTATGTGTGAACTAGAAAATACAAAATTTGAATAACCACAATGTTGGCCAAAAGTTGCTTCGAAGGCCTATTTGCCATAATTTTGTAAGTTTCGAAGCATTCCATCTTGCATTAACAGCTTCGAAGAAACAATAATGATGGTTGTGAACCTTCGAAGCTTTGTCGAGTATTTCCAAGGATGTAATTCGTCCTTTGTCGGTACTTTCGACCTTCGAAGGATGATTTTGGTCTTCTATACCACCTTCGAAGCTTGTTACTAGTCCATAATAGCTAGCATGTGTAATAGCTTGTTAAGGTAAATCACGTTTGAATATTGGCTTTGCCTTAAAAATATGAGGTTCTGAATGATTTTAGGTGCAAGCAACATCAACCTACTTTAAGTGTTTGAAATACGAGTAAAATAAAATTATTTAATTTCCTTCAACGGATTGATGCTGATTCAAAGTACATATATAATATCCTTTCAAGGCATATATATATATATATAATTCGAGACATCTAGTCATAATTTCATACTCATTCGAGGCACTTTATTGGTGTTATTATATCATTCGAAGCACTTTGTTGATATTATTCGAAGCACTTTATTGCTTAGATTAGTCATGTGCTTGGTTCGACCCTTCAAAAATTCAAGTAAACAATAATATATCTAACTATTCATAAAATGAACCATTAGAATCGTAAATATGAAGTGTAGGTTTATATTTTTGGGCAAACTTCACTTTATCTCTTTATGGTTTAAGCCGGGTGTGAATAACCCCCCTTACGTTCGAATATCACCACATAACCTCCCTATGGTTAATGGGTTGATGTGCACAGTTAGTATTTTCATCTAATCTAACAAGTCGTACATGACACGTGTCTAATATGCAAATGAGCATGGAAAGATGATTTTTCCTCCAAATTAAACGACTAAAATACCCTTATCTTCATCATCAATATCCAGATCTTCATTTTTCAAAACATAACGCATCTCTCTCTGTTTCTTCAATCATATACACAAATTCATATATATATATATATATTTGTGATCTTCCATGAATCAATAAAATTAATTGAAATTAAAACTATTTCTTCAATCATCCAAATTTGGTTTTCTCGGCCACCAAACAAAGGAAAAGAAGGAGACCAATTAAAATATCCAAGTTCATAGTCCAATCAGGACCGATTAAAAGGTTGCTCGCCACCTTCTCGACTCAAACAGTTGCCGAAGAAGAAGAAGAAAACGATGAAGAAGACGATGATGAATAAGAACAGTTGTCCCAAATGTCTCTGTTGATATTGAGTGGTCTAGAGGACAGAGGACCCCCCTGTGGCTATTCTTGTCTGTAGCTTCCTTAAGGTGGGTTTCTGATCTGTTTGGTTTCTGGGTTTTTGTTTTCTTGGTCTGGTTCTCAAATCTTTATATGGGTTTGTTTTAGTTCTTCAATTTTGGCCTGTTTTTGCTTGGGTTTTGTGTTTCCTTATCTGGGTATGTTTTAGTTCTTAAATTCCGTGGTTTATTGAGATTAGTGATTTTTATTGCTGGGTTTTTGTTTTCTTGATTTAGCTAGGGTTTGGCACATAATTAAATTTTTGGGTATGTTTAAAACATTGAAAAGACAATGTTGTAGCTAATCACAAATATATATATATATATATATATGAATTTGCGTATATGATTGAAGAAAGAGACAAATGTATGTTTTGAGTGAGAAATACTAAACAAAGATTATATATACAAGGGCAAAATAGTCTTTTTACTTCTGATGTTAATTGTGTTAACTGTGTACATCAACCCATTAACCACATGGAGGTTATGTGGTAATATTCGAACGTCAAGGGGGTAATCCGCACTTGGCCCAAACCATAAGGGGTAAAGTGAAGTTTGCCTTACATTTTTTTACTAATTCTTTTTTTGTGTGTGTGTGTGTGGATATATGTTTAAATTGTGTTTAGATCGTGAATTTAGATAAGAATTTAAATAAAAAATGAGAGAAAGTATAAATGAAATATATATATTTTTTTTTATTTTTTAAAATTTTATTTTATTTTCTAAATTTATAATCCAAATATAACGTCAATAAATTTTATCCATAGATAAAATTTTGAATACTTTTTTATTATGTGGTTTTATAGATCTCTTAATAAGTTAACAAAGATAAGTCAACATTTTTCACAAACCAACCTCGTTTTGGAGCATTATGGGCAATGCACCATAGATGATTCGGATTTGAGTCAACATGTCTCTCATCCATTACATTTTATGTAGTGCAATTTATAGTGCTTTAACATAAACGAGCAATGTTATAAATGACCTCATTTTTGTATATCAACTCAAGTCTGAATGAAAACATTAAAAAGAACCTAGTAAAAATTAAAATGATGTCATTTTTAACTTAAAAATTTTAGCTCTTGATTTATCTGTTTTTTGATATGATGAGTTATCATTCAAATTCTGTTTATTTTCAGATATGAATAGTGAGATTGGACTAATAGTGAGGTGATACTTATAAAAATAATGTTTGTTATGAAAATCTGTCATGGGATTAACAGTTTCTATAAGACTTTGAAACATCTCAAAGGAGGGACTAGCAATCCCTTGAAGGAGGTGGTATTCAAATTCAATTACATTAGATTAGAGGTGAATGACTATTTTGTCTCTTAGTTTACAAAAATAACAAAATCTGAGAATTTTATGTAATCTCATATATTTAAAATATTGAGATTAGCTTGGAAAAAAAAAAAAATTATCCTCTTGTGGCCTTACCTAATTTATTAGCTTGAAAAATAATTTAATATAAAAATAATTTTTAATATTAAAATATAATAGTATAATAATATATTTATACCAAAAAAGTATATATATAATATAGTACCCCGAAAAATATATAAAATACTAGGGGTATTTATAGAATTTCAAATAGTTATTTTCATCATAAAATGACAAAATAAATAGGGTAAACTACCAATAGGTCTTATTTTGGAGACTTATTACCCAATAGGTCCTACTTTGGAGACTTAATACCCATTAAGTCCTATTTGATAAATTTATTAAGTGATAAAGATAAATTTATCAGTCTTTTTTTTTATGAATAAATTTATCACGTCTCTTTGTTTTTATGAATAAATTTTTAGTGATAAATTTATCACTCTCTTATTTTTATAGTGTTAAATTTATTAGTTAGGACCTGTAGGTAAATAAGTCTAGTAAATAGGACTAATTGGTAAGTATCCCAAATAAATAAGAATTCTTACTAGTCCAGTGATTATAAAATAAACACAAATTTTCTTAATCCTTTCACTCAATCCTACCATATTACTAATATCTTCATTAACAATTACCTCACCTAACCTAACTCTAAAAATAAACAGGCCCTCAAACGTTTTAAATTTCAAAGTGTACATATCCAAATTCCATAAGATGTCACACTGTTCCAAACTATTGAATAATTAACCGTGAATCATGCAAGTTCCTCTTTATTAGTCGCTCACTCCCAATGTGGAGAACACAAGTCCCTCGTGAGTTCTATATAATAATAAGGGTTAGACTTCTCTCTAGTATGATATCAAATTGGAGTGTATTGTTAAACTTGTGAGAGCTTATCATGGATCCTATTTCAATTATTTAAACTGTTTAATGTATAGAAATTACCGAGTATTTAATCTCGGCAAGAAATCACGTTAATCGGATATCGATAATCACTTGATCAAATCATATTTCTGTCAACGATAAATATGATTTAAAAAAAAATATTGACAGAAATCTGATCTGATCAAGTAGTTATCGATATCCGATCAACGTGATTTTTGGCATGAATGAAATAATCGACAACTCTACATATTAAATAGTTCGGATTATTAAAATAAAATTCATGGTAAGCCTCATGAGTTCGATTAGTACGGTTTAATCTACTGTGTGAACTGATGAGAATCTAATTCCTAATAATAATATCTTATAGTCATTTGGACCATCCTACCTATAAAATAAAACTTTCTAATAGCATAGGCTCATGTAACAATTATCTTCTTTATTTTTTTATTTTTTTAAAATTTTTTCAAATATATTTTTCTTGTTCATATTGTGCCTTTAACCTTCATAACTCATGGGATTATCATATAACAATAATGTTAAAATTTAAGAATTCATATAAAGGAAAAATTTAAAAAGAAAAATAGTATGTAATATAAATTCAACTCTTGTAAGTTGAAAGTTACACTTGAAATAAATTTAAATCACATAATATTTCTTGTGTCGGTGTTATTGGTCTCTAATGCTATGATTATCTGCATAGCTATTAACAAGTTTCAATTAATTATTATAAGAAATTGAAAGTGACAATAATATATATATATATATTAGATTACTGATGACAAAATCGTGATCTAAAAGAAAAAAAAATATATATATATAGATTAAAGGGTTAGGTATTTGAAAAGAAATAAAATAATTGTACTTTTTTATTATTTTAATAAGAAGAAAATAAAATAAAATAAAATAAAAAGTTAGGGTAATTATGTCTTCATTTGAAAGAGTTAATTTAACCTTATTTTTTTTACTTTTTTGGCAAATTTAACCTAGCTAAATTAAGGCTAAGTTTGAGAAGACTAAATAAGTGTACTTTTTGACTTTTTATGAAATATAGGTTGGATTTGGGTTGGGTTTGAAGTGATGTGTTAGAGAGGTGATGTGACTTAAATAAGATGATTAAATAGGATAATGACTTTTTGACTTTTTTTGAGGATGCCAAACTTGGAGTCCGGATCCTCGGCCATACATTCCTGCCATACATTCCTGCCATGCCCCAAAACGACGTCGTTTTGGGGCAGAATTTCAAAAAACAAAAAAAAAAAAAAAAAAAAAAAATCGAGAAGAAGAGGAGGAAGAGAGCTCGCGCAGTAGGAGGAAGAGCAGTTGGAGTCTGGGTTTTGGAGGGAGGGAGGGGAGGAAGAAGAGGAGGAGGGGCTTCTCGATAACTTCGGCCAAGGAGGGAGGTGCGGCGGCGAGGGCTTCTCGATCACTTCGGCCAAGGGAGGGAGGTGCGGCGGCGAGGGCTTCTCGATCACTTCGGCCAAGGAGGGAGGTGCGGCGGCGAGAGAGGCGGCGATAATGGCAGTCATGGATTTGAGGAAGGTGGAATTTGTGAGGGATTTGAGTTGGATTTTGGGGAATTTGGGGAAGTTGGAGTCTGGTTTCGGAGGGAGGGAGGGGAGGAAGAAGAGGAGGAGGGGATTAGGGTTTTAGATCTGAGACAGATCTGAAAGACGAAGAGAGACTCTGGTTCTGTATTTTTTTTTTGAAATTCTGCCCCAAAATGACGTCGTTTTGGGGCATGGCAGGAATGTATGGCAGGAATGTATGGCAGGGATGTATGGCAGGGGATCCGGACTCCCAAACTTGGCCTAACTCTGTTTTGGAAGAACTTTTGACTTTTTTTAGTTTGGATGTGATGATTGTGAAAGAAAAAGTGAAATGATTATAGTTTAAATGTGACATTTTATCTTATTGACTTATTTAACCTATTTTATTTTTTTGTATTTATTTAGTCAATTTAACTCTTGCCAAATGAGATTTATGTTTTGTTTACTATTTTTTAAGGAGGCAGATGGTGTTGTTTGCACATGGGACTCATCACAAATCTTGTTTGGATGATCTAAATTGTTAATTTTATTGGACACTATGTATTAAATTCACATAAAAAATTAAGTCCATTAGATAACAAGTGCTCTCATGACACTTGTTAATATTGAGAAAGTGAGAAAAAGTGTAACCCGTTTATGAACAAGCTATTTTAGTATTTTTTTGATTTTTTAAAAAAAGATATGCAGAAAAGTAAAGAAAGTGTTATAATGATTTTTTAGCTTTTTAACTAAAACATATAGTTATCAAACGAGTTACTTAAATAGATGGGAATAAAAAAAAAATTTTGATTGATGTGTAAAATGTAAGAAGAAAGAGGAGAGAGAAGAGAAAAAAATAATTGATTGATTAATTAATAAAAAAAGATAGAAAATTAAAAAATTAATAAATCAAATTTCAATGTTAATTTAAAAACAAAGAAGCGTTTATCCTCGTTTCGTTTATTTTCTCACTAAAATCCCGCAAGCCAAACAGACTGTTAGCTCTGTTTGGCGAGACTCTTCTCTCACTGTGTCTTTCACTTTTCATTCTACTAGCGATAATTCGTGCGATATACGAAAAAACAAACTATATACATTTTGTGTGACAAATAAATTATTCTAATCTTAAATTATGTTTTAATAGTGGCAAATTATGATATTAGGCCATCTTGGTAGATGTTGACAATAATTAATCTACAAAATTTCAAAAAAAAATTTGATATGCATAAAAAATTATTAATTATAAAGATTCTTGGGGATAATAGTATCACAATCATTTGATAAAATAAATAACTTGTATCAAACTGTAGTGTCATGCAGAAAAAAACAAAAATAAAAACAAAACAAAGCATTAAAATAGAGAAATTTTATAAACTTAAAAAAGTTAGTATAAACTTACTTAGACTTTTAAATCAATGATTTATATTATTATTCTGGAACCAAATTATGATTAATCCTCAACTTTTAATTATAATTTCTAAGTAATTTTTTAAAAATTTTAATCTAAGTTTGTTACCTGATTCATAAAAAGAACTTCTCAAACAAATCGTTAATTGATCCTAACTCTCTATTTTTGATATCCTCTATCAATGACACATGCTTATCATATCAAAAGCATAAATCCTTCTCCATAACATGAATAATACTTTCATAGTTCCTACAACATTTAAAAAAAAAAAAAAATAAAGATAAGAATTTCAGAGGATTATAAAAATTATATAAGAAAATAGTTTAATCAATTTTATTTATAAAAAAAAATGACGACAAATTATTTAAATTGTACTTGAAGAAATATAACAAATGATAGCTTTAATCATTATATACCAACAAAAAAATTATATCGGTTACTCAACAAAAAAATGGTTGAATGTAACTAAAGTCATGGATATTGAATTAAATCATATGGATTCTAAATTGATAATATAATCTAGCAAATCAGCTAATGATATCATAGAGGTATCGACAAATATGTAGTATTTTCTACCATCGTGTATCGTGTATCATGTTCATTAATATCATATATCATATGAAAGTTTTACTTGTCTCAATCCTTCAATAAAATAAGCATCAAGAAAACGAATTTGATAAGAAATTGATTCTAAACTTTATTATTAAAAAAAAAAAAATTCAAAGAAAGAATTTAGAGATGGGATTGAAGTATTAAAAAAAATTTCAAAGAGAGAATTTAGAGATGAGATTGAAGAAATACTATAACAAATGATAGTCTTATAAAAAATAAAAAAGAAAAAAGAAAAAACACAGAAATGATCTAATGTAACCTATTTTTAATAATTGAAACAAAGAATATCAAATTGTTACCTTGGATGAATGCAGTGACGAAAATTAATTTTATCAGATTTTTGTACTACCTCCTCATATGCAGTTTTTATTATTTCATTATTAATATTCTTCTTATCTAGAGCCAACCAATTTATATATATATATATATGTATATATTTATCACTTGGTAGATAATAACAAATAATAAAAATTATGAGGAGAAGGTTAAGAATTTAAGAGGATATAAGAAGTTATAGATAAGGGCATTTCACAAGATAAAAAATTCGAAATAAAAAACGATAATATGTGATAGAAGGAGAAAAAAATATGAGTAAATAAAAATAAAGATTTAGATAGATATGTTTTTGATAGATACACATTAACAAATCATATCTTTATCTAAATTTATTATTTTAAATTTTCATAAATCAATTAGTTAATCTTTATCTTTATCTATAGACCACGAAATTAATTTTTATAAATTATTTATCAATTCTTCTATGTTTACTTATCTATAAGTAATGAAATTAGCTTTTTTAAGATAATTTTTAAAATTTTTATCTTTATCTATAGGTCATGAAATAAATTTTTATAAATTATTTATGATTTTTTACATGTTTATCTATAATGAAATTAACGAAAGTACAAAATGAAGGGCAAAAAACAGGAGTAATTTCATTTTTTTAAAATCAATTTTTTAACCTTTATCTTTATCTGTAGGCCACGAAATTAATTTTTATAAATTATTTATTAATTTTTATATGTTTATTTATGGGAAGAAATTTTAAATTATCCATAAGTTATGAAATTAATTTTTTTAAATTAATTATTTAATTTTTATCTTTATTCGTAGACTATGAAATTAATTTTCATAAATTATTTATCAGTTTTTATATGTTTGTCTATATGGAAGAATTTCGAAATTCAAGTCTTTATTCACAAGTCATGAAACTGATTTTTATTTTAATTAATCAAATAAATAGAAAATAGAAGAAAATATAAAACATGAAAAACAATCAAAAAGATTTCCACGCATGAAAAAGAGAATTTTGAAATTATGAGAATTTAAAAATGAATATTTGGTCTCGTTTAAAAAAATATTATTTTAATAATTTTTTAATATTTTATAAAAAATATATAAAAAAATAAAAAATTAATATGAAAATTTATAATAATTTTTTTTTAGTTTTTTATTAAAATATTTTAGTCCCAAACGAGGCCTCACTGTCCCTTCACCTTCGTCTCCCAATTGATTTCTCTCATCACTCTCACTCTGTCAAAGTCCTATTAGCCATTTCATCGAACTCAGCAAATTTTCCAAAATCTCTCTGTATTTTTCATCTCCATCTTCAACCAAAACACCATTTCAATTCTCGCAGACTCTCTCAAATTCTTCAATGAACCAAAAGCTTCTACACATGGCGCATAAACCACTAAACCATTACTTAAACTCATAATCACTGTTTGTACCTCTTGAATCTTCGCTTTTTCTTCATCTGTAATTTCGTGAAGCTCTTCTCCGAAGAGATTTATTTTTTCACTGAATCTGAAGCTCTTGAGAGTTAGGGTTTCGAAATTCGTCGATACAAAGCGAGTTTTCGCCATTTTGGAGTTTCACAAAGCTCTGTGTAAGGTATATAATCGCTAGATCTCGTTTTGCATATGAATATATATATATATAGAGAGAGAGAGAGAGAGAGAGAGAGAGAGAGGGAGTGTTGGCCTATTGAATAAGTAGATTTGAAGAATGAAAGAGCTGTATGTCCGTGTATGGATTGAGTTTCGGTTGATTGATTGTTCATTTTATTGCTTGATTTGTTAGTCAATAAGCCATTGTTTGTTCCTAGAATGAAATTGAACATGTTGAACATATTATGAAGTTTTAGGCAGTGTTTGGTTCACTAGATTGAAGGCCGGAATAGAATTGTCATTGGATCGGAATACTCCTTCATTCCTATGTTTGGTTTAGTAAGAGGGAAATAAATGTATATTCTTCTAGTAATCTACATGGAATCACAATTTACCAATTTAAGAGAATGATGATTCCGTGTAAAAGGCCAAGCAATAGTCATTCCATTTCCTGCTCGAAATCATTATAGGGAACCAAGCACTACAAAGTGTATAGCTTTGTAATGTGAATTATCCACAGAAATTAGTCTGGTAATTGGCAATTTGGCAATAGGCTTCCGAGTTTGGTGTTCAGCAGCATTCGAGTTTTTCAGTTTTATGATTAAGGCACTGTAAAGTTTAAGAGTTCTTATGGTTTGTATTATTATTCTTGTTGTCTTGTTGTGATCTTTGTCTAACTGCTTGTTGCTAACATTGGTGCAAGTAAATATTCTACCTGTTCGTCAGTTTTCGGAATGTTGTTTTATTTTTTATGAGTAAAGGAACTACTTGCAAATATAGAATTATTAGGTGTTGTACATCCAATGACATTTTGAGATATATCTTCAGATTCTGCAAATTATTAACACAATGAAAAATTGATAGATTCTGCTCCATTTGTCATCTATTTCTTCACCCACCTTTGAAGTATCTATGAATTTAACATCCTAACTTTAGCCTAGTGTTATACCCCTATGCATGTGGTTATGGTTTTGCAATCATAAATGGCTTCTGAGGTGTGTGTATATGTGACTCTTTTCCATTTTATATATAGAATTGATGAACAGATGAAAGCATCAGAGATTTTTGTATTCATAGTCTCGATTTCCTTTTTCATCGGGCAAAAATCAATTAAGCTTTTTCTAAGGCAGAAAACGCAGAATGTTTTCGTACTCCTGTAAATTTTTAATACAAGTGTATTGTACTTGGCATTGAGTCTTGTTTCTCTCTTAGAGTAGTTCATGTAGCTACATGGTTGAATTTTATAGTGGTGATATTCTTTTTCCAGGTAGAAATACTCCCGCTTATTAAGTGTGATAAGATTAGAAGCAAGCATTTTAACCTTGGTGAATTTGATGACCGTAGCTGTAGCAGCAAGATACGAGAGATTGATGAAGAGATGCAATCAGCTAGCATTCATCTGAAATGAAGGACGTCCAGGTTTTGATGTTAAGACTTTAACAAAGATCATATAATATTTTATGCAAATCTGTTAGTGGGCTCTCTCTCTATTGCTTTATAATTTCTTATTTCATCCAATCGTATACAATCCATATGTATAGATATTATGCTTCTAGAAAATTTTGTTGAAAACAAAATTGATTGACTTGAGAGCCCGTATTTTAAACCCCATCATGGTGCAGTTTTCTGTCTAACTTCCTAGAACTGCTATTTTTGTCCTATTTATGTATTTATTCTAAATGCAATTATTATTATTTTTTTAACAATTAGTACAACATCAAAAGGGGATGCTCAATTACATCAAGCAAAAACTGAACTGCGGTCCACAGGAGACCCAAAAGACCTGTAAACAAGACACCTCCCCATAGTATCAACACAATCCAGAAAATGCAATTTGTTTTATTGTAGTTCTTTTTTGTAATCAAATTGAAGATATTTCACAGGTTTCACAGAATACACCTGAAATACAATCGTCAACCCAAGTTTCACATGAGTCCCAAGGAGACCAACAGAACAACGGAATAGAGGCTCCTTTAGCTGACTCGGGTTCGATTTCCACTTCAAGCAATGATAATAAGAAAGTTTCTCGTGAGGATATTGAACTTGTAAGACAGTCTGTTCTTTCTATTTTGTAGGTGTTTTCTTTTTAGAGATTTTTCTGTCATATAAATTTTTTATTTTTGCGAACTTAAATGATTTGTTACAGGTCCAGAATTTGATAGAACGGTGCTTACAGTTGTATATGAATAGAGATGAGGTGGTAAAAACCCTCTTGAATCGTGCAAGAATAGATCCTGGATTTTCAAATTTGGGTAAGCATCTTTTGAAAAAAATCATTTGTAGTTCGACTGATACTTGGGTTGCTCATATCAATTTCTGATGCCCCATAGATTTTTCCATCTAATCTATCCAACATGATCCAATATAACCTATTTAAGTATAAACCGATTTTATCCACCTAAAAAAAAAAAAAAAAGAGTAGAGGTTTTTTAAAGTTTATGAGTTTTGCTTTGAAAGATAAAAGATCTTTTGAATTTTTTTTGCCAGTTTATTTATTGATGTATTAATGCTCTTGCAATCATTTAATTGTAGCTTTTATTGAGTAACTTTTTTTCTTCAACTGATCATTTTCTTTGTTAATTCAGTATGGCAGAAGTTAGAAGAAGAAAATGCCGACTTTTTCAGGGCATATTACATAAGGCTAAAATTGAAGAAACAAATTATATTGTTCAATCATTTGCTTGAGCATCAGTATCATCTAATGAAGTATCCTATACCTCCAAAGGTTCCTTTGGCTCCAATACAAAATGGTATTCATCCCATGCCAGGTAAATTCTCACTTTTTCATGGCCCAGGAATGTGTATCGGGTGCGGGTGTGTGTCAAGAACTCCAGTTATTAGATTCATTTAATCCCAATATCTGAGAACTAGAGCCGTGGCCAAAGTGTCCATCGATTAATTATTTTCATCACTTTCTGAAGGTAAATGAAGTTCTACTCATTTACCCAAAATGAGTAGAAGAAACAAATTTAAATTTTGAACTAGGAAAGTGTTCCTTTGTTCCTTTCTTGGCTTGTGCTGTCGGGGAAGTGTTTTGTAATAGATGTGGAAGTGTCTCATATCCATGCCGAGATTGATGTGGGTGCTCTGCACGTAATGAAGAGTCCATCAATCCATGTGACAAAAATGAAGATTTTAGGTTATACCAGAATAAGGGTAGGTTCATAGAAGGGTAGAACTGTGGTTAGGATGGCATCCTTATATCATTTATGATCATTATTATTTAATATCACACATTTGCAGTGCAGTTAACAACTTGCCTATGGGATACCCTGTCCTACAGCAACCACCAGTTTCAGCTACTGGTCAACCTCATCTCGATTCAATGGCATGTGGAATATCTAGCTGTCATGTGGTTAATGGAGTGCCTGCACCAGGCAATTTCCATCCCATCCGGATGAATTCTGGGAACGAGTGAGAACTCTCCCCTATCTTCATCTCATTTTTCTTTTTGATTTTCCATTCATTAATTGGCAAACCATAACTGTTCCATTTACTTCCTCTCTCCCTCTGGCTGATCTTATCCACTTGATTCTGTGTATGATAAATGCCTATGATATAGTCGTCATGTTTAGATAATGTGTCCGTGATGACAATCGTAGACCCCAAAAATAGTCAAAATGAGCGTCATGCCTTTTTGAGCCAGTAATAAATTCAGCCGAGTGGTTTCCTGAAACACATTGATGCTCCTTTACATTCGGATGGAGAAAATATCTCTGGCTACCTTCTTTCATCAATTAATGTATTTTGGAGTCCATGCTCTTGTTAACATACCTTCTTCCTGTGAGAATTTTTTTGAATTTCATGAGATCTCATTAGTAGTGGGAAGTATTATTACCCTGGCATTGCACAGCATGGCATTAGCTTGTGTTATTATCCGTAATGAAATATTAATTTTTAAATTTTAATGTAATATAATTTCAGTTTTCCTTCTATTTTCCCGCAATGTAGCTTACTAGAATTTCTGCTAATGGCTGTTGCTTTTGCCTTTGCTGAAGTATGGTGATGGACAACAGTACACCTGCTGCCATTCCACCAAGCAGTGCCATGTCATCTATGTCAGATATGCCTGTGAGTCCTACTTCAGTGGCATCTACTGGCCATTTCCCCTTCACCGCATCGGATATATCGGGTATGGGAGTAGATACATCAGCACTTGACACAGCATTTACTTCTGATGTGGCAAATTCAGTAGGATTGCAGCTTCCACCAGATAATGGGGCGGGGAATTCCAGAGATTCCCTTCGATCATTGGCTCAGATACCTTGGAATTTTAGCCTTTCAGACCTGACAGCAGACTTGTCAAACTTGGGAGGTACTTTTGGACCATTTCAACTGTTATATACTTATAATAAGTTGTAATGTTGTTTGGGATTGAAGTTGCACCTCTATACTCTGTTTGTTAAACATAAATGAGTAGATCTGTTAAGTTTCTGTGACACTGTATTCTTACCAGCCTAGCAAACCTGCAAAGACTCCTGAAAATTAACTATGATTATAAGCAAATATTTTAATGCTTGTCAGTGTACAATTGTACTTAATTGGACATTTTGTCAGCAGGATTCACATCTTAAAAACATACAATGTGCACCTACACCCGTTTCTTTCTTGTTAGACACATTACTTATTTGGAAAGGAAAATGCTGAAGACAGCCCATAGGGCTGTTGTTAATGTTGGAAAATATGTAAGAAGCGTATTGGAATGTGTAAAAAGCGTATAAGAATATACAGGTGTTTTGGGATATGTAAAAAGTGTATTGGGATTATAAATATTTTGGCATTATATGCTTCTTAATGACAGCCCCGTCACTTATATGACCCATTCAGAAATTGTTCAATACATTGCTTTCATAGTTGTCAAATCGAGATTCATATCGTGAATTGAAATGACCTTGTACCGAATCGCGAATCGAATCGAATCGTGAATCGTAAAGATTCGGTCACTTTTTTAAAATTACTTAAAAATATATATTTACACATTTAGATGTTAAATATATCTTATAAATATGAAATATTTAGACTTAAATCAATGAAAATGTTATTTTGAGTGATAATCTCGTAGTTTAATAGGTAAGAAGTTAACAAAGATTCTTATGTAAGATCACTATCTTACTTTTTTTCTTTTTAGATATTTCTTATCAACCATTCTTAATAAAGATAATAAAAATTATCAATTTCCAAAACAACAATAATTAATAACGATATTGATATTTGGACAATAAGCATACGTACTTTTCTAAGTAACAGTGAGCAAATAATAAGAAAGAAGTATTAAGAATATTTTATTTTAAAGCCTAAAACATTTTCAAATGTATAACACACCACATATGAAATATTCAATTATATTCAATTTAATAAAATAGCAATAGATAATTCATAGTGTAACTTTAATCTTAAACATCTTTAGAAGATATATTATGATTTTTTAAAGGGAAAAAAAATGAGAAGAAAGGTTAAAAATATGTTGGGTCTGACTGAATCTGATTGGATTCTATTAAAACCTTCATGATAACTAAAATAACAATAAATTATGTATATATGTTGGTTATTTTGGTATTAAACGCTATTAAAAGCTGTATTATGCCATTTTCACTAAAAACATGGAGAAAAAAATAGTCGAAAATATGCCGGACACAATAATTTAAAAAATTACATGAATCATAAAAAGTGAATTGAATCGTAAATCGATTGTGAATTGTGCGATTCACTAGAGATTTACTTTCAAAATAGATTCACACATAGATTCGTATCGATTTTGCAAAAAATTTGAATTGAATCGTGAATCGAATCGCGAATCGTAAGATTTTGATAAAAGAGAGATTCACCCATAGATTCGTATCGATTTTGCAAAAATTGTGAATCGAATTGCGAATCGTAAGATTCTGATAACAGAACTTATATGTATATATAGTAATTCAACAACCATTTCTCGGTAAACATGTCTTGGCCCTCTGAATGACAAAGTGGTTGTTTTATTATGTTCATGATTCTTTTAAACATTTTGTGTTTGGTGGTGGATTTAAGCAGCCAATCTTCTACATGCATGGATACACATCTAAGATTAGATCTGAAAATGAAAAGATAGGTTTTTTGGCTGCCATTGCATATATTTTTTGTCTTGTTTATTTTGATTCTGTTTTTAAAATTCTTGTGTGTTTTGGTTAATTATATATCTCTTCCTTTGAAATTGGTTGCAGATCTAGGAGCCTTGGGAAATTATCCTGGTTCCCCATTTTTGCCTTCTGATTCTGATATTTTACTTGATTCTCCAGAGCAAGAGGATATAGGTATGCTGAATCATGACTTCCTCTCTAGTTTTCTCAGCATTTGACTGAAAATGATTAATTTATTGGAATGCATGCTAATTTTCCATTTGTGAAGATGCATAGCTCTTCTATTTAAAAGAGATGGTCAGAAAATTATATACCATACTGAAGAACAATGAAAGAGTACAATCTTTCTATAAAAGTTCAATAGAGAAAATCACCTCTCTTGAAGTCACGTATTGGTATCCAACATGTTTCGGACTCGGACACGCTCTGGACACCCTAGAGTAAGTGTCCCATAATTTTTTTTCTAGTTGGAAACGCAATGGACACATTAGGGATATGAAGTGGCATACTCAAGGTTGATGAATTTGATGAGATTAAATAAATGGCATATAATAAATATGAATATGTAGAATTATATGTTTTGCACATGTCTTATGCGTGTAATGTCTTATATTTTTGGAAATTTGAGTGTCTGTGTGTCCGTTTCCGTGCTTAGCTGGTAGCTTCGAGGGGATTTACTAGCTGAAGTTGTATGTTATCCGACGACATACAACCTACTATTTCAGAATTGGGGAAAGTTTGATCACAAAAAAAAATCTGAAAATTCTAGAACAATTCGACTACAGTTCGAATACCTTTTTCTCTTTCCATTTTATGATTTGTCTCACACTCAGCTCGTCTTTGTTTCAGTAGAGGAATTCTTTGTCGACTCGGTCCCTGGGCCACCATGCTCTCTATCTGATGAAGAGAAGTCCTAGGTTAAGGTGAGGATTATTATCCATTTCTTTAACTTATTTAGGATAGAATAAGTTTGTCGGTGCACAATAAAAAGTGAAGAAACTGTAACAATTAGGTATGTTAGCTGGACATTCGGATAGTTATTAATTGCTTTGAATTGGATCTATATTTTCTTTCTGGTATGAAGCATTTCATATAATTTTAGGTAAAAAAATTCTCATAATACTAATATATGGTAGGATATTGAACATTATTATTTGGAAAGCTCAACAGTCTTATTATGCTTGTTTTCTGTCAAACATGTATTTTGTTTTTTTGTTAAACTTTCGTATTTTGTTTTTTGGGAAAATATTTCTACACAAAGGGATGAATTATTATTTTTGGATAAATTACAAATGCACCTCTTAAAATTTGTTTAAAGCTCGCCAGTCTTATTATGCCTGTTTTCCGTCAAACATGTATTTTGTTTTTTTGTTAAACTTTCGTATTTTGTTTCTTGGGAAAATATTTTTTACACGGACAAAGGGGTGGATTTTTTTATAAATAAATTACAAATATACTTTTTTGAAATTTGTTTAAAATACGAATTGTCCTTTGTAATTTTAGAAATTACATTTTGCCTCATGAAGTTCTTAATTTTATAACAAATGACTCATTTTATTAATAAATTATTAAGTTAATTAATAATTTTTAATAATATCAAAATATATTTTAATTAATAATTTGGATAATTTTATTATTATATAAGAAAACAATTAGTAATTTTATTTTTCTAATTAATTTTGTTAAATAAAAAAATTCTTACAAGAAGGTATTTGTAATTTTTCAAATCATAAGGAATAATTTGTATTTTAACTAAACCTCAAGGGGTAATTTACCCTTTTTTTTTGAATTTTTGATAATTATTTTATTTTATTTAATCTAAAGTGGATTTTTTTTTTATTTTTTTGGGTCAGAAAATTGATAGAAAATTTGCTGAAAACAAAATAAGTCAAGAAAGCAATTTCCGAACTAGCATTGAGACTCAACATAATAACATGAATTCCAAAGTGCAAAGGAGTGGAAGGCGTACTTGAATTTTTTTTGAACAAAGAAGGTATTTGAATTTGCTAATACAAATAAAGAATTTAACTGAATTTGGTATTTTTAGCAGAGACATTTCTTGATCAACATGAAGGCTTGCGCATCATCGTCATCAGATTGTTTATTTTGCGCTTTTATACATACCATCAATGACATTCTGCAATATATAATACAGTGTTCAGTCAGTGTCCATTCCAACGCATACATATATGAGAGAGAGAGAGAGAGAGAGAGAGAGAGAGAGAGAGAGCTAAATATCAACATATGTTGAATTGATACTTGAGATGAAGCAATAATTATCCACAGCTGCAAAACCGACTGGATTTTCACTAAGAGTTGTTTGGAATGATCTAAATAAAATTTTTTTATAAGAAGATGTATAGAAAAATGGATAAGTGATGTAATCAAAAATAAAATAAAAAGTGTGCTTATATAGCACACCCCAAAAAAGATAAAACCTTTTATACACTGTTGAGAGGATTGGAGCAAGATGCACAAAAATGACTTGCAGAAATTTAAGAGGAAAGTTATTTTTGTTAAAAAATATTTCACTTATTTTATGTTCAACCAAATCATGGAAAATGAGAAACATTTTTCTCAAAAATATTTTATATTGAAGCAAACGGAGCCTTGATGGAACTTCAGTTTTGGGAGTTAATCATGGGTTCATCATGATTTGTAAATAGGGCTCCATTCAACTATACAAGGCATAGGAATGGAAGATTTAAGTGGAGAAGAACGCAGGAGCCAACCTGATAGTATTTGAGAAACTGAGCCCTCTTCTTCTTGTAAGTCGGAGTGAGAAGATCACGCTCCATGTCGAATGGCACTGGGTCGAGGTGGACAGCTTTAATAAACTCAAAACCTTTTAACTGCATAGAGAACACGATAAGTTAAGATTGATATCTCTAACATACCGATCATATTTTAAGAGAGAGAGAGATTAGAACCTTCTTTTCTTTTCCAATCTTAGTAAGTTCTTGGAGAATGTATGCTTTTGCCTTCGAATTCTCACACAGAGTATCAAAATTGCCAGCCACTCCGTTCTCTTCAGCCCAACATTCCAAAAATTGCTGGTTGGGGTTCACAACAGCAACAAGAAAGGACTCGAAACTGTTCCCATAGACCCATATCTGAAAGATGCATAAGCAGAAGAATTCACTAAGAAATTAAAACAAAATGAAAAAAAATTTAAGGAAAGAAATGAGAATCAGAAACACGCTGGATTTATTATGTTTTTGCGACAGATGCTCCTCCTAAAAGAAAACAGGACTGATAAATGCTACAAATGCTACTCCTAAAGTTTTTGATGATATGGCAAATTCTAAATCACTTCATTTACCATTTTACGACTTCAACCATTTTGCTTGAATAACTGATATGGATATCATGCAGAATAGTGAATGCTTGGACTGATAACTGCCCTTAAAAAGTAGGGCCATGGCTTTATTATATATTTTTTTGAAACGTAATCAAGATTTTAAAATTAAAAAAGGGAGATGAGAAGAATGAAAAAAAGAAAAAAAAAAGAAGGATTTAATCAATCCCAAGAATCATAACCAAAGGCTATGATGAGTTTATATGTACTTATCCAGGAGTGAGCAGACATACCGAGTCAATACCAGAAACAAGAGAATAAATACCCTCCAGATTCTCAACTGATACATACTCTCCTTGTGAAAGCTTGAAAATGTTTTTCTTGCGATCGATAATTTTCATGCTTCCATCTGGTTGCCATTCACCAATATCGCCTACAGAATATGTTAACGAGCAACGTTATAAAGGAACCAATTTGCAAAAATAGTGGATAAAATTTATACAATAATATAATATAAACTGTAATGCAGACAAACCTGTGTGGAACCATCCATCAATCATCACCTCTTTAGTGAGGTCCTCGCGTTTGTAGTATCCAGAGAACAGAACATTACCGCGTATACATATTTCACCACGAGGTGTGCTTGATAGGGCATCGTATCCCATTTCAGGAACAGATTCTAGGCACACATCCAAAGTTGGCAATGGAGGACCAACTGTACCAATCATTGCTAGTTCATCTGGCCGTGCAGCAAAGGACCCCGCACAGGTTTCAGTTAAACCTAGAGAACAAACAATTAACAAGATCAGTCATCTATACAAAAGATATTGAAATTGTTGAATGACAGAGATTACCATATCCTTGTAAAACATGAGCACAAGTCACCACTCGTAGAAAGGTTTCCACGTGGGTAGCAAGAGGTGCTGCTCCAGATAGAATGAGACGAATTTTTCCGCCTAGACCTTCCTTCACCTGGATCCATAATTAGCCAAATTGAAGAGAAATAGGTTTTCAGCTGAGGCGAAAGTCCAAAGGGAAACCAAAAGTGTACAGTAGTTGCAGTATTGAATCACTTCCACTACCTTGCTAAAAACAATTTTATCAAAAAGTGGAGCTGCCGCGAAATGTTTGTAGCCTTTATTCATGTTACGCAGTTTGCTGCAGATTGTCAAAATATAAGATCGAGAAACAGAAAATGAAAAGGCTATAGTAAGTTTCATAATCATACAGACATCAAGATTTCAAACAGCCCGGCTAGGACTTGTGCCGACTTTGATACATTTACCTAGTTGGATCCCTCAAAAGGAACTTGGTAAGGTAAATTGAGCCACTAAGGCTAAAGAAAATAGCACTTACTATGAGTATGCAATGTTGAACAATGCATTTTTGACAAAACCAGCGGAAGAAGTCTTCTCTATCAAACCTGAAAATGTAAGGCTCCGTTTGGTTTAGTTTTATAATCATGATCTGAGTGTGAAGTTGTGTTTCGAGTTATGAGTTTTGAGTTGAGTTTTGAGAAGAGAAAATTTGTTTGTTTATGAGTTTTGAAAAGAGTTTTAAGTAGTTATCTATTTATGCATCCAAATGCTGAAAAGAAATTTTGGCTTACATTCACTTTCTCAAACGGTCAATTGGAAAAAATTGCCATGGATTGAGAAAATGAACGTGGCAATACCCACCAGTCAAGAAAACAAATCACTCTGTTTGGTTTTCATTTTCAGAATTCACTTTTCAAAAAATTCTACTTTTTTGTTTTCCGTATTTTTTTGTTTTCATTGAATTTTTTTAATATTTTAAGTAATTTTTTTAATTTTCAGACACACCTAATATAAAAACACTTAAAAAGTATAATATTTGTGAAAAAAAATCTTTAAAAAATTCACTAAATACCAAAAATATAAATAATAAAAAAAAAAGAAGAGGAAAATTCAGTACATGTTTCATATTTTTGTGTATTTATTAATTTTTTAAAATATTTTTTCACAAATATTTTACTATTTAGATACATCTAAGTAAAATGCATCTAAAAAAGTAAAAAATTACTTAAAATTTTAAAAATATTCACTAAAAATAAAAAAAACACACAAAAATAAAAAACTCAATTTCCAAAAAATTGAATTCAGAAAATTGAAACAAAACACACTAATTGGAATGGACTCGTAAAGAACTTTTTGACCAAAAATTGACAAACCAAATAATTTTGACAATTTAATGAATTTGCTTTACAGTCAAAGAATGATTTACTGGTATCTCAAGGAATAGTGCAGAGAGGATGGTTCAGCAAGATAGCTTTCAAACTCTACACAACGACAATGCCTAGGCCGCATATTTGTAGTACTTACCTGAATATATCCTATCTAAGACTCGCGGAACAGCACATAAAACAGTTGGTTTTAGTTCTCTGATGTCTTCAATCAATAGTTTCACATCCTGAACATACAATTGGAGAAAAATGTTTTTATATTAAGCCATTCACAAATAACAAGAATAATATGTTGTCATTGTCATACCCCACGCCAAAATCCTATTGAGGATCCAATAGAAATGAACAGTTCCTCTATGACTCGATCGAATATATGTGCTAGAGGAAGATACGAGAAAAATACATCCTCCTCAGAGTACTGCAAACAAAAGCATTGAAAAATCAATCAATCATATCGCTTTGATAGCCAAGATTATCGCCAATGGCTAATATTCATAACTCGAAATTATCTTACCCCTTCATCCATGCTCTCTAGTGAGTGATTTACTGCAGATATAATTGAAAGAATGCTTTTGTTGGATATCACTACTCCCTTTGGATCACCAGTTGTTCCACTAGTATACATTATTGTACAAATATCTGTTTTCTTCTTTATCGGGAGATCAAAGTGCTCATTCTTTCCCTGTTGGTGCACGTGAAGTGTAAAATAGAATTAGAAAGAATCTACAATAGTAAATCCACCAAAGAAATGCCATTCATTTCATAAACATCAACAATAATGATGCAGGAAAGAAATGTAGAAATTTGATAGGTTTATTATAAAGCAACGATGAAGCTAATAGCGCTGTTTCGTGCAGTTTTTTGCAAGCTGATTTGGTTTATATAACTCAGCAGAGATAATAGAACTGTAAGGTCCATAACCAAAATATTCTAGAAAAAAGCTAATCTTAATTCACATTTTTGCTCAAACATTGTGCTACGCCCTCCCAATCACAACGAAGGAAATAGAAGAAAAATAATCTGTAACGCATGGAGGAAGTTTTCTACTCAAACAAACAACTAACTTAAAGATGGATAGTTTAAAGCAAGTAGCCTACCAGCTGCAAAAACTGATCCCAAGAATATAATGCCAGACCAAAATTTTCAGCTACCTTCTTTTGTTCATCTGTAACCTTTCCAAAGCTCACAAGAGCTACACAACATAACAAAAATTTGAATAAAATTTAGTAATTTACTACTCCTTGTATTAAGAAGAGAAGCAGAAAAGAGCAACTTACTTTTCAAATACTTTATGGTGTTTGGAAATGTTTTTAAGACCTGGAAACAAAATAAAAAGAAAGAAACAATTATACCTAGGAAGTTCTTAAAATCAAATTTGAAGCCAGAAAATGATTTTCATCATGTCAACAAAAGAACAATAAGCAAAGAAGGTACACATGCCAAAACTTTCTGGACCATCACTTTTGAGTATAACGAAAATGTTTACTTACCTCAGGAATTTTAGTTTCTTCTACAAAGGTAAGTGAAATCTCAGCATGACAAATGATATATTCCACTGCACCAGCACCTAGAAACGTAGCAAAATAACAGAATGACCCAACATGTACTGAACCCATTTCAATGCCATCTCTGATCTTTATCAATGGACAAATTACAGTTTCAGCAGAGATAATTATGTTTTTAGAATAAAAATTATACACCATGTCTATGCAGCAAAACACAATCCTTTTGGCCTTTGTTTAATTTTTTCCATGTTGGACAAGTATCAAAATAACCATGATTAGATAAAAATAAGATCACTAACACCATTTATAAGCCCACATGACATGTACACCCATATTAAGGCCACATGACGTGTAAAACACATTCATTCTATAATGACCAGTTAATCCCTTATTATTCGAATTCAAATTCACACACGGAGCATGGAAACAGCGTACCTAGACTGTCATATAAGGGAACACAGTATAGTCCATGGGCATTGAAGGCCTGTAGAAATGTAAAAAACTATTAGACTGCTAAAATACCAAATTAATATATCAGCTGAGTATCAAACTTCATTCATATCTAAATGATAAAATTTTCCCTACACTATGAAAGATAACACAAAATATGCTTTTATATGCATATCGTGATGAATGGGCTACTTGAATTTAGAGCTCAAAACTCAAAAGAATCATTTTCTAGTTTCACTCATCCAGAACTCTACTGTTACAGAAATACATAACCTAGCACTTCCACACAGATGAAGAGGGAGACAGAAGAAGAAAAATGTAATAGGTCACAACACTGTATTTTGAACAAAACCAACTCTTTGGTAGGTGTATTGGTACTTTACCTGCATACTTATGATCCATTTCATGCAGTTGGCACCGTAGATTCCACATCTTGCACCCTTTATAAGTAATTAGACGGTAGAGTTAGCATGAAACTTTGAAGCAAAGTATCAATTTAAACCAATGAAGAATTAGTTGGAATGAAATTGCGCCATGGTATGGCGAAGCTCAAATTTAGCCTCAATTACAAGAGCTAACATCTATAATTGCTTGCACTAGCTAATTTAACTTCTGAATTGCAACACAGCAAAATAAACTTACTTGCTTGATACCACAACTACGGATGGAAGTTCCAACCTTCAATACTATTTCATATACTTCTTCATAAGTTAACCACACATATTTACCAGCCTGTAGAGAATTGGAAAACTAAAATTACATTCACATAAGCATATGTATATATACAACACAAAAAGAAGAGAAACACGAGTGAAACAATAGCAGAGGATTATAGGACAATGCACCTTCCCATTAACAATCTCGCGCTCACCGAGCATTCGGTTTTTAGGAAATTTCTCAACAGACGCACTGCAACAAGGTTACAAATACATTAATGTTGGCAATAATGATCAAGAACACTTTTGTTTGGTTTGATTTTCCGAATTTGCTTTCAGAATTCTTTTTGAAAAAATGAAAATTAGTTTTGGCAAAAAATAACCACCAAAAACATATTTTCAAATTTAAAAAAATATTTCCTCTCACAAAAAAGATAAAATCACAAGAATGATGAGTTTTTTATTTGTTCATTTTTTTCACCAAATTAGATTTTAGTTTTTTTTTAAAATTTTCCAGAAAACTGATTTTGAAATCAAAAACAAACATAATTTCTTAAAACTGGTTCTGAAAACGAAACCAAACATAATTCTTAAACAAGGTAAACAACCAGTACAATTCAATATTATTGCAATGAAAAAGATGAGATTTCTGCATCTTTTTTTTTTTTCTCACTGATTAGTTTTTTGTTTTTTTTTTTGAAAAATTTCCAGGAAACAGGTTCTGAAAACAAAATCTAACATAATTTCTTAAACAAGTTAACCAGTATAATTCAATATAATTGCAATGAAAATGACGAGGTTACTGTTTGTTTGTTTTTTTGAAAATTTCCCAGAAATCAAACATAATTTCTTAAACAAGTTAAACAATCAGTACAATTCAATTGTTAATTCAATACAATTGCAACGCCTCGTGGACTTCTTAATCATGAATCTAGAGAAATTAATCTCACAAAACTTTTTGCTAATCACTCCAGTTCTGTTCAATACAATTCAAACATCAACTATAGTCTATGTTGTTAATCAAAACAATGCTCAATCAAAATAAAAACAATTATTGACAAAATTTATCATAGCTCTCTCTAGATATGCATATACACAAACATATATAAACACATTGTTAGAAGATATTTTAACATTATAATGTATTATAGGTATGATTTTTTTTTTTTTTCCCTTTTCCCTCCAAGTTTTTTTTCTCTCTCCAAGTCCTTGCCTAAGTCAAGTCTTTTTCTTTGCCTCCAAGTCTCCTCTAATGAACTTTCTCACCAAGTTTCCTCTCATATACTTATCCTCCAAGCAACTTCCAAGAATCCTCAAAGAAACTTATCCACCAAACTTTCATCTCCTATAAATTGAATTAACCTCTTATCTTAGAATATAGAAGAAATTTTTATTGTTTTTATTATGTTTGTGTGAGATTATCAAGCAAAGAAATAAATGCTGTATGTGACGAAGCTTTAGGTTCAACCAATTATGCAGCATTGGTGAACCATATGACTTAGTCAGGCTGTTGTATCCTGGGAGGACAAGTCAAGGTTTTTTTTGCTGCACTGGTGTGAGGCTTTGTTTAACCGTAAACGGTTTAAATCTCCTTAAAGAGAGTGAATTTTTCGTAGCTCAGCCCTTTCAATAATTATTATAATTTCTATTTTCTGGTGTTTTATTTTTAATTATCACCAACACATATTATTTGAATTTTCAACTACAAAATGACTTACATATAGAAGCCATGAAATATGTTTGAAAACTCGAGAGGTAAATAAACCACTACAAGAAAATGCACAATTGGCGACCAAAAAAAGCATTTTCGTCGCTGAAAGTCGACGAAATGGCGACTAAAATCAGTTTTGTCGCCAAACCTAAGCACTTTTGCCGACTAAAGAACTTTAGTCGCCGAATGTGGGCCTTTTGGCGACTAAAAGTCGGTTTAGTCGCCGAATATAGTAGTTGTAGCGACTGAAAAAATTTTAGTAGCTAAAGGAACGGTTTTTGGCGACTAAAAACCATTTAGTCGCGAAATCTATAGGTTTTGGCGACTAAAAAAAACTTTAGTCGCCGAATATGGGTGTGTTACCGACAAAAAATTTTTTAGTAGCTAAAACCTGGACAAGTGGCGACTAAAATTGATTTTAGTCGGCAAAATTTGAGCTTTTGGCGACAAAAAATAAGTTTAGTCGCCGATTGTAGTTTTTTTGGGCGGAAATTCAAGTTTTTAGCGACAAAACAGAATTTAGTAGCCAAATGGCACAGAATTGGCGACTAAAATTCACATTTAGTCGCCAAAAGTCGGCTCATATTTTTTTTTAATAAATACTTTATTTTTTTACATAAAATACATTAAATAAAAATAATTATTTATTTAATGTGTTTGTATTAATACCGGTATAAATAGTATATAAATAATATATGTTGCATTAATATTCGCGTGAGGTTGTAGTGGCATAGTGGGGGAGAGAGTGTTACTAAAGGTTGACAAAGTTGGGACTTGGTGGTCACGGGTTCGAAACTGGGCAGCAGCAAAGGGAAAAAAAAAATTTTGTGAAAATACTTTCGGCGACTAAATCCTTTAGTCGCCAAAGGTGTTTTTAATTAAATTAATAATATAAAAAATTAACTATCGGCGACAAAAGGTTTAGTCGGCAAAGGTTAAATTTCCAAAAATGAAATTGACAATTGGCGACGAAATCTTTAGTCGCTGAAGACCACAGAAATGGCGACTTACAGATTTTTAGTCGCCAAAGGCAATTGGCGACCAGGTTTTGGCGACAAGATGGGCGACTAAAACTTTTAGTCGGGGAAAGTCGAATTTTGACATTTGGCGACTAAAATGGGACCTTTGGCGACTAAAAATTTAGTCGCCAAAGGTGTTTTTTTTTGTAGTGAACAGCGAAGCAGAAATGGCTGAGATCAATGGCCGATTTTACGTTTCGTCCGGCTTTCGAAAATGAGAGAAAAGAAAGGAAAATAATGATTGTAAAATAATAGCCCGTGGTAACATTTTTTTATTTATGTTTACAAAAAAAAATTATAAATTGATTTTTGTTTATTTTTAAAAAATTATAAATTATAAATGCGTTTGGTTTGAACAAAATATTTGAACATTTTTAAAAATATATTTGTTTAGACTTAATTTATATTTATTTTTTATTATTTATGACAATGGGATCATACACATTATAATTGAAAAAAAATAATTAAAAAAATTAATTGGAAAAAAAATAATTGAAAAAAAAAAAACTATTTGAACAAAAAATTAAGAAAAATTTACCCATAAATCCTAGATTATGGAAAGTTAAACCATTTAGTCCTAAGAGTTTTCTTATACACTATTTATCTATTTTGTTTGGTAATGTTTACAGAGTTGATTTTGAGTATGTTTAAGTTTACAGTAATACCCTTTTGTGGGATTTGTTTTTCATGACTTGGGGATTCGGTGTGTTGGCGAGGGGAATTGCTAATGTTAATGTGTGTAAGGGTTTGGGTTGACTTTGGGAGAGCAGCGGGGGGTTGTTTGTGTTGTGCTCCATTATCTTACCGTTTTGTTTGATTTTTTTCTTGGCCGTCATTTTGCATCGTTCTCTGAACCCATCCAGACTGCAACAAGTGAGTCATGTTGTTGGGGATGTTTTACATTTGCATTATGTTGTTGCATGTGACGTTTGGTGTGTTGTGTTGTGGTTTTGGTTGATGTGTATTGGTATGTCATTGTCATTCAGATTGGTGTTTTAAATGGGTTGAAATGGCTGTGGGTTTTTTATTTCCTACTATTTTAACGTTTTCTGTTTGTTCATGTGTGTTGATTAATGGCACTCATAATATTGCACAGTTACTGTTAATTGATTGTTAAGTTGTTCGTAGTGTGTGTGACTTAATTGTGTATGTTACTCCTCGTCACATAGAAATCCCAAATTTCCCCCCTCCGCAACTTTACCACCGCCCAAACTAGAAATATGCACGTAACACCATAGGAAAATGATGTTCCAATTTATAATTTCACACACTATCAATTTACCAACTTTGCCCACTAACGGCCACATTCACGTCGCGATGTATATGCCTTCTATCGTCAATTTCCCTATAATTGGGACTTTTCAGTCTACAAGAAAATATGACCAAACAGTTTACAAGTTCACAAATTATGATTTATTGGTGCATCACCCAAAAAAGAAATTGAAAAAAAAAATTTATTTGGAAAAAAAAAATTATTTAAAAAAATTAATTGAAAAAAAAAATTTGTAATCAAATTTTTAAATTTATATTTAAAAACCAATGTAAACTCATTTTTTAAGTTTACGTTTTTTTCCTCAAATTTATAAACTGAGACAATCATTCATAAACTAAAAAAATTATCAAACAAATTTTTATGACAATTTTTAAAATTTTTGTAAATATAAACTAAAAAAATAAAATGATTATCAAACGAGTCCTTTCCTCTCGTTTCTTCTCCTTTCCTAAGAACCAAACAGAGCTTTTTCACTTTACCGGAAAATATCAAGAATTTTCTAGAGAAGAAAAAAGTGGAGGCGGGAATTTATGGAGGAGAGAAGAGAGCGAGGGAAAACTGGAATGGGCTTCTTCTCTACTTTTTGAGTTGGGCCATAATGCCCTTGGGCTTTTAGGGAGGTTTTATTTTCACTTCGTTTGGTTTAATTTTAAAAAATTGTTATTAATTTTTTTTGATAAATTATAAATACATTTTTTAAGATTTGCTTAAAAGACTATTTATGTTTTATAATTTTGAAAATTATATCATGTCCCTTAAAGTTTCTAATTTCATAACAAATGATCTCTTTTATTAATAAATCATCAAACTAATTAACAGTTTTTAATGAGGTCAAAAATATATTTCAATTAATAATTTAAGTAATTTTATTATTGTATATGAAAACAGTTAGGAATTTCATTTTTTCAATTAATTCTGTCAAATAAAAAATTCTGACAAATGGATATTTGTAATTTTTCAAATCATGAGGAGCAATCTGTATTTTAAGTAAATCTTGAAGGTGTAATTGTAATTTACCTTTGAATTTTTTGTCTTTCATATTTTTTTTATGGTCTTTAATAAAAAGAAATCATGTTTTATGTAAAAAAAAATTTAACTTTTGGATAAATTATAGGTACACCTAAAGTTTAATGAAAAATGCAAATAAAATATAAATTTTTAGATGAAAATAAAATATTTTAAAATTATAAATAATATTTGAATATTTATTTGATTAATTAATTTGAAAATACACGGTGGGTGGGAGGTGAACGAATAAAAAATAATAATAAAAAGATAAAATGAAAAGAAATACATAAAAACGTATTGTAGTCACATTAGAAAATACATAATATTTAGGCCTAGTTTGGCATAATATAAAAAATACAAAAAGTTAAAAAGTCATTATTCTATTTAAGTCACATCATCTCATTTAAATCACATCATCTCTCTATCATATCACTTCAAACCCAACTCATATTTCATGTTTTTTCATAAAAAGTTAAAAAGTGCACTTATTTAGATCATCCCAAACAATCCTTTAATACAATATATTTATTGCCTTGGTTTACTCTCTATAATGATGGAAGTAATTAACCCTATTTAAGATTCGTTTGGGAAGTGAGTTGACTTTTTGATTTTTTAATTTTTTTGTTATTTTAGCGTAGAGCTAAAAAGTTTCGTTTGGGAAGGGCTTTTTGACTTTTTTGACTTTTTGTAAGAGAAAGAATATAATGATTCTAGGTTGGATGTGATAATAAAAAGCCTATTTTGTATTTTTATGGCTAAAATAGACCCAAACCCAACCCAACCCAACCCATCTTCCCAAATGCATTCTTAAGAAGTGCGGTATGGTCCATTGTTAACAAAACACATTTTTTAAATAAAAAATGCTAGAGATCTCAAAAATTCTATCAAAATTTTTACCAAATATTTAATTTTTACCAAATATCTCACATGGGTGTGGAACCCACACGAGACCCACATTGTGTAGGTCTCACACTCATGTAAGACATTCGGTAAAACATTTAGTAGAATTTTTGATATTTTTAGCATTCCTCTTTTTAGATACTTTTCTAGATTTATTGTGTCATCATTACCTTAATTATTCTAGTAATTAATGCATTCATATTAAGAATTTCACTAAATTTGTATATGGTGTGGATTTATTAATCTTGTATTAGGTAGAATATTGCTGAGAACAATCAATCACCTACCATACTTTCCTCAAAAAAAAAAAAAAAAAAAAAATCACCTACCATACAAGAAAAATAAAAAAGTAGAATATAATATTGCTGATCTGGCAAAAATATAACGCTTAGACAATACCCATATAAAAAAATTAAATAGTTTTTTTTTTTTTGTTATAACTTTTGTCGATTAAGTTGATGTGGTAAACTAAAACACAGTGAGCTTGTTTTGCATAATTTAATATAAAGTAAATATGAATAATTATAAATAAAAACTAAAATGACAAAAAATTTGTGAGCCATAAATACAAGGTCTAAGGAAAGTAAAATGTACCTAAAATTAAATTGATTTTTGCACACATGATCAAGTAATTGGAATTTGTAATCTACTTGTTTGTTTTCAATGAGTTTAAGTGTATAGAGGCTAAACACACAGAATGACACTGATATCTCTCAAAGAATTGGTCTCATATAATTACAAGATATGAGAATTTATATGATGTGAGGTCCAAATATAGGACCCGTCCTTTGTGTCTCATTATTTTTAGTATGTTGCTATTTTTAAATTAAATCAGTAACAAGTAATAATAAGAATAAATTTGAATAAGCTTCAAGGAGTGTTCACATGTGAAAAGGCACAGAAGAAATGTCCAATGATTTCATGCTTAGACTGACATGACATAAGAAAAAGTTTATTCTTAATTCATAATGATACAATGATACATAGACTATTTGATGGATTCTTACACAAATTATATCAAAATTACATGTGTAATGATAAAATGATAGACATTTTTTCCCCAAATGACTTCAATTTAATCACATCATTCTATAAATAAACCCTTGAATAAATTTTTTGTTGGTGCAACACTGCTTGAAAGTCAAATTAATATTAAGTTGAGAAATTTCACATAGAAACTTACCGAGAAATTTCACATAGAAACTTACCGAAAAATATCCCAACAACTATCAATTCCGGGAGTCAGTGGCCGGAATCCATCTTTCGCTAGTAGATTTCGATAAACAGGTCCCATCGACGGCCGCCCGTTGGCTGCCTCCTTCGCCTTCTCAATCTCAACCACAAACTTCTTTTGTGCCATTGTTGTGATCAACAACAAACTATGAAGGTCTAGACACAGTAGTACTCGATATATATAAAGAGAAAACCTGATTTAAAAAGTCAGTTGCTTGTGTTGTGGTTTTCTAAAGTTTAGAAGTCATTTGGTGACCAAATTGGAATATAGATTACGAGAGAAGCCAACACCTCTCATTGACTAGCAGATTGGGAAAGAGAATCTGAGGCTTTTGGTTTTTATGTCTTGTATCTATTTGGTTTTATTTTGAAAATTAGTTTTTTGAAAAATAAATGCTAAAAAATATTTTTAAATTTTTAAAAATTATTTTTGTTTTCAAAAAAGATAAAACCACATGAAAATGACTAGTGTTTTTGAATTTTTCATTTTATTCACCAAATTATTATTAATTTTTTATAAAAAAAAAAATCAGAAAAAAGATTCTAAAAATCAAATCAAATAGAAAAACTTCACTCCAATTTGGCCACGAAAAGCCCTCAAAATTTTGGAAAACCACAACACAAGGCCCTGTTTGATAATGTTTTCATTTATTTTTTCTATCTTCGTTTTTATTTTTTTGAAAGAAATTTCATAAAACCGATTCTGAAAATAAAACCAAATTGCACCGATTTGATTTTTATGCATGGTATGCAATAAGTTTTCATTTTAAATTTCAAAAATTAAAATAAAAAATAAAAAAACAGAGTGTAGGCCATTTTCTGAAGTTTAGAGGGCTTTTGGTGGCCAAATTGCAATAAAATTAATCAGAGTTTTGTGAAGCCAACCCTCTCATTTGACTAGCAGATTTGGAGAGAGAAACTGAGAAATTAGTTTTATGCTTGTAATGTTAAGTTGGCAAGCAAGGGTTGTTTACGTGAAAGCTATGTATATTGTTTTATTGGTAAGCAGATTAGGTTAAGTTGTTGGCCTTAGTTAAATACAGATATATCTGGTTGGGCTGTGATTTGTTCTACACTATCAATTCACTCAAATTTATCTGATTAAGTAACACACACACACAGAGTAGCAATTTGTTAATTTTCCATCTTTATATGGAAACATTTTGGAATTTTGGGTGGCTTGTGACTTTTAGTAATATTAATGAGTTATATTATTAGAGAATTATGCTTCTTCATTAATTTTGTAAGGAATTGGTAACCCCAAGAGGTTTGACTTAGTGAGAGGAGAAGCAATCAAAGGTCATACTGCAGGGTCGAATCTCACGAAAACCAAATATTCCAAACATTGGGGCTACTAAAGGTTTGTCCAGTCATTAACTTGAGGGTCCTAGGATTAGTATGCGCATAGGTTGGCTTGGATACCTGATTATCACAACAACAAAAAAAGTAAGATAATTGGTTAATGATTAGAGAATGTATGAGAGAGAGTTTTCTTAAATATTATAATTGATTGTCATA
Organism: Camellia granthamiana; assembly: GCA_036172215.1. Classification (NCBI taxonomy): domain Eukaryota; kingdom Viridiplantae; phylum Streptophyta; class Magnoliopsida; order Ericales; family Theaceae; genus Camellia; species Camellia granthamiana. The sequence continues at coordinate 5,231,975 of CM069908.1, read as the reverse complement.
TCATTAAGTTTAATTCTTGAGCTAGAATAACAATGCCTATTTTTTAATGACTTTTAAATAAGTAACTAATTATGAATATTTATATAAGCAATTATATTAAAGGGTGACAATAGGTGAAGATAGAATAAATAGAATTTTGAAACAAGACTGAGAATGAGAATGACCAAAAACCACAATAGGTGAGTCATTTGTGCTCTAAATAGAATTTTGAATTTTATGTGTAATTTAATATTTGTGAAGATAGAATAAATATTGAATATAACAATAATATCATGTGATGATTTTATTAATCAATAAAAAAAAATTTGCATTGCAATAATATAATTGCGAAGTTGAGTTAGTAGAAGAAAATGACGTCTCACTTAACTTGTTTGCGATATTGGAATACCACGTAGAGTGGTGTATTATTACACCCAATATTTATTCACAAAAGAGGGTATATGTAAGGAAAAATGCTATATGTTATAAATTTTTTATCAAATAAATGATTAAATATTTCACATGATCTGGTCATTTATGCGAGATATTTGATCATTTATTTAATATAAAATTTAGTATCTCTAACATTACCGATATGTAAAGGGTCTTGCATCTATTTATGCCTTTTCGTTTTCTTTTCTTTCCACAAATCAATATTCAAATAAGTTTAGATTGTGTTTTGATTTTAAATTTGTAAAGAGATAAGTGGAAAGACAAGATAAATGAAAAAAAAAAAAAAAGAAGTAAAAAAATATAAATTAATTTTGTTAAGGAAAAATTTCATAATAGTGGAAAATTTATAAAATATTTACATGAAAAAGTTTATAAATTTAATTATTAATACTTATATAATTTTTTATTGAGTTGAAATTTATTTTGAAAAACTTCAATGATGTGTAATTTCCCCTTTTTTCAATAATATAAAATCTGAACAAACCATTAATGAGTTTACGTGGGAAAGCGATTTTGTTTACGCAAAGAATACACCATCGTCATGCATAATGGGTATCTTTTTTTTGTTTTTTGTTTTTTATTTTCTTTAATATTATATTTAGTTGAGGGATTTGAAAAGAAATTTAAAAATAAAAATGAAAATGAAAAAGAAAAAGTATGTAAAATTATATGAAATATGAGTATAGGGATGGCAATTTAAACCCGGTCCGATGGGGATCCGACCCCCCGACCCCAATTAGAACGGGTTTTCTCTGAAAATTATCCCCATAGGGTCGGGGATGGTATTAAAAATTAAATTCCCGATGGTTTTCGGGCCGGGGACGGGGATATGTTCCCTAAACCCAGCCCCGGCCCCACCCGCCCCAACTTAATCCCCGACTAATCCCCGTATATATATATTATATGTTTAGGGTTATTTTGTCACTTCTCTCAGCCTCTCACTCATTCATATCACACTCACTTCTCTCAGCCTCTCTCGCTCTCTCTCTCTGCTATGCAGTTCTTGTGATGAAAATCAATGGCGGGCGTGCAGATGGGCGAAACAGAGACGACGAATCAGACCCTCCGACGACGACGACGACGACGACGAAGCAGAGAACAAAAAGAGAGAGAGACCACCGAATCAGACCCTCCGACTCTTCCTCCTCTGACGACGACAACGAGCGCCACCTCATCTTCCGACGACGACGACGACGACGACGAGCGCCACCTCCTTCTCCTCCGAGACCTCCGACGACGACGACGTTCCCTCTGCCATGCCAGATCTAAGCAGATGGATCTCTCTCTCTCTCTCTACTTAGATCTATCTCTCTCTACTCAGATTTGTGTGTTGTTGATGTTGTTTGATGATATTGTTGTTGATGATGTTGATGTTGAGGATGTTTGTTGCTACTGTATTTTTTTATTTTTTTATTTTTTTATCTAGGGAATTTTCAAGGTCGGGGAAACCCGATCCCTGTTAGGAGACGAGGAGGGGGATGGTAATAGGTTCCCCGTCAGGGATCGAGGCCAGGGACGGGGACATTCTTACCATCGGGGATCGGGGACGGGGAGGGTGATCCCCGCCCCCGCCCTGCCCGGTTGTCATTCCTATATGAGTATATCTTATTCATATTTTACCTACCTTTTCCTTTTTTCTTTTCAAATATCTTCTCAAATCTCCTAACCAAATACAACGTAAAACTAAAATGGGTATCTTTGTTTAAGCCATAATTTCCCAGTCATCAAGAAGATTAGAAGAACTAATTATTTACATATACACAATTCATGAGCCATACTTAACTTTTGGATATTTTATTCACAAAAATGGTTATGTATCCCCCAAAAAATATGGGGTGTACGGGGAGCAAATATTCCGGCGTGCCCATACTCCTTTCTACCAAGCTCCTTGTCTGTCCGATCGACCTGCGAACACAACGGCGGTGAGCTACCCGGTAGTGTGTGGCCGGAAAACCCCTCCGACGGTCAAGTTAGCACACACTCAGGGATAGAGAGAGAGATGAGAGAGTTGAATGTCTAAGTGTATCTCACCAAATGATCATCTGTCCAAGCATGGGGGGCGCAGACACGCTTATATACCTTCTGTGCCCCAAATCTACTCCCATTAGTCTCTCGACACATGGTGCTGCTATCCCATCTATCAGCACAAATCCAGCAATCACCACCTAACCAAACTGTCAGGATATCTTGGTGGAGACCGGCAGACCGGCGGAATCACTTCGGCCTCACACGACCGTCCTGTGCTGCATGCCCGAACGCTCACTAGCCGAGCTCCATACCGACCGAGCTCAGTTGCAGTCCGGCAGAGCTGAGCTCGAAATAGGTCACGCGAGTGAAACAAAGGCCTTCCTGCTGAGCTAAAGGCGCGAACCTTCCTACCGAGCTAAAGGCGCGAGCCTTCCTGCCGAGCAACGCAAGTATCACAGTTCCCACCTGTGCAAGTTCAAGTAGCTCGGTCTTGGGCTTTAGCCGAGCAGCCCCATCTCCGGGTAAGCCCAGAACTATCCTGGCCCAAATGCGGTAGGCCTTCAACTTGCCCGGCCCTTTCCATGGCCCATTTCCAGCTCATAAAACCTCCCTCTCAATTGCCCCTTAATTCCGTCCGCAAAAGCGTGACTGGGATTACATGATCCGACCGAGGTAGACCCTTCATTGGTTTGTTGTTTGCAAGACGTCAACCGCATTAATTCCAGTGCTCGGTTCCTCGATTTGCCCAGCCGACGTCTCATCTCGCCCTCCTGTCTCTTCAACTCTGATGCCGCCATTAATTGGGACACGCGTCGCTTGTTTATTAGCCTCGAGCAGCCAACTATTACGTCCCTTCACATTCAAAATTTTTGGCGGTCTCTCACTTCTATTTATGCGTCACTTCCCCTTCACTTTTCGTTCTTACTGACTCTCCTTCATTCTTGTCGATCTAGAGCTCCAGTGCCCTCAGCAGCTCCCACTTTTGCCCTCCTTCTGCGTTCGTGCCTGAAGGATCTGCATTCGCCTCTATTGGTAAGCTCTTCGAATCTTTTTGTGGCCGTTTCATTTGATATTTCTTGTTTTTGGGCACTAAAACCATAGATTTTAGGGTATAGCTCCCTAAAACCCTTCCCTGCCCCTTGTTCTCCTTGCTGTTCTTTAGCTTTACTGATGAACACCTGAAGATTTGAAGCAGACCAGGCTTCAGGTCTTCTTTTGATCCCAAAAAATGTTAAGACTGAGCAAATTACGAGTTTGCCAAAACCTTAGTACAAACCGAGGTAGGCAGAGGACTTGGCCGCTCGACCGGGCTAGCATCCGGTCCGCTTGAGCGACCTAGCTCCTTGGTTTGCCTTCGCGACCGAGGTGGTCTGGCACTCTTCCTGACCGAGCTAAAGTCAAGCTCATTTTGCGCGACCGCGCTTCCACTTACAATTACCCTCCTTTTCCTGCAAAGTCCAAGGGGACCACAGACCAATACCGAGGCTCTCAAAGACCGAGCAGCCATCAAACACCATTCTGTGCCAAACCACCTCAGCCGAGCTAAACCAGCCGGCTACACATGGGGCGCTACCGCTTCCTTGTCGACACTCCGGTTGCCCTGGCCGCATTCCGGGAAGAGTACGGTATCCCGGCCGACGTTCACCTAGAGCTCGGTGCCATTGACACAAACCCATGGGCCAGATTAGACCAATGCCCCATCACCGTGCTATCCATCGTAGAAGGAGGCCTCTGCTTCCCGGTTAACCCACTCATGATCGAATTCTTGCGACGCACCGGGCTAGCACCTACCCAAGTCTCAACTAACACTTATAGAATAATCAATGGGATCCATGAGCTGAATAACCGGCTAGGGACCAATTTAGGGATAGCCGAGATACTCTGCCAATACACCTTAGAGCACACAGGCGACGGCCTCACCTACTATTTAAAAATTAGACCGGACAAAGAGAAGATAGTGACCGGCACCCCGGACAAGGACTTGCACGATGATGACTTTTTCTAGGTGTCCGGCAACTATGAAACAGCCGACGTACCGGGCTGGTTCATTAGCAAGAACTTCAGTTCAACATGTAAGCCGTGCTACTTGCTCGGTTAATGTATCTTTCTTCACTATTCTGTACTCAACATTTTTTCTGCTTTCCTTTGCAGCAATCGAAGCCCTGCAAGCCCACTATCATTATCCCAACGAAGCAGCCATCAGAACCATGCTCCGCTACCGCAACCGGGATTGCCATGAGCTCCTCGGTTACACACCGACATCCAGATATTCAGCTCCACGCCGGAGTAAAGTCACAGACTTTCTTCGGGCTCCATCACCACCTCCCGATCCCACATTACCGGACGTGCCATTCATCCGGTTGACTGAGGCAGAAGAGATGGCCAAAAGAATCCGCATCAAGAACCTCATCACTGCCACCTCCACCGAGATATCGAGCATCCCAACCCGTTCTCCTGCGACCGGGCAATCCAGCGGGACCATGGTTGCACTGGCGTCTCCTGCCGCTGGGCAAGCCAGCAAAGACAACCGCCGAACTGGCAAAAGGCCACGTATAGACCCTTTCGTCGAGCTAGTTGCGGAGCTCAATACCAAGCAACCTGCCGTGATAGCTGACCCAACTCTGCCATGGAGGCCCCAACTCAAGCACCGGGGTAAAGAGATCCCAGCGACAGCTTCTGTCAAAGATGACAAGGAGCATCTGCTCGCCTTTGACCTCACCAAAGCCTTGCTGCTACCGAGCGACGTGGTCGGCAGCGACCATGTGCCAGACACCCGGCTGGTAAAATCCTCGATCAAGTCTATGACCAGGGTAAGAACTTTGCACATTTTGCCAAAAAAATTTCCAAGTGTTTGCTCGGTTTTCTTTCTAATCAAACCTTCTTCTTGCAGGCTATCCAGAAACAACACTTGGTCATAGAGCGCATTCACCGACTTCGGCAGAAGGCCACCGACTCTGCTAACCAGGTGGAACACCTTCAAGTCGAGCTCGGCCGGTCCAAAGCATCACTATAGATGGCGAATTCTGACAATTCAAAGTTACTCGGCCAGCTTGGTGTTGCCGAGCAAGAGAGGGATGCGCTTAAGACCGAGCTGGAGAGGTTGAAGCAATCGAGAAAAGAAGAGCTGTAAGATGCAAACAATGCCGGCTTCAAGGAGGCCGAGGAGAACTACACTAAGCAGGTCCATGCCATCCAAGACATCTTCTTTAAGGCGGGCTGGAAGGCTGCTTGTGAACAGCTAGGCCAAGGACCTGATACCAACGTGTTTGCCTCTCCTCCAATTGCCTTCATACCGACCTATCTTGTGCGCTATGCCAACGACGTCTTCAGCGCGTTGCAGGCTGAGGCTGAGGAAGAAGAAGCTGAAGACGACGAGGACAATGCGGAGGGTGACAACCGCCCAAATCAGGCCAGCCAGGAGAAGACCGGCGCCCAGAAGACCACAACCACGGTCAACCTGGAGGTCGCGACCGAGGATGAATTCACAGACCTTTCCCCCCTAGCTTAGTTTTCTTTGTCTTCTTTCTTTTTGTTTGAACATGTAATCGGGCTATTTGCCCCTCTTGTAATTATTTTGCATATCAATGAAAAAGTTCAATTTTCATCAAGTGTTTGCACGATCTTCAAGCTAAATAACTTCAGCCGGATAAAATACTTCGGCAAAACAAACTATCTTGTTTAACTTATTTAACCGGAAAAGATATCTCGGTTTGAATCATAAAGTTGAGTAAATCATCAACTCAGTCAACCGGAATAAAGCATCTCGGTTGAAGTTTCACAAAAGTTGAATAAATCATCAAATTAGCTAACCGCAATAAAACATCTCGGTTGAAAACCTCAAAGTTGAGCAAATCATCAACTTAGTCAACCGTAATAAAACATCTCGGTTGAAAACCTCAAATTTGAGCAAATCATCAACTCAATTAACCGGAGTAAAACATCTCGGTTGGAATCTCAAAGTTGAGTAAATCATCAACTCAATTAACCAGAGTAAAACATCTCGGTGGGAATCTCAAAGTTGAGTAAATCATCAACTCAATTAACCGAAATAAAACATCTCGGTGGGAATCTCAAAGTAAAAAATAACAATCTGAATGCTAAAGCAAAGATGAGACACTTCTATTATATTGACAAAAAGAATATTACATTCTGAAGTGTGAGGCAAAAAATTCATTTGCACAAAAAAAACACAAAAGCTAAAAATAGTACAGTTTGAGGTTGGCCGCATTCCATGGCCGGGGTATTCCTCTTCCCTCCAAGTCCTCCAAGTGGTATGCCCCCTTGCCCGCCAGACCGGTTATCTTGTGGGGTCCTTCCCAGTTTGCCCCTAGTTTGCCTTCACCTGGCACCAGGGTGTTGCCCATGACCTTCCTCAAAACCTAGTCGCCTACTTTGAACGGTCTGGGGTGCACCGTTTTGTTGCATTTTCTTGAAAGCTCTTGTTGGTAGGCGGCCACATGGATGAGAGCCTTTTCCCGGTATTCTTCCACTAGGTCCAATTCTAGGGCAATGGCTTTGGTGTTCAGCTCGGGCTCAAAACTTTCACTGCAGAGGGTGGGCATACCGACTTCCAAAGGGATGATTGCCTCCATGCCATATGCCAAGGCAAAAGAGTTTTCCCGGTGGATCGCCGCGGGGTCGTTCGGTATGCCCAAAGAACGCTTGGGAGTTCCTCGGCCCATTTTCCCTTGGTTTTCTCAAGCCTTTTCTTCAACCCGTCAAGAATGGTCTTGTTTGATGCTTCGGCTTGACCGTTAGACTGCGGGTAAGCCGGGGTAGAGTTGCAGAATTCAATCTTCAAGTCTTCATAAAATCCTCTGAATAGGCGGCCGTCAAATTGGGTGCCGTTATCAGAGATCAGAATTTTGGGGACGCCAAACCGCATTACCACATTCTGCCAGACAAACCGTTTGACGTCTTTCTCCTTGATTGTCGCCAAAGGCTCGGCTTCAACCCATTTGGTGAAGTAGTCTGTAGCCACGATGAAGAACTTCCGGTTGCCTGGTGTCGTTGGGAGTGGCCCCACTATATCTAGCTCCCACATCGCAAAAGGCCAAGGGCTGGTGAGGGGAAGAAGTTCCCTGGCCGGCTGGTGGATTTGGTGGGCAAATTTCTAGCACTTCTCACATTTGTGAACATACTTCTGCGCGTCTGTTTGTATGCATGGCCACCAATATCCTTGCAAGATAGCCCGGTAGGCTAGAGATCTGCCCCCTATGTGACTACCGGATATGCCTTCGTGAATTTCGTACAGGAAAGCTTCCACGCTACTTGGGTGTACACACTTGAGATAGGGACCGATGAAAGACTTCTTGTATAAAGCGCCAGATGGAAAGAGCCAAAACCGCTCTGACTTCACCCGGACTTTATGTGCTTCTTTTTTGTCAGTGGGAAGGGTCCGATCTTTGAGGAAGAGGATAATTGGGTCCATCCATGAAGGACCTAGCTCGGTGCAGAGTACTTCTGTCTGCTCGGCTTCCTCAATGCTGGGCCTCGAAAGGAATTCAATCAGGAGAGGGCTGGGAGATGTGCTATCGACCATGGAGGCAAGGCCGGCTAATTCACCTGCTCGGCCATTTTCTTCACGGCCAATTTGTTGGACCCTTATTGCCTGGAATCGCTTGATGTGGTCTCTTACCAAAGCTTGGTACTTCGCCATTCTGTCGTCTTTAGCTTCGTAAACCCCAGAAACTTGGTTAACCACAAGTTGGGAATCACTATAAACCATTAGCTCGGATGCGTGCATCTGAAGCGCGCTCTTGAGCCCAGCCAAAAGCGCCTCGTACTCAGCCTCATTGTTTGATGCAAGGAATCCAAGGGTGATAGAGTGTTCGATGGTCAGTCTGTCTGGCGAAATCAGAACTATGCCCAGCCTGGCATCGTGGCGGTTAGAAGCCCCATCTACGAAAAGTTTCCACATTTCGCCCACAAAGAGCTTCCAACATTTTGAGGGGTCCTGGGAGGCTTGCAGGTGGATGGGCACATGGTCGCTCGGTTGTGCGGCGTCAGGTTTAATGCTGATCGGTTCCACTTCCTCCCCTCCTGGCGATGCGACACCGGACAGAGCAGGTTGGTCGGTAATACCCAACTCCGTCGTCGCATCGCCGAGCTGTAGCGTCGTACTAACTGAAGGCTCTTCGGCGGGCGCGCAAGTTCCGCATCGCTAACATCGCCTTGCTGTGTTACTTCGGTTAAAACTGCACTCACCTCGTCGGTTGCTGCCGCGAGATCAACTGGGCAAACGGAATGAATCCCAGGTGAGAATTCAGCAACAAAATCGGCCAATGTCTGGGCCTTTATGGCAGTGCGTGGCTGGAACTTGACGTCAAACTATCCCAATTCGACCGCTCACTTGAGAATTCAACCGGAGAAGTCCGCCCGCTCGAACAAAGCTTTGAGGAGAACTCAGTCAAAATAATGATTATATGAGCATGGAAATAGTGCGCCAACTTCCTGGAGGCCATTATCAAGGCCAACGCAAGTTTTTCCGGCAAGTATCTCGACTCTACCGGTAGCAAGGTTTTGCTTACGTAGAAGATAGGGAGGTGCTTGATTCCTTCCGACCGGACAAGCACCGCACTAACTGCATGTTGAGAAACGGCCAGATAAAGGTAAAGTTCTTTGCCGGGCTTCGGTGTTACCAACAGTGGTGCTGAAGACAGATACTCCTTGAGCTCGGCCAAAGCCCGGTCACAGTCTTCATCCCATGAGAACTTTGATTTCAAAGCTTGAAAGAAAGGGCGGCAGCAATCTGAAGACCGGCTTATGAATCGGTTAAGCGCAGCGGCCATTCCGGCCAGATGCTGCATGTCCTTAGCCGAGCTTGGCTGCTTTAATTCTTGTACGGCTCTGATTTGTGTGGGGTCTGCCTCGATGCCTCGGTTTGTGACTAGGAAGCCTAAAAATTTTTCGGATCCCACGCCAAAGGCACACTTAGACGCATTCAGGCGTAGCTTGTGTCGTTTGAGAATGGTGAACATCTCGGCCAGGTTGGACAAGTGGTCTGCTTGATGCCAGCTTTTGACCACCATATCATCAATATAAGCCTCCATCATCCGGCCTAGCAGAGGAGCGAACATCTTGGTCACCATCCTTTGGAAGGTTGCCCCGGCGTTCTTCAAACCAAAAGGTATGACTCGGTAGCAGAAGAGTCCCCTTGAAGTAGTAAAAGAGGTGATCTCACGGTCGGGGCCATGCATGGCAATCTGATGATAGCTGCGGTAGGCATCCAAAAAATTGAGCCTGTTATGCCCGGCTGTTAGATCGACAAGCTGGTCTATTCTGGGCAGAGGAAAGTTGTCTTTAGGGCAAGCTCGGTTGACGGTCTTGTAGTCGACGCAAAATCGCTACTTCCCATTCTTCTTAGGTACAACAACCGTGTTTGAAATCCACCGAGGGTAGTGCACTTCCTGAATAGCTCGTGCCTCAAGCAGGTTCTTCATCTCTTCTGCAACGACTTCGGCATGGTGTAGCGCTGATCTCCTTGTTCTCTGAATGACCGGCTTTACCCCGGGGAAAACATTGAGGTGATGGCAAATAAAACTCGGATCGATGCCAGGTATGTCATAAGGCGACCATGTGAAGACTTCGATATTTGCCATAAAAAAATCCACCATCTCGGTCCTTTCTTGGGCGGTAAGGCTTGATTCGAGCAAGAAGAACTTGTTCGGACTCTTCGTGCCAATCCGCACTTCCACCAACTCTTCAACGGCTTTGTCCTCAGCCTTGGTGCCCACGTCGTCAAGGACTCCCCGGTCTTCCGGTCCTTCAATCATTTGGACAAAGCCTTTGGCAGCTCGGCTCTAGTTCACTGCCACGAAGCATTGCTTCAACATGACCAGATCACCTCAAACTTCCTCAATTGCCCCCATAGCCGAGGGGAATCTCATCACCCGATGGTAGGTCGACGCTACGGCTTGCATAGCGTAAAGCCATCCCCTTCCAAGGATCAGGTTATACGTAGACGGCACTTGCAATACCCAGAACTCCACTTGCTTGACCACGGATCCCGCTTTGACCAGCAGAATAATTTTTCCCAAAGGCCACTCTGGTTGCGAGTTGAAATCAACCAGTGGCGAAATTGCCGGAGCCAAGTCTGTATCTCAAAGTTTGAGCTGTTTGAACGTGTCATAATACATGATCTCGACCGAGCTTCCCTAGTCGATCAAGATACGCTTGACATAGAATTCCTTGACGCGGAGTGTGACCACTAAGGCATCGTTGTGTGGCGTCTGAATGCGCTCTAAGTCCCTTGTAGAGAAACTGATCATGTCTTTTTCTTCGGTCTTCCCCCTCTTGATCGCGGGCTAGACCGATAAAACTTCCCTCATATGTTCTGCCTTCTTGATCATACCTCGGAGCTCGCATACACGCACCGGCTCTACTATGCCGTGGATGACATTAACAACTCCTTGTGGGGGCGCCTCCAGGTCATCCGGTCTACCCGGGTCAACCGGGGCTTGATGTGCGGCTTTCACACCCCCATCAATGTAAAGGTCCAAGTGTCCGGCTGCGAGTAGGTCCTCCAAGTGTTGTTTCAGAGGCAAACAGTCCTCTGTTCGGTGTTTGCGCTTCCGGTGGAATGTGCAGCGGTACCGCGGATTGAAGCCTTTTTTCACATCGCCTAACTTAGCAGGAAACCGAACGTAATCCTTGTCACGGATTTCACTAAGTATGTGATAGATTAGAATCTTAAAGACCGTGGTGATGCCCGTCCGAGCTTTCAACCTTCTGTTTGCATCAACTACGTCGTCGCGGGGGTATTCATCTCGGTCATTCCGCTGACCCCTACCCCGGTTTCGACGATTTAAACCTCGGTCAGATTCCTTGGCGCGATCATTTGAACTATTAGTCTCCTGTCCGACTGCGTGTACCTTACCAGCCGACCTCTTGTCTGTTGCTACCGGAGTTGCCTTTGTGGTAGATGATGCCGCATCATCTTCTACTCGGATGTACTCGTTGATGCGTTGTATGAGTTGGCCCATGGATGTCGGCTGGTGCATGGTAAGCGAGTCCCGCAGTCTATGTCCGACCGGGAGACCACGCTTATATTGTGTGATTACCAAGTTGACCGGGTAATCCAAGATCTCATTGAAGGTTTCCCAGTATCTGGAGTTGTATGCCTTGAGTGTGTCGCTCAGCTCCATCTTGACACTAAGAAGGTGGTCAACTTTCTTTGGCATTCTGGTGTTGGTTTTGAAACGCGTCACAAAGGCTTCCGCCAACTGCTGCCACCTTTCGATGCTCCCCTCCGGCAGCCTTTCAAACCATTTCAAGCCCAGCTCGCCCAAACTTGACGGGAAGATAAGGCACATAAGAACGGCATTCCGCTTATGTCCGGCCATGACCTGTCGGAAGTGGCTTACATGCATGTATGGATCGGTCTTTCCGTCGTAGAGCGTGAACTTTGGCTGGTGGAAGCCCGCAGGAAGCGGTGCTGTTTCTATCTCCAGGGAGAAAGGAGTGGCGCTCAGCCTCGCCAAATCCGTGTCTGGAGGAGGAGGCACAGCAAGGCGAGGTGGAGGCATTACGACCTCTTCACTGGCGCAACCCCCATAGGATAACTGCTGGAACGCCGGCACCCTCTGAGTCTCCCGCCGGCGAGCTTGCTCCTTCAAGACTACCCGCAAATCCTTTGAACGAGCGGAGTAGGAGTACCTTGACGTTATCGCCGGACGTGAGGGTTGGTAAGTGCTATCTTGCGCGCTAGACTTCTCTACGGGCGCGTCGGAATCTCCAACCTTGTAACTTCTGGTGATTGAAAGGGACAGAGTGTGCCGCTGGCTCTGACTGCCTGAACGGCGGGGTTGGGTGCGCTCACTGTGGTCTCCCACTCCAGCTACACCCTTCCTTTTGACATGCCGCTTGAGATCCTCCATCTCTGCCGCCATTCTCCGGATAACGGCGTCTTGGTCCGTTAGCTTGTGTTCCAGACGTCTGGCGTGTGATTCTCTCCGCCGCCGGTGAACGTCTGGACTCCGAGAATGACCAAAGCTTTTTCCGCGCTTATCCCGCGCGTCTCTTGAATGTCCTCCTGGAGATGTCTCCAGGTCCGCCATCGGAGGAATGGCGGGGTGTCCTTCTCTCCGTCTGGCTGACTCCGGGGTAACTCCGTCGATGGCGGACAACGGAATCTCGTCGTTGTTCGCCATGGACGACGATCAGATGAGCTGGGAAGACAAGGTTTTGTCTTTGAGATTCCCACAGACGGCGCCAATTGTATGGGGAGCAAATATTCCGGCGTGCCCGTACTCCTTTCTACCAAGCTCCTTGTCTGTCCGATCGACCTGCGAACACAACGGCGGTGAGCTACCCGGCGGTGTGTGGCCGGAAAATCCCTCCGACGGTCAAGTTAGCACACACTCAGGGATAGAGAGAGAGAGAGAGGAAAGAGTTGAATGTCTAAGTGTATCTCATCAAATGATCATTTGTCCAAGCATGGGGGGCGCAGACACGCTTATATACCTTCTGCGCCCCAAATCTGCGCCAATTGTACGGGGAGCAAATATTCCGACGTGCCCGTACTCTTTTCTACCAAGCTCCTTGTCTGTCCGATCGACCTGAGAACACAACGGCGGTGAGCTATCCGATGGTGTGTGGCCGAAAAACCCCTCCGACGGTCAAGTTAGCACACACTCAGGGATAGAGAGAGAGAGAGGAGAGAGTTGAATGTCTAAGTGTATCTCACCAAATGATCATCTGTCCAAGCATGGGGGGCCCAGACACGCTTATATACCTTCTGCGCCCCAAATCTACTCCCATTAGTCTCTCGATACGTGGTGCTGCTATCCCATCTGTCAGCACAAATCCAACAATCACCACCTAACCAAACTGTCAGGATATCTTGGCGGAGCTCGGTAGACTGGCGGAATCACCTCGGCCTCACACGACCGTACTATGCCACATGCCCGAATACTCACTAGCCGAGCTCCATACCGACCGAGCTCAGTTGCATTCCGGCAGAGCCGAGCTCGAAATAGGTCACGCAGGTGATACAAAGGCCTTCCTGCCGAGCTAAAGGCACGAACCTTCCTACCGAGCTAAAGGCGCGAGCCTTCCTGCCGTGCAACGCAAGTAGCACGGTTCCCACCTGTGCAAGTTCAAGTAGCTCGGTCTTGGCCTTTAGCCGAGCAGCCCCATCTCCGGGCAAGCCCAGAACTATCCTGGCCCAAACGCGATAGGCCTTCAACTTGCCTGGCCCTTTCCATGGCCCATTTCCAGCTCATAAAACCTCCCTCTCATAGGGTAATTGCACACTGTGGGAATTTGAAAAAATTTATAAATTTATGAAAAAAAAATTTACAATTTTAATTATTAATATTTATAAAAAATTTCACTAATTTATAATTATTTTTACAAAATTCCACTGATTTGATATTTCCCAAAAAAATATTAAGAAAAATGTTTAGAATTTCAATCTATCCCGTAATTAAATTTAAAGTTGATGTGGCCTGGGTCACACTTAAAAAGAATCTAATTCACACATTTTAAAATTTGGCATTTATTTGGGGGTAATCCTAGGAAATAATTAGTGAAACATCTCTCTCCAACTTTGGATAGCAGGAAATGTCCAATATGTTTTTTCTTATTAGTTAAAATCCCTCAATAATATTATTAGAGAAATTTCTTTGTGAATAGCTAAAATTTCTCTGTGAAAAAAGAAATTTTTCTATGAAGAGCTAGAAATTTCCTTATAAAAATGTTGAGAGATCTCAACTACTATAAAAATGTTACATGTCTTTTATCTTATAAAATCCTAATTAATATCAAGAACCTCAAACTAAAAACTCCTAATTCTAGATATGTAACATCTGAGTTTATTTTGTTGTTTTTGTATTAGTTAGGTTTTTATTTTATTCAAAATAATGTTAAGTATGGGTGTTGATTTTTGACCACACAACCAAATAAGGAAACTCAGCAGAAGAGCACCGGCAGAATAGATTAAACCCAAAGAACCTGTCGCAGAAAGATAAGAATTTGGCGGTGGTTCGTCCACCGGGGGCACTCTGATGATCAAGTCAGTAATTATCTCTCAAAGATAGCCAATAGTACTTAACACACTAGACAGAACATAAAAAGCATACCTTAGACCCACAAGGGTACTTTATCTTTATAATCAGCACTAACCTGATCTCTGTAGAAGCCTAACTTCAATGGACTTTGGCTCAATGCTTATCTGGGACTCTCAACTAGATAGAGATAAACTCCCTAAGAACTTTATGTTTATCCAGATTGAGATCCACCCCAATTCTAGGACTCTTATCCCTTATTCGCTTATCTCAGGTTCCGATATCTCCGCAGATAACCTCAGCTTAGCCGAGATCACCTCGGCATCATGACTAAGCCACGTGGCACTCTGGCTGACACGTCAGCGTCACCTCGGCCACGTGCGGTTATTCACAAAATATGCCTCCACAACTACTCCCTAAGTTCTATTACCTTGGCAACTTGAGGTGATGGAACCTATACCGTTTGTCCACAAAGCACGTTGGTTAAGACTCACTCTATCCTTCACGACCGAGATCATCACTCGTCGGCTGCATATGACCAAGACTCTGCAATCTACTTTATCAATGACCAAGAATCAAGAACCAAGTTCTTCGAGTTCCTTAACCGAGATCGCTCCTCTAGTTGAGGTTTTTGCTTCATTAAATCAAGAACTCCAAGAGTTTTATCTACGAATGAGCTGTCACGCACGGTTTTCTCAATCGTTTCCGCCACGCGTCATTCTCTCATTGATTCGTACCTAACACGCGCCATTAGGTCACGTCACTTCTACGCACGCCGCCTGCCAGACACGTCGTCCAAGGCACATTATTATGATTTGCCGTCTTTTTCATAATTTCAACAAAACTCCTCTCTCTTTCTCTCTCCATCTCTCCACCTTTGCAAAAAATACAATCTCCCTCGTTTCACAGATTCTCTCTCTCCAAACCTCCATTCTCGAACCGCTATTACTGTCTCTTCAAGACTCTGCATCCGTTCCGATTACGTCCTTCAACGACCCTTTTATCATTTGTTTGCGACCATTCACGTCGTCTGACTCCGATGATCTTCATATCGGCATTCATTTCACTCTGTAAGTTCACAATTTCTTCCCCCTTAAGTTCGGTCTCTGATTTATTTCAAACTCTATTGTATGCTTATACGCTGTTTGCTGTCATTATGAATCTGTTTGTGTTCTTGAATCTTTACTTGTGCTTTGAATTTCATCATTTGGGTGTCAAACGTGCTTGTTTGCGACTTAGTTTTATTCAATCTGTCTCTGAGTCTATACATTCGAACTGTTTATACACTTGAGACTTTAGGAATTTGTCATTGTTCTCAGTTTTTGCACATCCGCACACACTTACTCAGTGTTCTTGAATTTCTATTTGTTTTCTTGAGTCTGAATCATTGCACTTTTCTGCTTTTCTCTGACTTGTTTTCCAGATTCTTGCCATTGATTCTTGTTTCCATATAGATTTAGGCTTTGGGATTTGATAAATAAATCACATACTTAGGAAAAACTGAACCAAAATCCCCCATTGGATCCGAAAAAACCCTAGAAGCTGCCAGATTAGGGTTTAGCCGAGGTCTCTAAACCCACACCAAACATTCATTTCTGAAATTTTGCCCTAATCTTCATCAGCCGACATCATGGGTATGTTCAGGTGGAGAGTAGACACCCTAGAAAAAATAAAGTATTTCTGTCGAGAGTTCTCCATCCCAGTCGATGTTCACCTCAGGTTGGTTGGGAAGGAGGACTCCATGATGCCTGATGGGGATTCCATACCCTTCCCAGTAGTAGCCTTTATAGAGTGTGGACTCCGGTTTCCCCTAGACATTCTCTTTAGGGAGATCCTTCACTACTATAAGCTCAACCCTATGCAGCTAGCCATCAACTCATATCGGGTTATCAATGGCATAATTGAGCTAGCACACTAAGAAAAAGCTAAGATCACTTTAGCCGACATTCAATTTTGCTATACCATGTGTGGCCTCAAGTCCGAAAAAGGGTACATATACTACCTACAGCCCAGATCCACCGCCTTCAAACTAATAGCCGACCTTCCAGACTCAAACAAGGGTGCTGGAGATGATTACTTCATCGTCTCGGGCAATTGAGAGTTCTCACCTGATGACAACCTCCATTTCTATCCTCTGAGCCGAACGGTGTTTAAAGAGGGTGATGGTAAGGATTGAGTCATTCTTCTAATTACATTTCTGTTAGGACTTGCCAACTTGATATATTTTTGTCTGAATACTTTTGCCTCCTTACTTTTTTTTGTAGCTCTTCCCTAGTCGGTAAAGGGATTTCAACAATCATTTGTTCCCAGTCGAGATTTAAAAAGGTTGTCAGATCTCCCTATACAGAAGCGTAAGGTGCCTCTTTTACTGAACTACATTCCAACATACAAGTCGGCCCTGTCTGACGTCCCTCGAAAGAGCAAATCTCCACCTTCTACAACATCTCTCCCTGTTACTTCATTGCCAAGACCTGATTAAGCCTCAACTTCTAATCCAGCGAAGCAGCCATCAACATCTACTTCCTAACTGATTCCTCCAGCCCAACGCCGACACCGACACCAAGCTCTACTCTTCGCTCCTGTAGGCAGAACTCGTAGCCGTAAATGCCAAAACACTGAGGTGTCGGTTTACTATCCAACAAACCCACCTACTGCACTTCCAGCAATACACTTTGGCACCAAAGTAACAGTCGCTTCCACAGCCGACGAGATGAGCCGAAAACCAGCCATTGTTAAGGATCTCCTTGCCGATATCCCCGGGGTTGTGACAGTGCAATCCTCGTATTCTCCATCCCAAACAAAGCCAAAGCCAAAAAGATTGAAGAAGGCTAAGGCCACAATGACTTATATTGACTCTGAGGACACTGTGCCAATTTTGAAATTGGCTGAGGTAGAGAAAAGTCAAACGGCCGTCGAGAAAAGGCCAACCGAGGTTGATGCACCTGATTTCCAACCACCCAAAAGGTCGAGGTCTGACCAACCTGAGGGTAGCCAAAGCTTCTCTCGCAATATGACCTGGGCTCCCGAGGTCATGGTGAATGACAGACCCCTGACAGCCAGTGACAGGGCAATGAATCTTGAAGTCGGTGCAGCCCTGTCAACAACTGTTCTTTTACTAAAAGACATGAACCGTATGGCTGAACTGCATGAATATGAAAACTTCGCCCTTATGATGCAAGACTCGGTCTTGGTAAGTCTCTTTCTTACTCTTTTGTAATCTCTCTATACGTAGTAAAATTTCACTAATGTGTTTTACTTCTTGCATGTCATCCAGCATGCTCATTCATACGCGGTCAAGACTGAGATGACAAGGAAGGAGTTGGTAAAGAAGACAAAAGAAGCTGCTAAGCTCCTCTCCTCACTCAACCAAGCCGAGGCCAACAATCAAGCCTTGTTGGATCAAGCCAAGGCTTCCAAAGCTGCTAAAGATCTGGCCGAGAAAAAAGAAAAAAATGCTGATGCTGAAGCCGAAGCCGCTAGAGCCGATCTTGAGGCTACCAAGACCAAGGCAGCCGATTTAGAGGCCAAGCTTCAAGAGGCCCTTGACTCAAAGGAAGTCAAGGTCAAGGCGGCCGATGAGAAAGCTTTTGAAGAAGGGCAAGCCGCCGTCCGAGATCAATACAAAGGGCAAGTCAACATGGCTTGCAACCGAGGTTATTACCTTGGTTGGACGACGGTGCTCAATAAGTTATCTGTCCCAATGGACTCCGACCTTTGAGACATCAATCAACTTCAAGTGTCTTTCCCTCCTGAGCCCAAAGACTCTTGCGAAGAAGCCGACGATGATGATGCCAAGGATGGTGATGCCAAGGAAGAAATGGAGGACGCTACCACTGATTCCAAGTCCTCCACCCTAAATGAGCAAGTCCTAGACTTGACTCAAGATGAGGAGGATGACTTGATTTCCATGGCGTTTCTCCCAAACCAACCACCTCTAAGGCCGAGGTCTAGTGCACCAAAAGGAGTTTGGACCAGACTCTACTCAAAATAGATACCGAAGTAGCGGCAGAGAAAAATGCAATGCTGCCAATCGAGGCCGACAAAACTCCCTCAGCCGAAGTTGAGCAATCCCAGACCAATCCTAACGCTTAGGATATTTCTTCTTTGTTTTGTATTTTTCCTTCTTATTTTTGAACAATGTTAGCTTTAGTTTGGCCGATATGCCCTTTTTTGTACATCGAACAACTTGTCTTTTGTCAGGCTGGAGTGCCTTTTTTTTTAATGCAAGTCTTCTCTTTTCTACTTAGTGTTGAATGTTTGTTTCATGTATGCTTTTCACGCTTCCATACTTATAATATTTTTGCATTCCTTCAAAGTATACCTTTAACTATATAATAACTCTAGGGTACAATACGTCGGATACAAACCTTGACTGTTTGCCTCAACCAACCATTGGCACACCTCGGCTAACACTCAAAAATATCAAAAATATTTTTGCAAGTGTTGTTCAGTATTTCTTTTGTATCTTTTATATTCTATCGAGACTTCTTCCTTCTACCCTTTCCAAGTCTGGCAACCTGGTTGGCCATCTCGGCCAATATGTATCTCAGATGCTTCTTTCAATGTGACCTCGGCTAACTTTCACTTGTAAATTTTTTTGAAATTTCAACAAGTGTTAAGCCCATTCTGACTTGTAAATTTTGTCTACAAAATT
Source organism: Camellia granthamiana (assembly GCA_036172215.1). NCBI lineage: Eukaryota > Viridiplantae > Streptophyta > Magnoliopsida > Ericales > Theaceae > Camellia > Camellia granthamiana. Next base: position 5,212,913 of record CM069908.1, on the reverse strand, counting down.
TCAACAAGTCCCAAACTCTTTAAGTTTATTTATCATTCTCTAGCTCCTTGTCCCCTATTGTGAACCTAAGTTTCACTTATGTTCACATTAAGCGTGTATAGTCTTTCACCGAAATCAGATTCAAACAAACACTAGCTGAGGTTCTCAACCTTGGTTTCTCTATTAATTTAACTGAAATGCATTAGTTCTATTCTAAGTTTAATTCTACTAACATGGCAAGTCTAGTTTCAATTCAACTTAGTTCAACTCTATTATATGCAAGTATAATTCAACTTTGCATATAATAAGTCTAAGTTATTTATCATGTTTTAATCAGAAACATCGCTAACTTAATTTAACTCTATTATATGCAAGTATAATTCAACTCTGTCATATAATAAGTCTAAGTTATTCGTCATGTTTCAATCAGAAACATCGCCAATTTAGTTTAACTCTATTATATGTAAGTATAATTCAACTCTGTCATATAATAAGTCTAAGTTATTTGTCATGTTTCAATCAAAAATATCGCCAAAGGACTAGTCAATCCTATTACACAAATTTCAAAATTAAGCTAAAATTTTATTATTACTTCGGCTAACGACATAGACTTAGAAAAAATAAAAATCTAATGATAGAAAAACTTCAAGTTGCAAGTGTTTTAGGGTCTTGATAACTCTTTGCCCTCATTGTCTTCAAGCCGATATGCCCCATTGCCAGCGACTGAGATAATTCTATAAGGCCCTCCCAGTTTGGCCCTAGCTTGCCCTTCCTAGGATCCTTCTTGTTGCCGACCACTTTCCTCAGCACAAGGTCCCCAACTTTGAACTCTCTTGGGTTAACATTTTTGTTGTAAGCCCTAGCAAGTTGTTACTGGTATGCCCCCAGCCGAATTGCTGTTCTTTCTCTTTTCTCCTCCAGAAGGTCTAGATCTTGGGCTAGAAATGCTTCGTTAGTACCATTTTCCACTCCATGGGTTCTGATCCCTAGAATACCGACTTCTAGTGGGATAACTACTTCAGTGCCATAAGTTATGGCAAATGGATATTCCCCAGTTGATCTCTTTGGCGTAGTCCAATATGCCTAGAGTACATTGGGCAACTCTTCCACCCATTTCCCTTTTACTGCTGCTAGCCTCTTTTTGATCCCATCTAAGATAGTCTTATTAGATGCTTCTGCCTAACCATTACTCTGAGGGAAACTTTGAGTAGAGTAATAGTTCTTGATTTTGTACTTTGCACAGAAGCTTTTGATTAGCTTACTGTCCAACTGTGTACCATTGTCTGCTATTATTGCCCTTGGGATCCCAAACCTGGTGATGATGTTCTTCCATATGAAGTTCTTCACATCAATATCTCGAATCTTCGCAAGGGGTTCAGCTTCTACCCACTTTATGAAATAATCAATTGCTACTAGCAGGAACTTCATTTGTCCAGTTGCTTGGGATAGTTGTCCAACAAGATCCATGCCCCACTGGGCAAATGGCCAAGGGCTGGACACTGGGTTCAAATCTGCTGCTGGTTGATGTATCAAAGATGCGAACCTTTGACATTTCATGCACTTTCTGGCGTAGGCTTCAGCATCCGTAGGCTTCAGCATCCTTATACATGTAGGGCCACCAGTACCCTTGAGTAATGGCTCTATGAGCAAATGATCTGCCCCCAGCATGGCTTCCACATATCCATTCATGTATTTCATACAAGAAGTCTTCAACTTGGGAAGGATGCACACATCTAAAAAGGGGACCAGTAAAAGACCTTCTGTAGAGATGTCCTTCTGCTGTTAGGCTAAACCTAGCCGACCTCAGTCTGGTCTTGTGCGCTTCTTTGCAATCATCTGGCAGCTTCCTATCTCTAAGGAACATTACTATTGTGTCCATCCAACTTGGGCCCATCTCCACACACATTGCTTCATACTCAGTGATCGGTGGTTCCATACTTGAGCTTGACAAATAATTAACCATTATTGTCCTTGCCTCCCCTGATTTCATTGCACTAGCCAGGTTAGCCAAGGCATCGACATGGCTGTTGTCATCTCGGCTAACTTGCTGTAGTCGGCAATCTTGAAACAAGGCTAACAGTTTAACAACCTCTTTGACATAGGCTATCATTCTTTCATCTCGGGCTGCATACTTGCCTGTTGCATGGTTCACAATAAGCTGGAAGTCATAGAAGACTACCACCTCGTCGGCTTCCATTCTTGCTGCCAACTTCAATCCTACGACCAATGCTTCATATTCTGCTTCATTGTTTGAGGCCTTAAACCCCAAACAAATAGATTGTTCCAACATCCACCCATTTGGCGATACTAGCACTACTCCTACCCCCGCTCCTTGACGGTTTGAACTCCCATCAACAAATAGGCAGAAGGAGTCGCCAATGTAAATATCGCAGGGCTTGAGTTTTTCTTCTTTCTTCTGCTCTATTGTGGGGTTTTTCATTCCTAGATGGGTCTCTTCTTGTTCCCCTGGGCACCCTAAACCGCGGCTCGTCGGAGCCCGACGTGGGATGGGTCTAGGTGTGAACTTGGCCACAAAGTCGGCCAAAACTTAGCCTTTAATTGCTGCTCTGGGAATAAATTCTAGATCGTATTAACCTAATACTACTGCCCATCTGGCTACCCTGTCTGTCAGGTCTCCTTGTTGTAGTAGGGACTTTAAGGGATGCCCAGTCAATACCACAATCTTGTGGGCTTGGAAATAATAATTCAACATTTTGGAAGCCATCATTAAGGCCAGTGTCAATTTTTCTAGGAGTAAGTACCTGGTCTCTACACCTGCTAGGGTTTTACTCACATAGTATACTGCCCTTTGTTCTCCCTTCTCTTCTCTTATTGCCACTGCACTCACTGCATGCTCCGAAACCGGTAAGTATAAGAATAGCTCCTCTTCAGGTACTGGATTTGACAGAACTGGAGCTGTTGTCAAGTACTTCTTTAAGTCGGCTAGGGCGATTTCGCACTTCTTTGTTCACAAAAAATCTGTGGCCTTCTTCAATAAGCTGAAAAATGATTTGCACTTATCTGAACTTCTGCTTATAAACCTATTGAGAGCTGCGGCCCTTCCTGTTAATATCTGCACTTATTTTGCCGACGTTGGGCTTTTTAAGTCCAAGATAGCCTTGATTTGATTTGGGCTTGCCTTAATGCTTCTTCTGGTAACCAAGTATCCCAAGAACTTACCAGACCCAACTCCAAATGCACATTTTGAAGCATTAAGTTGGAGCCAATATGTTCTAAGGATGTCAAAAATTGCCTTCAAGTCGGCCAAGTAATTCTCAGGTTCTTTGATCTTCACGACCATGTCATCGATGTATACTTTCACTGTTTTGCCAATCAGATGTCTCCTGCATTTTTCAACCCGAATGGCATCACTCTGTAGCAATACAACCCTTTTGGAGTGATGAATGTAGTTTCTTCTCATTAGAGAGGTACATTGCTATCTGATGGTACCCCCTGTAAGCGTCCAGGAAGCTCATCCTTCCATTTCTTGAAGTGGCATCGATTAATTGATCAATCTTGGGGAGTGGGAAACTGTCTTTAGGACACACCTTATTTAGGCTAGTGAAGTCCACGCAGACCTTCCACTTCTCATTCTTCTTTTTCACCACAATTGTGTTTGATAACCAAGTTGAGTAGTTTACCTCCCGAATGGCTCTGGCCTCTAATAATTTGTCCACTTCCTCCTCTACTACCTCCACATGAACCAACGCCGGCCTCCTTGCTCACTGAATGACAAGTTTAGCCAACTTGTTTACGTTCAGTCTGTGGCATGTGACCTCAGGGTCAATGCCAAGCATCTCGTAGGGTGTCCAAGCAAACACCTCTATGTTTGCTCGCAAGAATGCTTCTAACTCTCTTTCCTCCTTCTCGGCCAAGCCTGAGCCGAAAAGGAGGAAGCGCTCTTCCTCCCCTTGCTAGACCAGAATTTTCTTTAAGGCTTCCTTGCTTTTGTTGGTTGGCTCTTTGCCGACGTCATCCAGGACCTCCATGTCCTCGTCCTCAATCTCAATTGTTTCTACTTCTTGCACGTTGCAAGTGGATTTCATTGCTGCCATGGAGCAATTCTTTGCCTGCACCCGATCCCCTCTGATCTCTTCAATTTCGTACTCTGTTGGGAACCGTAAAAGCTGGTGCAGTGTTGAGGGAACAACCCTTATTGCATGCAACCATGGCCTTCTTAAGATAACATTGTAAGGGGAGGAGGTGTCAATTACTGTGAACTCTATATTTACCTTCTTGGTGCCTGCCTACACCTCCAAATTTATTGCTCCCAGGGGCCATATCGGCGTTCTATTGAACCCGACCATTGGATTGTTGGATTGCTCCAGATCATCTTAGTGAAGGTCATGCTCCTTGTAATATCTGACATACATGATGTCACAAAAGCTGCCTTGGTCAATCAGAATGCACCTTACCTGGCATTCTCCAATCTTGAGGGATACCACCAGAGCATCGTTGTGTGGATGTTGCACCATGTCTAGGTCAGCTTTAGTAAAGGACATTATTGGGCCCTGGTACTCGTCTGTCCTAGGCCTCTTCTGCTGGACCTGGTACACATGTTGTAAGTGCTTCACCCTTTGAGTCTCCTCACGTACCTTGTTCTCATTGACCCTTGAATGAATCACATTGATCACTCGAGGTCCGTTTGCTTGCTGTTGCGGTGCTGGTGGAGGTGGTGCTGCCAGTGCTTGGGGCAGCTTTGCTTGTTCTTCCCTTGTTCTGGCCTCATCTACTAGGTCCCTGTAGACACCCCATTTTTTACCACCTTTAAGACTTGGACGCGACTGATGGTTTCGGAAGGTGTGCAGGGAAAAAGTTCAATTTCTTCGGCAATGAGAGAGAGTCGAATCTCAACTTCATACCCCCTTTTGGACCAAAACGATCTTGATCAAAAGATTTTAGACCTTAAAAACCCTTACTTTCAAAACGTTTTTGAAATAAAGTTTTTACGATGTTCCGAGGCTCGTATTTTGTTAAATGTTGCGCTTTTCGGTAAACCGAGCGAGGACAAAGTGGAAATGAATGAAAGAGAGATGAAATATTTGAAAAATCTTTCAAAACACCTTACTTAGGGGCTTGGAGTTGAAGAAAAGAGGAGAAAAGGGAAGAAAACTGGTTCGGGAGAAGTTCGGCATGAATCCGGATAGGGCCAAATCTGCGCGGCTTCACGGAAATTGGCATAACTTTTTTCACAGGAGGAATTTTAATGCGAGGTTGGCACCATTGGAAAGGTAACTTCAAGGGCTTCAAAGTGGCCACATGGGAGGCCAGCAATTGTTCTAGCCAGCCACCTTTCTTTGGTCAAAAGTGATTCAGCATCACTTTGGTTGGACCGAAATCTGCGCGGCTTCACCAAAAAGGGCATAACTTTTTCCACAGGAGGAATTTTGATGCAAGGTTTGCGCCATTGGAAAGATAACTTCCGGGGCTTCAATTTGGACACTTGAATGGCCATCATTGGACTTTCCAATCACCCACCGGCCACCTTTCTTTCCGGCAGCCCATTTTTTTTGCCCAAAAAGTAGCTGGCCGGCCAGAAAATCTAGCAGGCCAGCCACCTAGCTGGTGAAATGACTTTTTTGCCCTTTTAAACTAGCCGGCCATAACCCCCTCCCCAAGTGTGTCCTAGAAGTGAATTTTGTTTTCCTCTAGGCCTTATGTCCGAGGGTTTGGCCTTTTGGGGGGAAACTTGAATTGTTTTCCCCCCCATTTTTCCCCCTCTTTTCCACCTTTTGTGCCTATATATCCAGCAGCTCCAGCTGCATTTTAGAGGGTTAGAAAATTGCTTTAGAGCTCTCTTGCATACACTCTCCATTTCCCTCTCTTCCAAGACTCCAAACTTTAGGGTCCTTGCATCATTTACACTACACCACATAGCACCACCTCTCCAACCTCCATTCCAGCCACTTGGAGCTGTTTTCCAGAGCTGAGGAACACCACTTCTTGTGCCAAGAGGTTGTCAAAGTTGAGTCTTCAAGGGTAAGTCATTCTCTCCTCTTTTTGGTCCTATTCTTGCTCAATACATTAGCCATACTTGCTTGCATATTTGAGCTCCGACCATAACTGAATATAGCATTTTTTTGAGCTCTACTTCATGTTTGTTTAAGGGTATTTCCCTGTTTGAGACCCCCATTTTGCACTTGCTTCATTGCCCCTCTTTATGCCATTTTCTTGCATGTTATTTTTGGCCTATGTGTAATCTGTTTTGAGGCATATAGTAAACTGTGAAGTTGCTTATTTTGAGCCTTTCTTCAACATTGTTGAAGGGCTCATTACTGTTTGGGGTCTCCATGTGTCACTTGCTTTTGTACCCCTCTCTAGGCCCCATTTTTGCATGATTTATTATCCCCTTATGCTTCTGTTTTTGGGCTCTGGTCCGAACTGAAAATGGCCTTATTTTGGCCCTCTCTTCATGTTTCATTAAGGGTATTTGTCTGTTTGAGGCACCCTTTGTATACTTTGTGTTTAAACCTCTTGTTGGCCATATTTTGCATAGCATTTTAGGCCTACTTGTACACTGTTTTGGGTCTGGTCCTTAACTGTAAATAGCCATATTTTGGGCCCCTCTTCAACATTGTTGAAGGGCCCTCTTGTTTTTGAAGTCAGCAGCCGCTACTTGCTTAATCACCCCCCTTTTGGCCCATTTTCGCATGCTAATTTTGGCCCATTTGTGCTCACTATTTGACTTTGCTTGAAACTGTAAATGTGCTTATTTTTGGACTGCCTTGAATCTGTCTTTAGGTCTCATTTTCAAATAATGCATGCTTTGTATAGTTATAAGTCATTCCATGTGCCTAATTTTGGATTTCGGGTTTCATTTCGTGCATCGGGTGCACTTTTGCCATGTTTCGGGGCTGTTTTGCATCAATTTTTGCTACTGAAATTTGCATGCTAGTATGTCATATTCCATGTCTTGCCATGTGTCGTGTTAGAGTGGCATTCGTGCCTTAGGATTGGTCCTCGGTTTGCGTGCACGTGTGCACACATCTCGAGTTGTCTCATTTTCATCTAATGGCCTCCTATGTGAGTGTGGCTGAGGTCCACTCATGTTGGTGTAAGCCCATTATGCATTGTGTATGCCATCTTAGTCCATAGCATTGTGCATGCTAGGTTGTATGATTAGCGCATTGTGTATGCCATGTTACCTCGTGCATCGTGTATGCCATTTCATAGCATCATGCATGTTAGGGTGTATCTTAGTTGCATTCATGCATGTCATGCATATCGCATTGTGTTTGGGATAGGAGTTAGCCCGAGCACGAGAAACGAGGTACGTTTCGTACTCCGAGTGACGGAACGTGTCTCAATTCCCCAGTCACCGACACTCCGGATTATCCATGATGGAGTTAGGTTGTAGTTGAGTTTCCATGCGCATTCATTCCATATTGAGTAGTGCAATTCGATTCCTCGACCATCATGCATCGATATGCGTGATTGGTGGCACGAGGATCGAGGCATGCATACATTTGTGAAAATACATTGCCATGCCCCTTTCCTGCTCTCTGTTGCAGCAAAATCAAGAGTTAGCAGCCTTCCGGAGCTTGGCACGCATTTCAAGAACAAGTGCAAAACAGAGGCTAACTGGGGCATCGCCATGGATTTCCGCGCAAGGCAGCCCAAACATACATCATTCATCAGAGTCGAGGCAGTCCCTGGCTTGCATGCCAATTTATAGCTTTCCTAGATTAATTTGTAAATTAATTAGGATTTTTGTATTTATTCGGGACTGTATTATTTATTCATTTAGGACTGTATTATTTATTTGGACCCTCCGAGCGAGGGCAATGTTGTAATAAGTGTGCGTGTGTGTGATGTATGTCTTCCAACCCCACGTCTTTCTTCCCTTTTATTTACCTGCTTATGATGGTTAGATTAGGGCATGTTTCAATTAGCGTACAGTATGATAGCTTGTTGCATTCATTCATTCTGTTTTGCACGCACCGGGCTCGGCGCATCATACTAACTGCATTTGTATTTCAATTCCAAGTTGAATACATGTTAGCTGTAGCATTCCATATGCCATGTTTAGAATAGCCGAGCCTGCTATAGTTGCATCTTGCATGTATTGCATTAGGCATTTCTGTATAATTAGGATCATGTATGGATTTCTAATTAGTTTCTGTTTTGGCTTGGAATACTCGGTGAGTTTTATGCTTTAGCATCCTTGCATGCGTGTGAGTGACTGCCATGATAGCATGCTTGCCATGAGGCTAACTGCTTATGTGATATAACTGTCTGAATGCCTGTGGGTGAAGGTTGGGTTATTTGGATTGGAACAATTCATCAAATGTTTGTTTTAAGCCCACTAGATAGTGGCAAAACCATTGTTTTCTAAGCCCACCCGAGGGTGGCAAATCCACGTTTTAAGCCTACTTGCGAGTAGCAAATCATTTTCAAAACAAACATGAAATGTTTCATTCCAATTCAGGCGACCCAGTCTATACTTGTATGCTGTGCGCATCACATAGTAAATCTAGGCTAATAACCAGAATAAGAACACATAATGTTTTCAAAACTTGATCTCATGGTAAGTAGAGGCCGATCTTTGATCGGGCGAGCGGGGGTGCTCACGAAGTGACCTTCCCCAATCGTACCCATGTTCCCGAGCCGAGGCAACTTTGGTGATGACGGACACGTGGCCTTTGGCACCGAGTCAGGGTTTCCTAAATTTCCCAAAATAAAATATTTAGGTGGCGACTCTGTATCTGGCAAAGCAGTCCATGTTTGGCACTTCTTTCAAAAATCTGTTTTCTCAAAACGATTTGCCGGATTTGGACTCTTTGGTTCAGATTAAGAACCGTGACACGAATCGAGTCCGAGCTGTAGCGAGGTCCCACGCGGGCTTGTCTATAGTTTCTGGTGACTCTGCTGGGGATTTAGAGAACTTGACTCGAACTCATGATATTTGGTTTTGACTACACTTGTGTGTTTCTTAGCATTGCATTTGCATTGGTGCGCCTAGGGCACCGTGTTTGCCATCTGCTATTCCTGAACGGTTTGCCGGAGGCTTGTCTTGTCAAGGCATGACCATAAGGCTGACCGGTTGTGGGCTCTGCCAGTATGGGAACACAAATCCCGGTTTTACCGGGGCACCCTTTTTGACCATTCGACCTAGTGCATATTCGGATCCATAGTGACCATTCCAAACTAGGATAGGTTGCTTACCCGATTAGGTTGTTTGGAACTGCTGCGTGCGTAGTGAAACCCTAGCTCCTGACAAAATAGGACAGGAAAACCCTACCCCAACATAGGGGTGTTTTGGCTCTCACTTGTCTGCTATGTGCTTTTAGAGTGTGTCTCTACAGGAATGCATGTATCAGTTTACAAGTCTGGGCATCAGGCCTACGGGCATTACTATCAGTATTTGGGAGTCAGCTTTGCCTGTAGGTATCAGACTCAGATTTGGGGCAGAATTCAGTAGAGAGTACACTCAGCTATGCTCATATCTGTTCAGGTGAAATCAGGCTGAGATGCTGTCTATTTTCTCTTTTGCTAGGTAGTCTTGGAACCATAGCTTCAGAAGGCTCCAATATCCCCCGGGTACACCGAACTTGTGTTGATAGACTTCAAGGGCAACCAGTTTCCCTTTGCCCGTGGTAAGGCAAAGGAGGGTCAAACAGGGTTCATTTGTTCATCTGATCCGACAGTCACCAGTCACATCATCAGCAGACCCGTGATGGCACGAGGTTCGGAAGAATTTGTGGCTATGATAGCAGCGCTAAATCAGGGAACTGCAATACAGGATGAGACCAGTGCTGAAACGCAACGCCCATCTGGGGCATCTGCCTCGCATCCAGCTTCGGGACCCCAGCCGAACTTTGACCCACTTTTGCCAGCTGAAGATTTGCAGGGTCCAGATCCCCGAGAAAGGTTGACTCAAGCTCGAGTTTCTACAACCCTGGTGCAGCCTACTGAGAGGCTTCGTCCCTCTGATGTCAATGAATTCAACCCGACTGCAGTGAAAGTTGCGAACCTTGAGAAGCAATTCAAAAGGGCACAGGGCCTTAACTCCATTTACGACATTGAGGATGGGTCCACCAAGGTTGCCGTAAGGCTCCCAGTCGAGAGTACCAATGCTGGCGGTAGCACTGTTTCCAAACCTGCTAAAGTCAACACAGTCGCCATAGCCAACCCTTTTGCCAAGGCCAACCTACAAATAGCCAGCCCAGCCCGAGCTCAGGGTAGATTTTTCACCCCCCTCCATATGAGCCTAACCAGCGCATTCAAAGTCCTGATGGAAAGAGGGCATCTCAAACCCCTTAATCCTCAACCTTTGCCAAATCCACTCCCTGCCAGACATAACCCCAGCAAATACTGTATATATCATCAACAGCGCGGCCATGGCACCGATGGTTGCTACCGCCTTCGTCATGAGATCCAGAATCTCATTGACAACCGGACAATAGTTCCACCTCAAAACACCAAGGACCAAGTACCTCATCCACATCTCAACCTCAGCCATACACTGCCACCCACCCACAACCCCAGTCTATACACCCCGACTCATATACTCAAACCCGAGATGTTTATCCTGGAAAGCATGGGCTTAAGCACGATGGATGCACTTGAAACCCAACCATCTCAAACCCGTGAACCCACTACTTCTGAGCTGGGAAGCATGATTGAAGATCTTCAGAGAACAGTGGCAGATTTAACCTTTGGAGTTTTGGCGCCATCATCAACCACATTGCCTACCAGGGGGTTCATGTCAAAACGCTCCCCAATCTTGGGGCGGGCTACATTTGAAGAAGGCCGATCCCTTGACCAAGTAGAGGCGAGTGGTAAGAACAAGGTGGGGGCAGGCATTGGTCCCCATGAACACCTTCAGTGGGCTGTGGAGGCTTTGAAGCCGAGGGACTGAACAAACAACAAGTGCTCGCAGTTGTTGCAAAAGCTGTGGATGACACTTTCGCTACTCAAGTTGGGGGCAGTTTGAATCAAGGGGCAAGCCAGGAGAAGGGCCGTTGTACCAAGAATATTCCTTTCAGCTCTAATCCCGTGCTTGGAAGAGATCAGCAAACCCAGTCAGCACCTGCCAATCCCTTTACTGGTGCGCCCAGCAAAAATCCACAAACCTCGAAGTATCTACCCCGAGGACAGAGGATCTTCCATGCCCTCTATATGCCTTTGTCCAAGGCTCTCCAAATCCTTGTTGAACAAGGCCATCTCAAACCCCTTGAGCCTCGGCCTCTCCCGAACCCTCTTCCGGCTACGCATGATGCTATCCAGTATTGTGCTTTCCATCAACAAACCGGTCATGACACCGACAGTTGCGTCCGTCTCCGCCACGAGATACAAAATTTGATTGACAACGGGGTCATCCCCGCACCAGCTCTGCAAAGTCTATCGGCACTGGATCGGTGAACTTGGGGGATAATGTGATCATGTGATCGGGGGATGAACCACCTGCGGATGGCACTCGATTTACTTCAGATATGGTGTATGGCACGCACTGTTTTGAGCATTTGTGAATGTTGGTTTTTGTACATTCTGACTTGGGTATTGGGTCAGTCTTGTTGTTTTGTTTTGAGTCTGTCTTTTTGTTTTGAGTCAGTCTCTCTTGTTTTGGGTCTGTCTCGTTGTATCAAGTCAGTCCTACTGTATAGGAGTCGGGTGATTCTGGGGGGGTGTTACCTCGGGCGTCACCATTTTGTTTTGTGTTTGTCTTTTCGTTTTGTTTTGAGTCTGTTTCTGCCAGGGAGCCAGTTGTGCCAACATATTTTGAATGAAACAGCAGTGATTTTCACACTCTCGCGTTTGCTTCTGCTTTGTGCCAGTTATGCCGGAAGTTCTGAATGAGATGGCAGTATTTGACTAGGAACTCTGTCTTTGTTGTGCCTTGAAATTCATGGTAATGACCTGAGTTTTTCAAAACTTTTTGAACACCGCGGTGAAAACAAAGAGGGAGGAATTCCTCGGGATTTGCAAAACTTTGATCAAACTGAGAGAAAAAGAGGCGTGCTAAGCCCTTAATGAATGAAATCATGCTTGTTAGCGTGAGTACTGAGAAGGACCCTGGCTTGATCCGGACTGGTTTCACACTATCTTCAGCGCGAGCGATTTGTCCCTTTCTTAAAAATTTTCAAAAACAAAATGTTTTGCGCGGTCCTGCGAAGACCTGTGTGGAATCGCTCTTGAGATTGTGCAGCCTAGGATCGCTCTCAGCCTCGAGACTCAACCCCTTTGCTTCCAAACCTTGAACTTGAATTCAAAAGGTTCAACGGTCAACTACGATGTGAGGCCTGTGTGGCCAGATTTGAAGCAGCCCTCGAACAAGAGGCCAGGAAAGTCGGATCAAGAAGATCAGAACACCAGAAGAAGCTTACAAAGCTAGAACAGAAGTACCCTTCGAACTAGGGGCAAAGATATCGGACATGCTCGAAGAGCTGAAGATGAATCCTCTTGCAAATCAACAGCCACTCTCCTGGATACGGAAGGCTTCGAAACCCTACAACCATTTGGCATGGACCAAGCTACACTTTTACCCTTGAGAGGCTCGCTGGGCCGAAAACCCGGAAGGGCGACCCAGGCAAAAGTTAGAGCAAGAAAAAGAACAAAAAGAACAAAAAAGAGAAAAAAAAAAAAAAAAAAAAAAAAGAAAAAAGAAGAAAAGCAAAAAAAGAAAAAAGAAGAAAAGAGAAAAAAATATCAAAAAAAAAAAGAAGAAAAGAATTGAAAAGAGAAAGAAAGAAGAACAAAGCTCGCAAGGTCGAAAACCCGCGACGGGCGCCTTGGCAAAAGTTAGAGCCTAAAAAGGAGAGGTTAATACCCGAGTGTACCTTAACCCCGAACTACGTAAGGCTTGATTCCCATCTTTGGGATACGTAGGCAACTTCATTCTGAAGCCCAGCCGAAAAACATTTCAAAATTCGACTGTGTCCATGTAAAGGTTTTGGTCATCTTTGTCTTCTCTGTATCTGAGGATTTGGTTGTGTTCGTCACTCTGAAGACTGACTACAATGCGCTGCGGTGCCATCCAAACAAGGGACAACTTTCCATTGCCATTCAATGCGCTGCGGTGCCATTCAAACAAGGGGCGACTTTCCGTTGCCATTCAATGCGCTGCGGTGCCATTCAAACAAGGGGCAACTTTCCATTGCCATTCAATGCGCTGCGGTGCCATTCAAACAAGGGGTGACTTTCCGTTGCCATTCAATGCGCTGCAGTGCCGTTCAAACAAGGGGCAACTTTCCGTTGCCACGCAGCTCCCCTCAGACAAGGGGCAATTTTCCTTCGGATCTGAGGTTGTTCATCTCAAGAGTAGGTTTCATGCTCATTGAGCAATGGCCGTTTGCAAAAATAGTTTTTAAGAATTTTTACTGAGGTTGACTAATTCTCTCGAAAATTATTTCAATTTTTCCAAAACTGGACCATTTCTTGGACCCAAAAAAGGAAAATTTTCAGTGCTCATAGCCTGACTTGCATGATTTTAAATCAGAAAATTGAACAAGCATGTTAATCTAACTCTCATTTTGGTCAAAATTGCTTTAGTAGAAAGCCAAAAATAAAAAATGGTCGAAATGATGAACTAGGGGCACAGTGGAGTCAGGTGTTCTGTCTTTTCCCTATTGTCAACATACTTGCCAGAAAGGGCACCATACTTGCCAAGAAGGACACTCTACCTGCCAGAAGAGGGCACAACTGAAGCTAACAGCAAAATGGCAGAAAGCTCTCACATCCTCCAAGCAATCAGGTATCAAGCCAAGTGCGAAGCACGAACTGGAATGGGGCCAGATATTCCACTCCCTCATCTGGACAAATCTGATCATGTCCAAACTCCCCAGCAGAGCATCGTCGACCGATGTCAGCTGCAGATTTGCTACACACCCAAATGTGGCGCGGCCCCTCTGTGGAAGAAACTCACTGTTGTGAACAAGAAGAAGAATCTAGCGAAATGCTAGGGGCAAGACCCCACAACTTTCCGTTTATCCATCAACCGCCCAAGGGAGGGATACAAAATAAGAGATTAAATAATAGAGAGATGTGCGATGAGAGAAAAAGTGAAAAAAGGGTTTTGTGAGAAAAACAGAACCTGAGGGCCGAGTGATGTGAGAACCACAAATGAGAAAGGGTGGGAAGCAATACCCGGAGAAACTGGCTCCTCGTGTACTGAGAGGTCTCTCGTCTTTGTAACACGTCTGTGCGCCGTGTCTTCGATTCTTGTTTTGAGTCGTTTCAAGTGTCTATGTTTGTGTTTAGGTTGTTTACCTTTTGTTTTTTTGTTGTTGAGTCGTTTTGACTGTGGTCAGTTGTAGGCTCGATACCCAATTGAAAACTCATCTCTCAATTTCAAAAACGAATCACTTTGTGCTCAGAGTGCTGTGCCATTCTCCAGATTTGTGCAAAACAAGATTTGTTCTTTCATAAAACTACAGGGTTCAACCCAAGTCATGCGAGAACAGTAAAACCAGGACCTATCTGAAGCTATGTGGGTTCCAGACTTTAAAGCCAAAGAAAAGAAGGAAAATTTGGAGCATCCGGGTTTGTTTCGACTTCTACAAGTTCCGTTTTGCATCCTGTCTGAGCTGTGTTCTGAATAAACCGAATACTGTGCTGTGAGTTGCGTGTTCAGAATGAGCAGTGTGCTGATATGAACTGCGTGTTCAAAGTAAACAGAATACTGTGTTGACTGTTTCACTGTCTCAAGCCAGAATGGCGATCAGAAGTGCTCTCCCTAAGTACCATTCCCCGTCAGAGTTATCTCGGCTTTTGTTTGCAATGAGGAAAAGTTGTGAATATGATCAGGAAGAATGTAACGCCCTCAAAATAACAACATAAAACCCAACAATATAGACATGCATTGATATATAAAAGATCCATATACTTCCATTAACAGAGTTTCATTACAAAAGTATTACATGTTAACAACAAAAGCAAATGCCCTAAGGGCTTACAGCTTTCCAAGTTAACACTTGGTTACAAAAAGTAGAGTACTAACTCATTTACACATTAAGCCCTTGGCTTGAATTTACATGTAATACATCAAAAAAAGACAACAAAAAGTCTGCCCGCCCCTAGCCTCCCAAGCTATGTCCTTGGAGGTGGCATGCTACCTGTACCTGAAAATGATGTTCCCATATAGGGTGAGCCACAGCCCAGCAGAAATACACTAAACCAGTTATGAATAATGACTAAAAGATTAGCAGTTGATAGGTGGCCAACACTTTACACTTTCATTCTCCATTTCCTTACAAATTCTCAATTTATAACCATGGCTCAAAACCTGGCCAACAACTCATGTGGGACAGTAACTCATGTCCAACAATTTCCCATTTCACAAAAGACAAGCATACTAGCTATATCAATACTTCCAAAGACATGCATAAGAGCAATATCACACTTCCAAAGACAAGCATATGAGCTGTGTTGTCACGACCCAAACCCAGCCCTATGGGTTTAACACCGTAACTGGCCAGTAATCCGAGATTACCGAAAGCCTGCTGAACAGTAATACAGTTAAACAGAGTACAGGGCCTGGCGGAAGCCAATACAGTAAGTAACTAGTGTCCATTGAGCTGTGAAAATCTGTATGCCAAAAACATTTTCATGCATTCATACAGTTCAGAACAGTACAGTCTATGTACAGTCTATACAATCATATACAAACATTCAGTACAGGGACCTAATCCCTCGATAACAGTACAGTAAAACAGTAGACAGTCTATACAGTAGTACAAAACAGTAAGGAGACCGATGGGGGACACAAAAACACCCCAAGCCATAGCATGGCAACTCGGAACCTCGCAGTGAGGCACATAGGCTGGCTTGACAAAACTGGGGACCAACCCACGCCCCTAGCTCCGGTCTGGCTGCTGAGAACCTACATATATATATAAGCAGTGAGCTAAAGCCCAGTGAATAACATAAAGCGTAAAGAGGTTATGAATGAATGTCCTTACAGTAATGAAAACAGTTCATTAAACCGTATTTCAGTCTTTTAGTATTTCAGTCAATCAGTCATATGTGGTACACCCATTAGCCTATAAACAGTAGGTCCAAAAGGACCGGGTCTTAACAGACCCAACAGTAATGATGGCCATCAATCAGTAAACAGTATGGTTCCACAAGGGAACCGACAGAGCTCTGTAACAGTAACAGTAAACAGTAAGTGCTAAGGATGCCACAATACAGTTCAGAATACAGGACATACATTCATTCAGTAAATAATATCAGTTCAATAAACAGTTCAGTTCAGTATTCAAAAGATAACCATTTTGAACATATCTTTACACAATCGTTACTCACAGAGATTGGGCGAATAGCAGCTAGAGCGCGTCCCAGAGAGCCAACCCTAAACAGTTAACAAATAGAACACACACTAAGTTTCACAGTCGGGAAGGATGATAATTAAATCCCTAAATTTCCTCGGTGTGGTTCTACGTCTAAATCCTCATTAAGATGTCTTAAACTAGGCCTAAGAATGCCTAGGATGAGATGAGGATGCGAAAATACAGTTGGAAGGCATTTTTCAAAAGTTGCTGAAAACAGGGGTCTCGCTCGAGCGAGCCTTCCTTCGCTCGAGCGAGGTTGCAAAATCAAAGGCTTCGCTCGAGCGAGGAATCCTTCGCTCGAGCGGTCTGTAAAATGCAAAAGTACTGGTTGTTGGATTTTTACGCGCGATACCACGCTCGATGCTCGCTCGAGCGGAGCCCTGAATAAAGGGTGCTCGCTCGAGCGAGGAATCCTTCGCTCGAGCGAAGAAGCCAAATCTGGAATTTCCAGATTTGCCTCCCAAGCTCAAACCAAGCATTTTCAACTCAATTCTCGACCTCTTGGGCCCAAATTCTGGAAAATACATCCCAAAACAATGAATAACAAGTTTCAAAAGCCAATTTGTGAATTCAAGCCCCAAAGGTGAGTCAATTAAATCCAACATTCAAACCCATTTTCAAGAACCATTTAAAACATGCAATGCATGAGCTTTAAAGCAAAATTAAGCTTCAATCCTTGCTCAATTGAGCTCAATAGTTGGAAAACAAAATGAAAACATGGACTTTAGCTTAAACATGGACATGCATGGACAATCTACCATGAATTCAACTTCAAAATGCACTAATTCAAACATGCATGCAACAATGGAGTTCCAATTCAACATATATGAGCAAATTCATGACTTGACTTCTCTATAACCATGATACATGCAAGAGATGGAACTCAAAGACAACAAGAAGAAGATGGATTCACTTACCTAAGTCTCAACGTAAAGAGAACAAGTTCAATTATGCAATCTATGCCTCAAATCTTTCAATTTCCAAGCAATTCTCTAGATGAACAAGATAAATTCCTTCCTTCCTCACTCTCTCTATGTTTTGGTCGGTTAGAGGCCACAAGAAGAGCTGATCAATTGATATATTCAGTGTAATAAGGCTCTATTATAATAATAAACAAAGGTCCACTATAGGTGGCAATTTGGTAAATAAGTTAAATTTGGCAATTAACTCATTTTAATCTAATTTAATCATTCCTAATCAATTTTCAGATAAATATACCATTAAATCACAAATATTCTACTGATCCCAAGACTCTAAACGGTTCCTAATTCGGCCGCCGATAAGGCCTTCAATTAGCAGTTTAAACATATGAATTCAAACAGATAATCAATCAATCAAACAGATAGAAATGCAATATAATAGATAAACTTATTCAATTTCAGTTTCGATTTCAATCAGTCCATTCAGTACTTCAGTTAATTCAATTATCAGTCATTATCAGTTCAATTTAGTAGTAACCGGTAGCTAATTCAGTAGTTTATCGGTAATCAGTACGAGGGTTGTTACATGTGTCAACACATCACTAGATAAGCATATGAGCTATATCTCTGGAGTCCATCCCCTATCTTCTCCCAAACAACATCCGGTTTAGAGGTACATCCCCTATCATCCCCTAAACCGTGGAGTACATCCCCTATCTCCTCCAACACAACACACAATGCATATAAACAATTATTATACACATCAATCAATACATAAATTTAATGTATTCCTTCAACTGTCACACTCAATGACACATTTCAATGATCAGTTTTAGTTTGCCTAATCATCATGCATTGTCTACAACAATCAAGACTATCCTCCACCGATAGCCCAAAGCAGTTATTTCTATACAGAAAATAAATGCAACAAATGGATATAAAATCAACATTTCAATTCGGTGAGTGATAAGTAATTCAACTACACCCTTTAATCCCATACACTTCCAATCTCAACATTCCCACTTCAATTCCTCATTTCTTACAATTAATTATCCCAATTAATTAATCAATGTAATTAGGGCATTTTCCATAATTAACATTACAACCCTAAGGTTCCATTTTCTATCACTATTTCAACATTAATCCCATGTTTCTACACCAAACATGCCTCTAGGTTCATTATAAATAAAACCCCAACTTTTGTAAAATTACACAAAGGCCCAAAGTTTTCTCAAAATTATCCAACAACACCCAACATATCAAAATGCTAAAATTCAAAGACAAAATCCATAAAGAGGAGTAGGATATCCCTACCTCAAAGTTTAAGCTCAAATGGAGATGAAGACCCAACACCCAACTTGCTCCAAAACCAAATATTTTCAGATTAAATCGAAGCCCAAGTCACCCTTTATCTTTTTAACAAAGGACTTAGGGTAGGAAATCACCCTAGGTAGATCAAATCTTAGAGAGAGAGTAAGTTTAGAGAGAGAGGGTCTCGAATTTTAGGGTTTGAAGGATGAAAAGTTTTGAAAAAGTGAAGTTTGGGTCGGCTGCTGCTAGCTGATATAAACAGGCTCGCTCGAGCGAAGCCTTGGTCGCTCGAGCGACCAGACACAAGAAACTGCACTCGCTCGAGCGAAGACACGCTCGCTCGAGCCAACAGTTCAAATCCTCCGATTTGCAACACGACGCTCGCTCGAGTGAAGAACCGCTCGCTCGAGCGAAGAACGAACCAGATCGCTCGAGCGAAGAAAGCTCGCTCGAGCCAAGAAATGCAACCTTCAGGTCTGAGCCAGACGCAATCGCTCGCTCGAGCGAAGCCACTCTGGCTCGAGCCACCAGACACAAAAACCAACTCTCGCTCGAGCGACCAACCAAAAACAGAAGCTCGCTCGAGCGAAGAACAGCTCGCTCGAGCGAAGACCCAAAATTCTGGGCAGCAACACTTGGCTCCCAAACACAACCAACCTGTAACAAACCTGCCCAATACATCCTATAACTCAAACACAAAGTAGGAAAGGATGTAAACAAGACAATACTCAACTACTAACATCCACGGACACATGTCCGGATCACTGTACTACAAGGGGTAAACCCGGGATCGCTATAAAGAAAAATGACATCCGTGGCTTTTACACATAGAGATTACCCCTTTGTCAGCAAGAAATCATTCTACCATTCTTCCACTCGCGTGAGGCGCATTTGGATTTCGAATCCACCTTTCCTCCTTTCACGTGAAACGTGTTAGGATGCCATTGTTGCTTACCCGGTTAAAACCTTCCCTCTCTCCGTATGAAATACGTTGAGATACGCCTGTTGGTTACACCATTATTACTTACCCGGTTAAAACCTTCCCTCTCTCCGTATGAAATACGTTGAGATACGCCTGTTGGTTACACCATTGTTTACCCGGTTAAAACCTTCCCTCTCTCCGTATGAAATACGTTGAGATACGCCTGTTGGTTACACCATTATTGCTTACCCGGTTAAAACCTTCCCTCTTTCCGTATGAAATACGTTGAGATACGCCTGTTGGTTACACTATTGCTTACCCGGTTCAAACCTTCCCTCTCTCCGTATGAAATACGTTGAGATATGCCTGTTGGTTACACCATTGTTTACCCGGTTAAAACCTTCCCTCTCTCCATATGAAATACGTTGAGATACGCCTATTGGTTACACCATTATTGCTTACCCGGTTAAAACCTTCCCTCTCTCCGTATGAAATACGTTGAGAAACGCCTGTTGGTTACACCATTGCTTACCCGGTTAAAACCTTCCCTCTCTCCGTATGAAATACGTTGAGATACGCTTGTTGGTTACACCATTATTGCTTACCCGGTTAAAACCTTCCCTCTCTCCGTATGAAATATGTTGAGATACACCTGTTGGTTACACCATTATTGTTTACCCGGTTAAAACCTTTCCTCTCTCCGTATGAAATACGTGATACGCCTGTTGGTTACACCATTGTTGTTTACCCGGTTAAAACCTTCCCTCTCTCCGTATGAAATACGTTGAGATACGCCTGTTGGTTACGCCATTGTTATTCTCCCCGGTTAAAACCTTCTCAGGTTGCGTTGTGCGCGCACTTGAGCGGTTGTTTTCAGACCTCTTCTCACGATTTCAGCGTGGTTAGAGTGTTCTTTTCCTCACACGATTTCAGCGTGTTTGGAATTTATCCCAGGTTGCGTTATAGACGCGCTGGGCGGTTTGTTTTTGGACCTCCTCTCACGATTTCAGCGTGGTTTGAGTGTCCCATTCCTCACACGATTTCAGCATGTTTGGAATTTACCTTAGGTTGCGTGGAACACGCTCCTGATTGATTTTCTTTGTTCTTTCCCCACTCACGAGTCCAGCGTGGTTGGCGTATATCACCATTTTGCATCTATTGTACTCTCTGTTGCATCGCATCTATTATCTATTGCATCACATCTATTACATCCATTGCATCGTATTTGTTTTATTGTCCGGTCTAAGGAGACCTTAAATCCTGCATCATCATTCGCGCTGTTTTGCGCATCGTACTTGCATTTCATCGCACTGTCTTGTGCACTTTCTGGTCTAGGAGACCTTAAATCCTCTAAAGGTGCAACTCCTTTGGTGTTTGTCGTGCCCGAACGACTTCCAGCGGTCTGGTATAGCCACCTGCCTGTGTTAGTAGTGAGTTCCTAGGAGACCAACTGAGACGGTGGAAACTAGAGTTCGAATGGCTCATGCCTAGAACGCAAAGGTTCGGGATTTCCGAGACTAAAGTCTGGTTTAAATACCTAGGGGTATATCCTCGGCTTGAAATCTGTATGGCAGCCCCATAGATTGAGATAGCATGTGTATGCGCCTCAATTCTGGATACTGAATCAACCTAGTCTGTCACCCTGTTGGAGAATAGGGAAAGCTGCGACCATAGTCAGGGAGAAAAGTATTACCTGTGATTCAATTAAGATACAGAAGCGAAAGATCCCCCACAGCCTGAGGTGAGTCATCACCAATTGCCCCTGTAAGGTACCTTCCTTTTCCTAGCTATCACATTGCATTTTAGTCATTACAGTGCATTGCATAAATCCTCAATTTTCAAACTGGCTTCGCGTAGCGTATATGTCCAATCTTCAAACCGGCTTCGCGTAGCGTATAAGTCCAATCTTCAAACTGGCTTCGCGTAGCGTATAAGTCCAATCTTCAAACCGGCTTCGCGTAGCGTATAAGTCCAACTTTCAAACCGGTTTCGCGTAGCGTATAAGTCCAATTATCAAAATCTTTCTGCATATCATTTTGCATCCTGCCCCTGAACTACGCTGGTTTGATTCCTTGCAAAATGATACGTAGGCAGCCTGCGGGCACAACCATTTATTTATCTGTACTTTGATTGTTTGTCCAAGTCTTTGGCCTTGTCAAAAATGGGTCGTCTCTGGGTTTTGACATTCACTCCCGTCATTCTTATGACTTTCGAGTTCTGTCAAAGAGGGGCAACTGTAGACACCCCATTTTTTACCATCTTTAAAACTTGGACACGACCGATGGTTTCGGAAGGTGTGCAGGGAAAAAGTTCAATTTCTTTGGCAAGGAGAGAGAGTCGAATCTCAACTTCATACCCCCTTTTGGACCAAAACGATCTTGATCAAAAGATTTTAGACCTTAAAAATAAAGTTTTCACGATGTTCCGAGGCTCGCATTTTGTTAAATGTTGCGCTTTTCGGTAAACCGAGCGAGGACAAAGTGGAAATGAATGAAAGAGAGATGAAATATTTGAAAAATCTTTCAAAACACCTTACTTAGGGGTTTGGAGTTGAAGAAAAGAGGAGAAGAGGGAAGAAAACTGGTTCGGGAGAAGTTCGGCATGAATCCGGGTAGGGCCAAATCTGCGCGGCTTCACGGAAATTGGCATAACTTTTTCCACGGGAGGAATTTTAATGCGAGGTTGGCGCCATTGGAAAGATAACTTCAAGGGATTCAAAGTGGCCACATGGGAGGCCAGCAATTGTTCTGGCCGGCCACCTTTCTTTGGTCAAAAGTGATTCAGCATCACTCTGGTTAGACCGAAATCTGCGCGGCTTCACCAAAAAGAGCATAACTTTTTCCACAGGAGGAATTTTGATGCAAGGTTTGCGCCATTGGAAAGATAACTTCCGGGGCTTCAATTTGGACACTAGAATGGCCACCATTGGACTTCCCAATCACCCACCGGCCACCTTTCTTTCCGGCAGCCCATTTTTTTGCCCAAAAAGTAGCTGGCCGGCCAGAAAATCTAGCAGGCCGGCCACCTAGCTGGTGAAATGACTTTTTTGCCCTTTTAAACTAGCCGGCCATAACCCCCTCCCCAAGTGTGTCCTAGAAGTGAATTTTGTTTTCCTCTAGGCCTTATGTCCGAGGGTTTGGCCTTTTGGGGGGAAACTTGAATTGTTTTCCCCCCCATTTTTCCCCCTCTTTTCCACCTTTTGTGCCTATATATCCAGCAGCTCCAGTTGCATTTTAGAGGGTTAGAAAATTGCTTTAGAGCTCTCTTGCATACACTCTCCATTTCCCTCTCTTCCAAGACTCCAAACTTTAGGGTCCTTGCATCATTTACACTACACCACATAGCACCACCTCTCCAACCTCCATTCCAGCCACTTGGAGCTGTTTTCCAGAGCTGAGGAACACCACTTCTTGTGCCAAGAGGTTGTCAAAGTTGAGTCTTCAAGGGTAAGTCCTTCTCTCCTCTTTTTGGTCCTATTCTTGCTCAATACATTAGCTATACTTGCTTGCATATTTGAGCTCCGACCATAACTGAATATAGCATTTTTTTGAGCTCTAATTCATGTTTGTTTAAGGGTATTTCCCTGTTTGAGACCCCCATTTTGCACTTGCTTCATTGCCCCTCTTTATGCCATTTTCTTGCATGTTATTTTTGGCCTATGTGTAATCTATTTTGAGGCATATAGTAAACTGTGAAGTTGCTTATTTTGAGCCCTTCTTCAACATTGTTGAAGGGCTCATTACTGTTTGGGGTCTCCATGTGTCACTTGCTTTTGTACCCCTCTCTAGGCCCCTTTTTGCATGATTTATTAGCCCCTTATGCTTCTGTTTTTGGGCTCTGGTCCAAACTGAAAATGTCCTTATTTTGACCCTCTCTTCATGTTTCATTAAGGGTATTTGGCTGTTTGAGGCACCCTTTGTATACTTTGTGTTTAAACCTCTTGTTGGCCATATTTTGCATAGCATTTTAGGCCTACTTGTACACTGTTTTGGGTCTGGTCCTTAACTTTAAATAGCCATATTTTGGGCCCCTCTTCAACATTGTTGAAGGGCCCTCTTGTGTTTGAAGTCAGCAGCTACTACTTGCTTAATCACCCCCCTTTTGGCCCATTTTCGCATGCTAATTTTGGCCCATTTTTGCTCACTGTTTGACTTTGCTCGAAACTGTAAATGTGCTTATTTTTGGACTGCCTTGAATCTGTCTTTAGGTCTCATTTTCAAATAATGCATGCTTTGTATAGCTATAAGTCATTCCATGTGCCTAATTTTGGATTTCGGGTTTCATTTCGTGCATCGGGTGCACTTTTGCCATGTTTCGGGGCTGTTTTGCATCAATTTTTGCTACTGAAATTTGCATGCTAGTATGTCATATTCCATGTCTTGCCATGTGTCTTGTTAGAGTGGCATTCGTGCCTTAGGATTGGTCCTCGGTTTGCGTGCACGTGTGCACGCATCTCGAGTTGTCTCATTTTCATCTAATGGCCTCCTATGTGAGTGTGGCTGAGGTCCACTCATGTTGGTGTAAGCCCATTATGCATTGTGTATGCCATCTTAGTCCATAGCATTGTGCATGCTAGGTTGTATGATTAGCGCATTGTGTATGCCATGTTACCTCGTGCATCGTGTATGCCATTTCATAGCATCATGCATGTTAGGGTGTATCTTAGTTGCATTCATGCATGTCATGCATATCGCATTGTGTTTGGGATAGGAGTTAGCCCGAGCACGGGAAACGAGGTACGTTTCGTACTCCGAGTGACGGAACGTGTCTCAATTCCCCAGTCACCGACACTTCAGATTATCCATGATGGAGTTAGGTTGTAGTTGAGTTTCCATGCGCATTCATTCCATATTGAGTAGTGCAATTCGATTCCTCGGCCATCATGCATCGATATGCGTGATTGGTGGCACGAGGATCGAGGCATGCATACATTTGTGAAAATACATTGCCATGCCCCTTTCCTGCTCTCTATTGCAGCAAAATCAAGAGTCAGCAGCCTTCCGGAGCTTGGCACGCATTTCAAGAACAAGTGCAAAACAGAGGCTAACTGGGGCATCGCCATGGATTTCCGTGCAAGGCAGCCCAAACATACATCATTCATCAGAGTCGAGGCAGTCCCTGGCTTGCATGCCAATTTATAGCTTTCCTAGATTAATTTGTAAATTAATTAGGATTTTTGTATTTATTCGGGACTGTATTATTTATTCATTTAGGACTGTATTATTTATTCGGACCCTCCGAGCGAGGGCAATGTTGTAATAAGTGTGCGTGTGTGTGATGTATGTCTTCCAACCCCATGTCTTTCTTCCTTTTTATTTACCTGCTTATGATGGTTAGATTAGGGCATGTTTCAATTAGCATACAGTATGATAGCATGTTGCATTCATTCATTCTGTTTTGCACGCACCGGGCTCGGCGCATCATACTAACTGCATTTGTATTTCAATTCCAAGTTGAATACATGTTAGCTGTAGCATTCCATAT
Organism: Camellia granthamiana; assembly: GCA_036172215.1. Classification (NCBI taxonomy): domain Eukaryota; kingdom Viridiplantae; phylum Streptophyta; class Magnoliopsida; order Ericales; family Theaceae; genus Camellia; species Camellia granthamiana. The sequence goes on along the minus strand of CM069908.1, from coordinate 5,188,026 downwards.
GCCATGTTTAGAATAGCCGAGCCTACTATAGTTGCATCTTGCATGTATTACATTAGGCATTTCTGTATAATTAGGATCATGCATGGATTTCTAATTAGTTTCTGTTTTGGCTTGGAGTACTCGGTGAGTTTTATGCTTTAGCATCCTTGCATGCGTGTGAGTGACTGCCATGATAACATGCTTGCCATGAGGCTAACTGCTTATGTGATATAACTGCCTGAATGCCTGTGGGTGAAGGTTGGGTTATTTGGATTGGAACAATTCATCAAATGTTTGTTTTAAGCCCACTAGATAGTGGCAAAACCATTGTTTTCTAAGCCCACCCGAGGGTGGAAAATCCACGTTTTAAGCCTACTTGCGAGTAGCAAATCATTTTCAAAACAAACATGAAATGTTTCATTCCAATTCAGGCGACCCAATCTATACTTGTATGCTGTGCGAATCACATAGTAAATCTAGGCTAATAACCAGAATAAGAACACATAATGTTTTCAAAACTTGATATCATGGTTAGTAGAGGCCGATCTTTGATCGGGCGAGTGGGGGTGCTCACGAAGTGACCTTCCCCAATCGTACCCAAGTTCCCGAGCCGAGGCAACTTTGGTGATGACGGACACGTGGCCTTTGGCACCGAGTCAAGGTTTCCTAAATTTTCCAAAATAAAATATTTAGGTGGCGACTCTGTATCTGGCAAAGCAGTCCATGTTTGGCACTTCTTTCAAAAATCTGTTTTCTCAAAACGATTTGCCGGATTTGGACTCTTTGGTTCAGATTAAGAACCGTGACACGAATCGAGTCCGAGCTGTAGCGAGGTCCCACGCGGGCTTGTCTACAGTCCCTTAGGTGACCTTGTCTAACCAGGTCTTCCAAATGTGTCTTCAGGGCTCTGCACCCTTAGGTTAGATGCCCATCCTCATTGTGGTAGGCACAGTGCTTTCCAAGAATTCTTCGTATGAATTCGCCAGGAATCTTTTCTGGTGCTCTATAATACGGCTGGTTCCTGATTCTTTCCAAAACCTTATAAACTAGAATCTGGAATACAGTGGTGACTGCCTGTGCAATCCTCAGTCCTGTTTCTTGTCTATTAAAATTTGCATTACATCGGTCTCGATTGGCGAGCCGTTCCTCTTCTCTTGCTTTGACGCTTTTATTCTTGGCGTGTGTTTTTCAGCTCTCGCATATTTCTCGATCCTGATGGTTGCACCCTGGTATTCTGTTAAACACCTCATAATATCTTTTGGCAGAAGCCCTCAACGACTGTAGTTTGTTTGTAACAAATCTGGCCACAAACATCTTAGCTTGGCCTTCCCAACTTTTCACAGTTCCTTTCGGCAACTTGTGAAACCAATCTGATGCGATTTCCCCGAATGATGAGGGGAACACCTTGCAAAGCAACGGTTCGTTCCTGATGTACAGTGCCATTGAGTTCAAATATAAGCCGACGTGAAAGTTAGGATCGGACTTACCGTCGTATATTTGGAATCTCAGCATGTGGAACCTTTTCGGGGCTTCAAACTTATCCAATTCTACTGAGAACGGCATTCTTAGCTTGACTGGAGATGCGACCTTGGCATCTTGTCGCTTCCTCTGGAGGTAGTCCCTCAAATCCTCCTTAGTCCGTCCAGGAGCTTGGCTGTCAACCGATTTCATTATTTTTGGTGCACTGCTCCCGGTGTCGTTATAAGTCCTCTTGGACCTCCCTTTATTCATTGTGTCAAAACAAAGCTCCTTCTCTTAAACATGCTGATGTTCCTTGACATAAGTTTTCTTGGCTCGAGGTGTCTTCTGAGACTCTCCTCTCATCGATTCTTTTTGCCCGATCTCCCGTGAAGGCCGATGCTAATGCTGCTTTACCCTGTCATGCTGAGGGACTGCAGGGATTGCTTTCTGCCCCCCTTTCTAGGCATCGTTCTTGGCCGCTGGAATCGACGTGTCCTCCAATGGAAACGGTAGCTGCATGACGTTGTTCTGCATCATGAAGTTGACAACTGATTGTAGACCTGCCAATTTGTTTACCATTCTCTTCATGTCACTATCCCTTCTCAGGCATTTATCTTTCTATACCTGCAGGTCGCTTTCGTTATAATGCTCGTCTCGGCCTGCCTTCTTTGGTACGTCTCCCTCTTGGGCGACGTCCTTTTTCCCAAGATTCTGTTCCCGGGGTTCTTCATTACAGTTCTCTTCCTTTACATTAGGATCAGTGTGTTTGCCACTCCTACTAGGGATGTCGTCCCTGAATTTTTCTTTCTGCCCGTTGTTGGCCATTTATTCTCCTCACTTTCCCACAGACGGCGCCAAATTGTGGATGTTGATTTTTGACCACACAACCAAACAGGGAAACTCAGCAAAAGAGCACCAACATAATAGATTAAGCCTGAACAACCTGTTATAGAAATCCGACGGTGGTTCATCCACCCGGGGGCACTCCGATAATCAAGTCAGTAATTATCTCTCAAAGATAGCCAATAGTGCTTAACTCACTAGACAAAGCATAAAAAGCATACCTTAGACCCACGATGGTGCCTTACCTTTATAGCCAGCACTAACCTGATCCTTGTAAAAGCCTAACTTCAATGGATTTTGGCTCAATGCTTATCTGGGACTCTCAACTAGATAAAGATAAACTCCCTAAGAACTTTATCTTTATCCAGACTAAGATCCACCCCAATTCTAGGACTCCACAGATAACCTCAGCCTAGCCGAGATCACCTCGGCATCATGACTAAGCCACGTGGCACTCTGGCTGACACGTCACCTCGGCCACGTACTGTTATTCACAAAATATGCCCACACATTAAGTATTTTCCTTAGTTGTGAACTAGGACATTATTATAATTCTTTGGTATGTCTTATTTTAAGATAAAAACCGGCAATCATAAAATTAAAATAAAAAAAACTCTCTAACAATAATTTTTTTTTAAACTTATCTTTGCATCAAAGCTATAAGCAAAACAAGGTTGCATGAAATATTCTAATACATATTTTCAATTAAGGTTGTGCAAAATACTGTCCAATCCGCTAAAACCGCACTACTCTAACCGCTAACCACGGTTTAAACTTTAAAATTTATAATCCGCCAATTGAACCACTCCACTCTGCTATAGTTAATACATATATATTTTTTAACCTCCAATGAAATATCAATGTAAAAATGAGTGTGAGAGAGATTTAAGATATGTAATTTATTACAAATTAGTAGTTATATATATGAAACATATTATGTAAAATTACTTTGTGTTATATATCTAAAAAATATTATACAAATTAGTGTCATATATTATGCAAATGTATCAGAATTAATTAGAATATTCTTCAATCCACCAAAACCCATCCAAACCGCAATTTGTCAATCTACTAATCTGCCAATCCGTCATTCAATTTGTAATTTTACTCTCAAACCGCCCGAACCACATCGTATTGTGCACGCCCTATTTCCAATATTAGAAACGTTCTACACCAAACAACCCATAGTGATGAGAAGTATGAGAGGTTACTATCCATGAATTACTTGCAATCAAGGACGGACTTGTGGAGAGACCATGAGGGGCCATGGTCCCCCTGCCTGTCTGGAGAGTGCCACTGCTATGGTTAGTTTGAAAGTTATATACAATAGTTATTAAATGTGGTCGCTTTGTTTTGAATGGATATGGTCCCATCCCTTTTTGATTGCCCACGTCATTCTATTAATAAGAAACAATTATGTATTTGAAATTTTTATTTATTTGTTTCTTACAAGATCCATAATACAATTTTTACTGAGCATATTTTTAGGTTGTATTTAGTTTATAAATTTGAAAAGAAAAAGAGAAAATGTGTGTACAATGTAAGTGAAATATATTTCATTTATATTTTATCTATTTTTTTTTAATTTCTCTTTCCAAATTTATTTCAAAATCTATGAACCAAACATAAGGATATAAGAAGAGAAATGTTACTCCACTATGTGGATGCATGTGTAAATTATTACGTGAAAAATTAGATAATTCACATTACACATATGAAAAAGAGAAATTCTCAAACAAGTGCATATTGTGCATTATGATTTGGAATAACCAAAAGGAAGATTACTAGCCTCATTTAAATGACAAATTTTTCAATGGCTAGACATCTCACAAATAAATTTGAGTCATTCCTTCCATGCCAATGCCTATTATGACAGTGAATATTATTGTTATACGAAAAATGTTGAGCAAATTTTATTAGAATAAAAAGAAGACTAAATAAAAAATTTAAAGTGAAAGAGAGTTGATTGCAGACAAGTTTTATCTTCAAAACTTTACAGATTATAAGAAAATACAATTCAGAACTAAAGAGATTACAAAAATTTTACGTCAATAAGGACTAAAAAATGAAACAATCTATCCACTTGTTTGCAAAGTATTGCATTTGTGTTTGCTCTTTCAGTTACTACTATATTTATGAAGAAAATCGTTAAAATTACGTGTTGTAACAAAATGGATGATGATTTTTTAACAAATTGTATTCTTTTGTTCAAATAGAAACTTATTTTATTTTTTACGTATTAATTTAGTATTAAATATTAATTTATTTTTGATTCTTTAATTGAAATAGAATTGTTTATATCAATTGATACAAAATTTAAATAAAAAAAATTATTTTGGCCCTCCCGAAAAAGAAATCTTGGTTCCGTCCCTGCTTGCAATGAATAGTGTTTGTTATTTATTTCAATTAATTGGTAATTAGTATTGCAATATAACTCATTTATAATGTAATTCTTTAGGATGTTGTCACTATAGATGTCTAGTGTGTGTTTAGAGAGAGAGAAAGATCTGTCATAGATAAATTTCATATAAGCTGTCTAGTGTGCGTTTAGAGAGAGAGAAAGAGCTGTCATAGATAAATTTCATATAAGCATGAATTGATGATGTTATTGCCTTGCTCAGGTACATCAATGTCATTTTATTTTATTTTATTTTGTAAATCTTCTAAAATCTAGACATTGCAAGGGAGAGCTAGAGTTTACAGTCCATTAATAAGTGAAAAGCATTAATAACTTAAAAGATGATTTATAATACAACTGCAATACGAAAGAGATCTCCATTCAGGAATCCTACATGACAAAGCCAGATTAGTGTTCTTCGTGTGAGTACACGTTGTTGAACTATGCACAGAAACCAGTCACAAAATCATGTTTTGTGTCCGGTTTTGTGATCAATTTCTGAGTAAGCGTGTATTAATCATGTGCACGTGCATGATCAAGAGAGAGACAATTACTTAGAACCATAAAATTTTTGGTCTTTTAGAGGCAGATTAATGGGCACCCCACATTCTTCGGGAATAAGAGAGATGCGAGAGGGTTTGTAAGTTCCTAGTGCACCCAATACTTGCACACATAAACCGGTCACAAAACCATGTTGTCTCCAATTCAGTGACCTTTTTCTTCATTCCAAACAAGCATGCATTGATTTTATGCACATGTTTGTGCATGAGAGAGGGAGAGCTGCTTGGAATTAATTGTCAAAATTTTGATCACATCATTAGGTCTAAAAAGCGAGTTTGTACACATTTGTCATTTTCTATTTTAGTTTATTGGAGGCAAATTAATTTGCACCCCATATTTTTTGGGAATAAGATGGATGTGAAAAGGATCATAAAATCCAATTGCATCCAATGCTTGGACATAGAAATCAATCATAAGAATGTGTTTCGACTTCATTTTTGTGACCTTTTTCTACGTTTCTAACAGGCATACATTGATTGTGTGCATGTGTTTGTGCATGACCGACAAAGATAGATACATACATACATGGTTAGATAGAGATTTACTTTTAAAAAGTCAAATTTTTGGTCTATCAGGGGCAGACTAATGGGCACCCCACACCCAATACTTTGCACACAGAAACAAGTCATAGAACTGTGTTCTATGTCCGATTCTATGACATGCTTTTGTGTTCCTTGTAAGCATGTATGTATTGACTGTTTGCATGTGTTTGTGCATGATTGAGAGAGAGATAGAGAGAAATTATTTGGAATAGTCATATTTTTGGTCTATTAATTGGAGGCAGATTGGGCACCCCACCACGCGAGAGGGATCGTAAGGTCCAAGTCCAACTGCACACAATTCTTTCTTTATGCAATTGCAAATAGAAACCCTATCTGGTTTTGTTTTTGCCAAGTTATTTATGGCCTTAACACCTGAACAACAAGCCTTTGATGGTCCTGCCTCCAGATCTGAGACTAAAAGGCTTCCATTTAATGAATGAAAGGCATGGGACCAGTTTAACAACTTTTCGGCACAAAGGTGCAGTCGTATTTATAGTTGTACTCATAGCGGACCTGAGACAACTAGTAATAGCATGACCGAAAGCACAACCAGATGATGCATGTTTGCACTTGAGAACAGAGATATTCATAACAATTTAATGAGTTTATTAGTTGCGATGATTGTAGTTGATACTTGTAAAAGAGGTTGCATATAGAGAGAGAGAGAGAGAGAGAGTTTGTTTAGTCCAAATTCTCTTGTTGTTACCATGCAACCATCATGATTTAATTTGCATGTGGAATTATCTCCCAAGACTTCTCTTGCAGAAGCTGATCATGTGTCAAGTTGTCTAAGGAACACAGGATCTGATATGAGCCCTTGATTTTAGAGTGATAAATATGCCAAATATGTTTCAGTAGTGTCGAAAATTCGTTGAGCTGCACTAAAATGATATCAAAGGTTCTGCTATAGGAATTGTGCTCATGGGATTTTTGGATTGTTTACTGCTAGAGAATGTTCAAATGAACTGAGCTTGAAGTTTTAAGCCACACAACACAAGTGCTCTGTCCAAAACAATTGTGCATGAAGGTAAGGACATGGATGACTTTAAAACAAGCACGAGAATAGCTAAAAGACCACAATAGTCATGTCATTTATGCTCTTTGTAGGATTTTAGATTTTATGTCACATTTTTGTAAAGGTGGAGTAAATATTGAGTATAACAATAACATTATATGATGATATTATTAATTAATAAAATGGTTTACTTTGCAGTAATAGAACTATGAAAAAATGTTGGGACTTCCTTTTTGGGGAACCCCCACCACCTTCAATGCATTGTAATTGGCCAACTTTTTGTTTTTTTTTTTCCTCCTATCTCTGGCTGACATGTGTCTGTGGAGGTCAAAAAAAATCGAGTCTGTATCATTTCTGATAGAATTATATAGCTGAGTTAGTAGCAGACAATGGTATCTCACTCAACCCATTTGTTGTTTTTTTTTTTTTTTTTTTTTGATAACTCAGGTATCCCCAACCCTCCGATTTTTAGGGAAGTCAGGACTAATCCTGAGGGGTATTTAGCCGGTGGGAACTCAACCCATTTGTTGTTGTTGTTGTTTTTGTTCTGTTAGGTATACCAAGTGGAAATGTATCATTGTTGTACCCATTATTTACTTATGAAAGAAGGGGTATATAGGGGGTCTTGCATTTCTCCTTTTTCATTCATTTTATTTTTTTCTCTACAAATTATATCCAAATATGGTCCATGTTTGAATCTTGATTTGTGGAGGAAATTGTCGAGGGAAGAAGAAAGTGAGTGAAATGGAGAAGGTAATTTTTGTTTTTCATCAATCTAAAATGGAAATCTTTTTGTTTAGGAAAAGAATACACCATCGTGCATTTTATGTGCTTACTTAGAAAAGCAGGTGGAACACTTGCACTAAAAGCAGGCATAAGCATTTTGACTTTTGATTTTTATTAAATGAATAAAATATTTAAAATTATTACAATATATTAAAATTTAAATATAAAGGTGTAAATACTTTTCTGCTTAAGTCGTCGGACATTTCATTGCAATTTTTATTAAATGAATAAAATATTTTAAATTATTACAAAATATTAAAATTTAAATATAAATGTATAAATACTTTTCTGCTTAAGTCATCGGACATTTCATTGCAATTTTTATTAAATGAATAAAATATTTTAAATTACTACAATATATTAAAATTTAAATATAAAGATATAAATACTATTCTGCTTAAGTCGTCAGAGATTTCATTGCAATGACAAAAGTTTACTCTCATCAAAGTTGAAATTGACGTTCTAAGTTTCAATTATCAAGGTTCTCACTTGAGTTTGAGTTTTGTATTTTTTTGAAGTTAGTTATATTTAAACCATGTTTTAGACTAGGTGTTTGGCATTCACTAAAAAAGTGTATTTTTTTTTGCATACATACACTTATTTAGATTACATCAATCAACATCTATCAATATCTCCTCTTTATTTTTCTATTCACTTTCTCTAATTTTCTACACATTTTTTTTATAAAAATTCAAAAAATACACTTATTTAAAATATCCCAAACCATCCCTAAGTTTAACAATAGTTCAAGATGAGTTCTCCAGATGCACAATGCGCAAGCCTTTGAAGAGTGTCACCTAAAAATCAAAATCTTAATGTGCTTTGTCTTAGCCTCAACTCGAGGCGAACCTCGATGCAGTCTCAATAAAACTTTTTAAAACCTTAGTTCAATCCTGTTTTAAAAACCCAAACACTACCTAAACTATATTTTGAAGCCAATGAAACTAAAAAAAAAATAACCAGTCGATTAAACAAATCAGCTTAATTGGATTATCATTTTTATCCAATAAAAAGATTGTTCTTCACTAATAGTTGCCTTTAAAAGTTCAATACACATCCATGAGAGATTACTTGAGGCCAACTAGACATCAGTATAGTTAATTTCTTAGTCATCAAGAAGATGAGAAGAACTTCTAATAATTACAATTTACACAAATAGAATTCATGACACATATATAACTGGTGGAAAATGCTACGTACTCAGAAAAATATATACATAATCTGTCTAAAATTTAAATTTATGATGTTGATTTATACTTGGAATGGTTTGGGTCACACCTAGAATGAATTTGATCAACACATTTAAATTCTGTGTATGTGGTGTTTGAGTTATTTATTTATTTGTCTTAGTATTAATAGATTTTGTTTTATTCAAAGTAATGTTAAGTATTTTCCTTAGTCACAAACTAGGACATCATTTTAAATTTGTAGTATTTTCTCAGATATTGTACGTGTGATACGTGTTCCTTCTGTTTTTCCGACCTGGGGTTATTGCTTCTTTCATTTTTAATATGCGAGGCAAGTAGCTATAAGTTATGTTTATTTTTTATTTTATATTTTCAGCAAGTTTTTTCCTTTGTCGCAAACTAGGACATCATTGGTATTTTTTCAATTTTTGCGTGTGTGATACATGTTCCTTCTGTTTTTGTGACTTGGGATTATGCCGCTTATTGCTTCTTCAATTTTTAATAAGAGAGGAAAGTAGTTATGATTTATTTTTTATTTTTTGCAAAAAAGGTAGGGAAATATTTTTAGAGAATTAATGACCAAACACTATGCATACGAATCTATTGTTGTTAGATGTTTTATATTTACTGTATACTCAAAAGGACTGTAAAGTATCCTACCGAACCACATACATCTTGTGTTGGTTGAGAGTTTTCTATAATCCATATTGAGTATACGAGATTTGTTCTTTCTCGCCGACATGGACATAGGTACACCTGCCGAACCACATACATCTTGTATTTTTATTTTTGTATGTGTTGTGTTTATTATTTTTACTGTTTTATTGTGTGATTCGAACCACGATTCTGCACATCTATGATAGCCAAGATCTATTAGGAATGTGCCCAAAAAAATATATAATTGGATTGGGTTATTTCCTCTTTCCATGTATTTACTTCACATTCACAGTTACAACCTTTAATTTCCTTCTCATTGTTGAATAGCATGCTCTTATCAAGAGAGGGAAAGGCTCTGTTTGGTGCTTTAGCTTGTTACAAGTTAAAAAATGATCATCAAAAAGTAAAAATTAAAAGCATTTCTTACTCAATTTTTAAATAATCACCTTTTTAAAACTTTTTAAATTATTTTTATATCATAAATTGTAAAAATAACTATACAAACAATTCTGACATATTATTAAAATAATAATAAAAAAATTTATTCTACACTAAACAAACCACAAACTGATGAGAAGCTGGAGAGTTTACTATCCATGAATTACTTGCAATGATCGTGTTTGTTATTTACTTCAATAATTGCCAATTAATACTGCAATATAACTCATTTTATAATGTAATGCTTTAGGATGTTGTCAATGTAGGTGTCTATTGTGTGTTTTGAGAGAGAGAAAGAGAGAGATATAACTATTTATATAAACATGAATTGATGTTATTTCCTGACTCAGGTACATCAATGTCATTCTAATTTATTTTGTAAATCTTCTAAAATTTAAACATTGCAAGAGAGCTAGAGTTTACAGTTGACAAATAACTTAAAAAGCATAAATAATAATGCAAGTATGAATTTATGTTATCCCTCTTGAAGGTGTAAGTAATATATGACTGGAAAGTTGTTTCGTAATCTTTCTGGACTTCATGGTGAAAATCTAGTATGGACTGAGATCTCCTAAAGACATCCTGCACGAGAGAACTAGGTTAGTGTTCTTCATGTGTGTGCACGCAATTGAACTACGCACGCAAAAATCAGTCACAAAACCATGCACCGGGTCCTATGACCTATTTCTGTATTCCCAAAAAGCATGTGCATCATGTGTTTGAGCATAATTGAGAGAGAAGCAGAGAGAGTTACTTGAAATAGTTAATTTTTTGCTCGATTGGAGTCGGATTAAAGCACACCCCATTTTGGGGGATAAAAGGGATGCACATAAAAATCGGTCACAGAATTGTGTTTTGTGTCCAATTCTGTGACTTGTTTCTATATTCCTAACAAGCATGCTTTCTTTGTGTGCATGTATTTGTGAGAGTTACTTGAAACCTCAAATTTGTTGTCTATTGGAAGTATATTAATGAGCACCCACATTTATTGGAGATGAGATGGATGCTAGACGGATCATAAGCACCCAATGCTTGCACATAGAAATAGGTTACAAAACAACGTTTTGTATCTGATTCTGTGACTTGTTTCTGTGTTCCTAATAAGCATGAATTGATCATGTGCTCGTGTTTGTGCATGAGAGACAGCAAGAGTTGTTAGGAACCGTCATTATTGGGCACCCCACATTTTTTGGGAATAAGAGGGATCATAAGATCCAACTGCACCCAATGTTTGCACACAGAAACTAGTCTATGTTCTTTGTTCCTAGCAAGAATGCATTAATCGTGTGCATGTGTTTATGCATGAGAGAGAGAAATATATACTTGTCACAGTCAAAGTTTTTGTCGATTGGTGGTATATTAACGCAGACCCCACATATTTTGGGAAGCTCAGTGATGCGTTTGGGATCAACAAATCCAACTAAAAGCATTGCTATCTTTATGCATCTGCAGATAGATTTCCTGTCTTTACTTTCTTTGGCCAACCTAGCTATGTCCTTAACACCTGCACAACAAGCCATGTTTGGCCCTGTCCCTATGTCTGAGACCGAGTGGTTGCTGATTCCTATTATGTAATGAAGGCATGGTGACAGCTCAGTAGCAACTCTAGTGCATAAAAAGCATTGTGTATGCACAGTCGTACTCGTGGCCGGCCCTGACATGGCTGGTAACAAAATCGCCAGAAACATGAGCAGGCGATGCATGTTTGCACCGGAGAGGAAAGATTTCCGGAACAATTTAGTGAGTTTATCTGTTGTGAAAATTGTAGTTGATGGTTGTGATGGAGAGGTTGTATGTATATATATATATATATATATGTGGAGAGAGAGAGAGAGAGAGAGAGAGAGAGAGAGATTTGTTCAATACCATGCAACTACTATGATTTAAGTTGCACATGGAATTGTACTTGCACAATTCTATTCCTATGCGTCTTTATGGAATTTTTTATGTTACTTGCACGTTGCTTCTTGACCTTCATTAGCTTTATGATGTATGCAAAGAATTGTGCATGGCATGAAAGCGTGAAACGTGAGTTCTTAATGATGGACTTTTAGAGCATGACATCAAAACATGGCACGAATATGTGCCGAAATGCAAATATGCTCAATGCACTGGGTTGTCTTTTTTCTTTGGTAAGCAAAAAATGGGCTGATTCAAGCAAAAAAATGTTTTCAAATTTAATGAGACAAACTAAACACCATCGGATCTAATGAGCCCTTTTTAGATGCGGTTTAAAAGGGGCAAACTATGACGGTGGTGTAGAACGGTGTAAGGGAAGAGAGAGTAAACACTCATAATGTTATTAATGAAACTGTGAATAATTTTAATACAAAGCCTATGGACCAAGAAGCCTTTGGTCCACATAATGGATTCAAGGGATTCACCCTAGGTTTCCAAAGTGGATAACGGGCCTCCAACCAATTAAGGGTTGCACCACGACAAAGGTCTTTGTCTTTGGCATCCCAGTTTTGGCCCCTGGCATGGTATTACCAAGGTCAAGGCTCCTTCCAGTTAACAGAGCCTCATGGTTTACGTTAAATATAAATAAATAAAAAAAATGGGGAACATAGTTGCTAAAGAGCAAAACATTTCTGCCAAAAAGACTATCTTTAATCCAATGAATCATCATCTTCCTATTTTCTATTCAATTGCCAAAGCACACCTCCAACCTAGGAAAGTATCATTTCAAAACTACAAATCCCGCCAAAGACACAGGCACGATAAAATTCAAGCAAGAGGGAATGGTAACTTTTCCTGATCATCAAGCATGCAACATTTATGCAGCCAAGGCAACTATATACTAAAACACAAAACATGTTGATGAAGGTCTGAAAAGTGCTTTAAATATACAGTGTAGGCCATTATATTAATAGTGGAATAATTAATGTTTACACAGAACTTAATTTTGTACTTTCATACAAAGCTAACTGTGGTGTGGTACTAAGAACCTAACCCACAAGTAACATGATACACAACTAGAAATGATTAGCTATGAATTGAACCAGATTCATTGTATCAGAAGATTTACTAACAAATGGTATGTTGCTTAGGAGGTAATTTTGTACTATTGGTTTGACAAGTTTCGAGATTCAGACTTGGAGTCACCAGTGCGTTTTGAGTACAAAGATCCTGCAGCAGGAACGTCATGTGAAGAAACCGTCGTCGAAAGAGGCTGGAAATTTGAGTTCCCAACAAACCAGTATAGAGCCCATTTCAGATTGCAGAGCGTGTACTTAAGAGCTTTAGTCCAATTCTCCTGCTTGTTGAAGCTCTGTGTTATAGAGTAGTTTTCCACTCGATCATTCTCAATCCTGCAAAAAACAGAGTGAGAAAAATATATATATATTTAGAGTTCTGACTTTTCGTACACGTCCACAACTGTATGTGTGATTCTTCCATTAAGCATGCGAAAGATACAGGAACTGATTCACAAATTTAGCCAAATACACATGCAAAGCTCTAAATTGCTTTTTCAAGTACCCAGAATGACTTACTTATAAGGCAGCTTGAAACATTTCTCGGCTGGTATGTTGTTTTCTTTATCCTTGGAATTTGCAAACTCCGCAAACTCCTTAAGACAAGTCAAGAACAATGTCATGGCTTTGTCATAGCGAGTGCTCCAAAACAAGTTCACGGGACCAAACCTGAGAAAACTTGTATCAGGTTGAAAATTCAATAGGGAAAAACAAAGATAAGAGAAGTGAAGAGGACAAATTGACCAAATATCAAATTTGGGTGTGAAACATACATAAAATGCTTGAATGGTTAGTTTCCAACTAGGAAGCACGGGTGGGTGTGAAACATACACAAAATGCTTGAATGGTTAGTTTCCAACTAGGAAGCACGGGTGCTGGTGCGGGTGCGGGTACGTTATAGTACGCCAATAAGGCAAAACCTAAAAAACAAAAAGGATACGGGCACAACCAGGGAACACCCATAAAAAAAATATATATTTTTATAATTTGTAGTAGTGCATATTTTACATAAAAATTCAATAGGGAAAAAGAAAATCAAGAGAAGTGAAGAGGATAAATTGGCCAAATATCAAATTCGGGTGCCAAACATACATAAAAAGTATGCTTGAATGGTTAGTTTCCAACTAGGAAGCACGGGGTGCAAGTATGTACGTCAGTATGGATATGTTACAGGTATGGCAATACAGCAAAACCTAAAAAACAAAAAGGTACAAGTACGGCCAGGTACACCCATAAAATATATATATTTATAATTTGTAGTAGTGCATGATATATAATAATTAGAGAAGGAGCAATGACAAATAATTTTATTAAAAAATTTGGCCCCAGATAGGGGTAAATAGTGAAGCACAATCCATGCCTCAGTGTTGGGCTTGTAGGCTTTATAAAGTTGCGATACAAATTACAATTATCTAGGCAGGCTACTTGAGAAAATTCTTAGCAAGTCCATCAAACAGTGGATCAAAACAACCCTTCATATGCACCATGTACTGCTAGATACTAGTACTTTATTCAAATCTAAGCTGCATCTACTTTGAAAGTCTGAATCAATTCAAATAGGCCAATGAAGAATCAGTACTCTGTACTTACAGTTCATATGTATTGTTGCTGCTGTCCATTATTCGAGGATAGCTCCCCATGGGAAGGATTTTTATCCTATATCTGAATACCAATAATTAAAGCATACAACACGTGCCAATGAATACAGATGACTTTTGTTAGAATGATGTGGCTAACTTTGGCTTCACATCAGTAAGCATTTCATGAGTACCATTTTCTTCAGAATAAAATTTTCCCAAAACATCAACCTATGAGAGCAAAAACAAAATTTTCAACATTACCTTGAAAGAAATTTTCTATATCAAAACCCTTTTCAGTTATAAAACAAGAAGAAAGGTGAAAGGTTTATCTGCCTAACTGTTATTGAGTTGAAGTTTCTACAGTTTCTCAGTGGTGAGAAGCAGATTCCATGTAAATTTCTATAAACAAGATGACTTGACAATGCCACAAATGTGTAACTCAAAAACCTTCCTGTCAACAGAATTCAGCAGTGATCAAGCCCAAGTTAAGGTTTCACTCTATTTAAATAACTACTAAACTCAACCTAATTCTAGCAATCTAATGCAAGAAGTACAAAATATAACAATAATAAACACATCATACACATTACACATGCTCTGCCACTAGTTATCTAGGTCAATGGTGGCATACTCATGCATCTAGGCCAATGTTACTCAACATACAAGCGTACATACCTCGCAACAAAATCAAGCAGACACATAGTATTCCGTTCAGTTGGCTGATGGAACTACTTACAGAAGGTTCATTTCAACAAGTGAAATGTAATTACGTAACAAAGATGCACAGTTCCAATAAAAAGGATACGGGAATTTTGGTCGAAAATATTGAGCCATTGTGTGGAGAAGAAGACAAGCTTGGCCCCAAGCAGCATTTATCTCATCCCACTCAACCTAACCATTTCCCAAACATAATCAATATATTGCCACAAGATAAAGAAAGGTATCAAAAATGCATTCCAAAATTACGAATTGACTAAGTAGTATAAGAAACAATCCTCTCTACCATGTCAAGACTTAAGAAACATCAACTTGCATATGTTTGAAAAATAAATTCACAGAACTATATGTTGGTAAAATATCACCCAATAAGGGCTCCCAATATCAACCCAAAATTAACAGATTAGGAACTTGATTTTATATAGTGAAACACAACATTTGTGTAGGGTATCTCACCATCGAATCAGCAAATCAACTGCTCCAATAATGGTGTACTAAATGAGACGCAATGTATGTTTCTTGCATAAGCTCATGGCACAGAGAACTAGACAGCTCTCAAATTTATTTTTAAATCGAGAGTATCTCACGGGTTAAAGCTAAAAAATAAAAAGATCAGACTTAACTACTGTGACCCAACATACATTTTCCTGACAGCCTAACACTTTTGTTTATTTTGTGCAGATGATACTAGCAGAGACATTAAGTTGACCCATCCAAAGACAATAACTGAGTATGTTCCCGCAGTTTTCTTACCGGAATTTTAGGAAGTCTTCCCAATCGGAAGTTGTTAATGGTTCCAAATTCTCCATCATACCAGATAGGGAAGGCATCATTGAGCACATTAGTTCGCTTTAATGACTCTAAATGTCCTTGTGAAACTTCAATTTTGGCCAAAATTGCATCTCTCTCTTCCTGTTGACCAAAACCAAGTTAACATTTCAAAGACATGTTTTGACAACACAGCAAGACATTTGCAAATAAAAAACAGAGCAATCAAAGAAAAAATAAAGAACTCCAATGAAGATAGTCAAAATAATGGACGGATGAGAATGAAAGATCTGGCTAGGACTACCACATCAAGGTAAAATGTGGGTAGTAGTAATATGTACTTCATGCACAACATAAAGAAAGAAAAAGATTCTGCATATCCACATTTCAGGAGTATTCAAAAATAAATAAATAAATAAGAAGAAGAAAAGAAAACCACAGTTCCCTTCAACATTAACAGGTTCACTACAACACTGCAGTTGCCACACCTGGAGATTTGCACAAGAGCAATTTAAGTAACTTCAATGGCACTCAACAAGCAGAAATTATCACCAGTTGACAACACCAAACTCCAAACTCCAAAATAATGTAAATTCATGTAATAACTGGAGGAAACGAAGTCCTAAAGAAGAAGGTTAACAGCAGCACACCTGATGTGAAATTAACTGAAACTGAAAATTATTGAACTCATGCCAATACCTGATACACATAAGTTTGAAAACAAAGGAAGAATTAGCAAGCAAATATTTTGATAGACAAGTATAAATCATATAAAATATAAATAGCATGTTCTAAATAAACAAAATTTACAAACAGAATCATGCCTTTAATAATCAGTCTAATAATTTAATACTTCATCAAAAGCCATTCAAATAGTGAAGTCACTTTACTGAGCAATTTCATTTGAAGAAACTCACCGCTCCTCTAACTCGTTAAAGCGGCTAGATTTTAACTCCAATTCCTTCAGTTCGGCAGTCACTTGAGCACACTGCTTTTCTGTTTCTTCAATAGCTGCTTCGAGTTTTCGTTCTTCTTCTTCAATCTTAAATATGAACATTGTGAACCCCAAAATAAAAATATTTTCCATAAAATACTAACTGGTAGGGCATTAAGAAGAAAATACATTAATTGCATGTGTGATCTGTTAAAAATATTCCATGAAGGATTTCTCACCTTGTAAGATTGTGCAAAAATAGCACATACATGTGCATCTAGGCCACCTTCACCTCAATTTCTTTAATGATATGAAAGTCGATTAATATATTTATAAAGTCCTATCAGTTGCCTTGACAAAGTTGTACACTTCTATCTAAAGTTGAGTAGCCACCATACAAATAATAGCCAACAACAGTTTTCCTTTAATTGAGGATAAAATGCTTCTGTACATATTTATTTTTAACATGTTTCCCGCACTGTTGAATAAGATTTCCTTCTGTTCTAGACCTCGAATAAAAGGGGGGAAAGGGACATGAAAAAAAGAGAGAAAAGAAAGTTAATGAACACTTAAGAAACACAAAATATAATAAAATAACAGAATGAAAAAATGATTACTTAAAACTTGGACTCTTATCACCAGAACAACACAGTGACATTAATATGAATATATGAATATTCTTCCCTCGTATTAGTAGTGATCCAAAAAGATTGCCCCCACAGTCATGCGATTGCTAAACTTGATACTCCAAAAAAAAGTTGTTTGTGCATGCATCTAACAAATTTTGTGAGAAATCATCTGTTATCAAATAAATTGATGCCACAAAATCATTTGTTTATATGTCTAACAGAGTTAGAAGCCACAAAATCATTTGTTTATATATTTTACTCAATTAATCAATAAAAAAACCCACAAAGTGATTTATACACGGGAGCTTGTTATTAAATAAATTAATGCACCTTTAGTTTCTCCTTGAGAAAATCAGCCTCACTAAGAACATTCCGTGATTCCCCATCCAAGCGCTGAAGGCAGGCTTCATATGCTTTGATGTCTCTGTGCACATCCTCAACCTCCTTATCAAGTTTATCAGATAACACCCTCATGCACTCTAGGCATAAAGGTTGCTCAACCTAAACAAATAAATATCAATTTTTCCATATCAAATTCTGAATGAACCAAATTTTCAAACCAATTGTTATTCAGAACCAAGTTCCTTTGTGATCAAGAACATAATACTACTTGGGTATACCTGTGTCTGGGTTGTGGCAATATCAAATGCACGCGTAAGAACAGTTATGGTTGAGTGAAACCCAGAATTGTTTGGCTGCATAGGAGCACCTGTGCCACCCTCAGGTGATGGCAAATGGGCCCCTCCTCCATCAGATGTGGAGTCACTCTTGTACACGGAAGCAGCTGGCGGAGGCAACACCACGAAAGATTCTTCCATTGCCTTCCCAGACTGGCTTGTATCAGGCTGCACCCCTCCACCACGAGGACGAGGAGGTACTCCCGACACTTGATTTCTTTGCTTCGGCAATACAACAAATGAATGGTCCATACGTGTTGACCCCAACACACTGCCTGTAGCACCATGGATGGAAGAACCCTGCATGCCTGCACGGTTTATCCCAAATCGCAATTGAAGTTGAACCCTAACGTCATGATCATATCTTAACAATGGGACAAATTAGAACTTAACGTACAAAAGTATGCTCTCATCTCATCAGTCACAAAAATAACAAATATAAAAATACACAAATGCGGTGAAGCAATAAATTTATAAACAGAAACCCAGCTCGTGCATAAACTCAAATCTGTCTGCAAGTAACTGAACGGAAAAAAAAAACACACACACACACTTAAAGTTGTGCTATAACACAAATTTCTCCATATAAAATCAATGTCCATGCTAGTCCTAGAAAATTAAAACAAACTACTATACCATTATCTATCTTTATATATTCTACGTATTTATTTATCATATGAAGTGAACACCCTTACCGGCTCTTTGGCAACATACGCTTTTAGCCAAAACGCTTGTCAAATCACTCTGCTTTTTTGTACGTCTTTTAATAAAAAGTCAAAAAATCACTAAAATAGTCAATTTCCAAACGAGCTGTTATTGTGAAGGCTTTTTTTTTCTTCTTTATTTTTTTCAAATAATGCCCTTTATCGTATCTAATAACTGCTTAACAGTTTTCTCATTCATTAAACTGTCTAAAAATTTGGCAACATACGTTTTTAGCCAAAAAAAACTTGTCAAATCACTCTCTCTTCTTTCTACATGTCTTTTCGTAAAAAGCTTAAAAACCACTAAAATAGTCAATTCCCAAGCGACCTCTGAGTGTGAAGGCTTTAATTTTTTTTCTTCAAATAATGCCCTTTAACTGTCATATCTAATAACTGCTTAACGGTTTTCTCATTCATTAAACTGTCTAAAAATGTCATCAAATCGCCCCTCAATTAACAAACCATCCAAAAATTTAAACACAAATTGCAAACCCATTGCATTTGCACCGCTGCCAGTATAAATATATGCATGCAAGCAAGCAACTAGTGTAAGCTATCAAATGATCTGATAAAGTTATAACTATAAATTCCATAAACATTAAATTAATTTAGCTCATGTGTAAACCCAAGTAGGGTTACATTAAAATAAATTGCAGCATCTAAATTTGCAACACATACACACTCTGTTAGATGAATTTGTGCCAACAATAAACGAATTCGATTAGGTAATTCAAAAGGTCCAGATAAGATGTCAAAATTGTGATCATAAATTAACCAATTGAATCATAAATATATATATATATATATGGGGAGAGAGAGAGAGAGACCTGAGCGAGAGGATGAATCGTTCAAGAACTTGTCGGCGTAAGAATCGACGCCGACGATGC